>JAMXBD010001158.1:0-464296 GCA_024138025.1 Combretum micranthum
ATGAATGTACGTTTATGTGGTAGATGGTATGTGGTAGATGGTTTGTGTATAGAGAGAGATTTTTGAGTATGTGGTGAAAAAGTGTTTTGGTTAGAGAAGAATTTTGTGAAGAGTGTTTGTTGAGAGATTTTGAGAGAGTTTTGTTGTATGAGATGAAGTGATGTGAAAGAGTGGAGGGAAATGGGGTGTTTATAGAATTTTTGGAGTGAAAATTAGATGTAATAAAATAAATTGAAAAAGAGAAATAAATGAGAGAGAGGGGAGAAATGGCGCCGGTTTGGAGGGAAAAGAGAGAGAGAGAGAGTTGATTTGTTTGTATTTTGTAAGAAAATAATTAATATGTAAGATATGATTTGATATAAGATGTATTGGAAAACTAAAAGATAAGAAAATAGGTATATAAGTAGTAAGAATAGGTAGTAAGGAAAAGTATAGATAGATGAATAGTAATAAATAGTAGAGAATACAATAATAATAAACGAGACTAATAAGTTATCAGTAGTAAAGAAAATACGCGTATAAAGGGATATCTATAGTTTTTAGCAATCGTAAAATTACAAAACTGATATTTTTTGGTTTATTATGTTATTACGAGTCTATTAGTATAAATGGAATATTTTTACCATCCGGTATTCCCGGGGCACGGTTTTCGAAAACTAATCCCGTTTGGATCTGATAGACACTAGAAATCGACGTATCTGATATTTCTATACTTTCCTATATAATAATGAACCATTACAAGCCATTAACTTAATTTTGTTGTCTAGGGTTTAAGAACACAAGATTTCTGGATCTAAACTCTAGGGTATTGGCATAGGTTTTTGTTGACTAAGGTTTTCGGTTGACTTCTATTTCTAGGGTTTGAACTTAGAAATCATAAAAAAAATCTAGGGGTTACAGCTACCCCTCCTCTTGAGTTGGTTCTCAACCTTGATGGCCATATGAACCATATCATCCAACTCCACATAATGCTAGAGCTCCACTACATTTTGATTCACCCTGTTCAATCCAGCCAAAAATCTCGCCTTGGTAGCCTCTCGATCCTTTGCAACATTCGCACTAGTCATTGTCATTTCCATTTCCTTAAAGTATTCATCCACACTTTGGTTTCCCTGCTTGAGATTTTGTAATTTGTTGTGCAACTCCCTACAGAAGTATGCAGGAACAAATCTCTTTTTCATCACTCTTTTCATCTCCTCCTAGGTCTCTATTGGTGGCTCTCCATTCCTCCTATTAACATCAACTGATCCTACCATACTATTGCATAAACTAAAATTCTGTGGCAGCTAACTTCACCTTCTTTCTCTCAAAGTAGTCATGACAATCAAATACCAACTCCACCTTTTTCTCCCATTCCAAGTAAGCTTCGGGATCATTCTTACCTTGGAAGGGTGGTATTTTCATCTTAATATTACCCAAGTTATTATCCTCCCATTTTCTAGCTCCTTTGTCTTCCCAATTCCTATCTCCTCTATCTCCCTAATTACTATTCCCTCTATCTCTTCCACTGTACCTCCTAAAGTTATCAAACGAATCCTGCCCTAAATCATCATCAGAAAATTCTTCGTCATTCCTTTCTCCCCTTCTTGGAAGACTCTCTTTCCTATGCCCTTGAGAGTCATTCTTTGATTGCTCCAACTTCTGGTCTATTGTCTCATGGAGTTCCTCCATTCCTGCTTTAAACAATCGCTGCATCTCATTTGTTAAAGCATCCAAAACCAACATAGGATCCAAACCTCCTACCACACCTTCAGAAACACTTTTATCAAACATCTTTGCTGCAAAACAGAAAACGTTAGTAATAATAATAAATCCTCACAATTCACTCCCTCGGTGTGTCACTTAAAGGATGAATCGCTCAATCACTCGTGTATTCGCACAGCCAAATAATGAGAACTCACAAATTCCTCTTTTTTGGTTCTTTTGAAACTGATTCCAAACCTCAACAAATCCCTTTTCAAAGAATTCAACAAGAAATATCCACAACCTAATGAAACCTTAGAAACTAAAAATCAAGTATTTTGTGTCTCTTTTGACTAAAAACAAGGTCTACTATGATCAAAAACCACAGAGATCAATTCAACCAACAACTCAAATCAAATTTTCTCTTCCACTTTTTTTACACGATTTTTTTACATGAATTTTCTTTTTCTCTATTTTTTAATCAATAAATATGAATCTAACAAGAATTCAAATAACTAAGAACAAATAATACTATGAAATCAAGTACGAAACGAATTGGATATGGACGATTGGAGTTAGCGTTTGGTATTACCTTCCTCTAATCGAGCTGAAATTGATGATTTTGAACAAGCCTAGGCTCTAAGACCAAATTGATATGAACCATGCCAACTTTGTGACGAAACCCTATACCAATACTAATGGAAATCTAACCCAAGACCTTTCAAAATCAAATGGAACCACGACTCATTGCCTATTGGAGACAAGAACCTTAGTATTGTGATGACGCCACAACCGGAGATGGGTGAACCAATTGATAAGTCGGGATTTGAACACCACGAAATAGGATTTGATAGGTTCAAGGAAAGAGTTCTTTCAAGAACTTAAAGAAGAATATTCTTAAATTGTAATGTCATTCAATTCATTGATCTTTTGTTTTCCATACAATAAAAGCTTCATATAGGCCTCACAAATTACCTAGAAGGCCCAACAAATAAAGGAAAATACATGGGAATTACTAAAAACGAAAAAAGGAAACAAAAATAAAAATTAACAAAGGCTGGCATTTAAGGCCGACAACCTTCAATGTGCTCCCAATGATCTTCTTTCAAGGCCAGCCAATTCGCACTAACCTTCATTGCAATATCTTGGATCTTCATCCTAGAGCTTTGGAAATCCATTTGGATGATATCAATTAACTTAGTTCCATCCTTAATGTGATGCAAGCTAGGCTCCTCTACTTGGACTTCTTGAATTAATCCATTGAGTGCTTCATTGAATCTTTTGGCTCAAGTGATCAGTCCAAGTGGAACTTCAAGTGGATCCACATTCCATCTCCTAGCTTGACTAACTTGGCTTCCATCATGTAGTAGCCATTAACCCCCTACTACATCCATATGCCCCTTGATATAGGCATGGCAAGGGCTTTGGTGGCCGCTACCACCCTTGATATAGGGCAAGGCAAGGGGCCTGGTGGCCACCACCACTCTTGATACACCCTATATGGAACCAAGGCTTATCTTGTTCTTCTTTTTCTTGTCAAGTTAATTGAAATGATCATAACTTTCTCATTTGAACTCGGATTGAAGTGATTCAAAAGGACATAGAAAGCTTAAAAAGAGCTTTATAACTTCTATTTTTTAAGTTTTTAGAAATTGTAAAAGGATCAAGACCTAAAATATATTTGATTCAAACTGCCACATATCTAAATCTAAATGAACTTAGTTAATAATCTAAGCTCATTTTGGCTTAATAAACCTAAATTAACTAAAATGAACTAGATTAATTGAGCCTAATCAACTTGGCTAAGATTTAATTAACATAAACTTAAGTAATATGAATCTTAGATATAAAATGAGTTGGTTAATAAATTTAAGCTCAACTTGACCTAATGCACTTTGATAAACTAAAATGAATTAGATAGGTTAAGTTTAACCAACTCAACTAAGTGAAGATAAAATAGACTTGATAAAATGTAAATGACTTAGATATAACTATAATTTGTCAGCCTTTAAATAATAAATGGAATATGTTGCTTCAAATGTATGCTGCTAAAACAAATTTTTAGTATAAGTCTATATTTCGATTAAATGTAGAATAATGAACTAAAAATGGATTTAAATGCTAAAATTTGATAGAATGAATATATTAAGAGAAATATTGAGTATTTGTTTTTTCTTCTTCATAGGATGAACATAATAACCTTTGGAATTTGCCTAGAAGTTTCTTATGTCTTAGCTAGGAGGATAGGTAGGTAACGTTAACCTTATCAGATTGTGTGTGATTGTACTTTAGTTACATCTAAACTACTATGACTATAATTAGCTATGTAAAGGGAATTGGGTACTCGTGTACTGCTTAGTGATTGTTTGGTTGATAATACACCGATTTAAAAGAGATTACACATTACTTGTAATTTTTGAGTTGTGATTATTGTTGTTGTCTGTTAATTGATTGGTCGCTTTAATAAATGGACTTAATACTATCTGACTAGTTAATTAAAAAAATCATACATTGCACGACAACATACTTGCATTAGCATGATATTCATGTCACATGCTAGCATCTCGATTTTGTGGTAGTCCTAAGTTATGTCAGTGGAACTGTTTCTTTAATTGGATGCCATAGGGTTGTCAATACTCCAGGAACTAATAGGTACCGAAGGATGTTGCTTGTGTGGGTATTGGTCGTGGAATGTTAGTACCTAATAGGATTTCTAAGATTCTAAGGTGAAGTTAAGGTTATGTTAATAATTTATATGTAAATAACAAGGAGTTCGAAAAGGAAATCCTCCTTCCTTAGATCTTTGTAAGGTGAAGTTGAGGTTACGTAAATAATATATATGTAAATAACAATGAGTTTGAAAAGAAATCCTCCTTCCTTAGTTCTTAGATTCTTCTCTGCATGAATGACTTTAACTGTCCTTCAACCCCCAAGAGAGGGTGTAAATCTCCATTAGTTTATATTCCGGTTATCCTAAATGTGCATGTCATATGGTTGAGTGTTGCATTGCATATGTTTGTTAAATAAACTTGTTAGACACTTGTTTAATGTGTAATTTGGTTTTTTTATTCACTGAGCTATAGTTTAGCTCACACCCCTATAGTTTTTGTGTAGGAACAGCTTAAGCCAAGAATGGGCTCGGATTGTGTAAAGAGAGAATTGTTTTAATTGAAGTCCTTGAAAATAAGAAGATGGACTTAGAATGTAAAATCTATGTGTTTTGTATTTAAGTTAGAGAGTTTGTAATGTATAAGATAAGCTTAGAATTGGTTAGTTGTATATCGTTGAAGTTTGTAATAGGTTGTTTATCTATCCTATTTTACTATTTGGTGGGGGATACCAATTCTCTGCGGCTCTGAAAGACCGTGAGAATCTGTATTTCCTTAGTTATCAAATTATTTTTATATAATTGAAATTTGTATAGCAAATATTAAGTGGAGTTTTACAATCTTTAACTTGCAAAACGATTTTCATATTACAGGTGTATACGTGATATGATAACTTTAGGTTAATCCTTCTAAGCCCCTGTTAGAGTCATGACATAAAATCCTTTCAAAACTCGAATATTTAACTAAAGGGGAAGGGGTTATTGTGCAATAGTTGTCCTCATAAAAAATGAGGAGATCATTGAACCAAAGGTTCAAATTTGATTTTGATGAGGAAATATATTGCATAATTACATCAAAGTTATAGAAAAACTATGCTTAATTGGCTAAACATATTTGATGTGTAATGTCTTAAAAATATGCAATATATATGTCTTTCTGTTTGTGCTTAGGTTGTGTTTATGAAGTTATAGGATTTAGCTACATTGTAACTACCCTCTGAATGCTAGACATACTTTAAAGCATCGTATCCGTGTCCTAGCATGATCAAAAGATGCTACCGATGTTTCACATGGTTAAAATGTTTTAGATCATGGTGTAACGAGCTAACATCTGGATGCTAAGATGTGGCATCTAAATATTAGTTTGGTCCATAGCATTCTAAAGTCAATAGACTTTAGAATATAGCCATTGGAAGTATTAATTGCAATGGCAAAAATGTCACAATTTGACTAACGACTATTTTGCTTGGAGAACTTCAGGCAAATCTTAATGGGTTAATTGAGTACTTATTTGCAAATAAACACTTTGCAATCCTTCATTGAATTTATCCTTAATTCTTTATATTTGCAATATCCTATTTTAAATCTTGATAATTGCTATTAAGTTTCCATTTGCAAATACATTATAAGGCATTACTCTAATGTAGTTTGATGAATGATTTGGTGTTGGCAAAAGTTATATTATGTTATGTATAGAAGACACAACTTGAGTGAAATTTTGTGTGAGAGTTTTAGTACTCATTGGGAAAACTTTGTTTAATTATGATAAAGTGTTTTGTGAAGTCCTTTAATGGAGGGATTTGGTATTTACGAAGAGTAGGGATAGTTCAAACTTCACGTTAAATCAAGGTTTGTTTTCTTTATCTCTATCTCTTTTATTTATTGCAAATTGCAATTTACATCCATGGTGTTCTTATTTTATTTAGTTTGATAAATTGCATCACTTAGATTTAGAAATCGACAAAAAGAAAGATTAAATTATTATATAACTCAATCTAAACCCCTCTTAAGTTTTAGCCTAGTAGTTGGTTTTTCACTATTAACTTTGGATAATTTAATATCTAAAATTTTAATTTTTATAATTTAATATTTTTATTTAGAAAGTTCAATTCCCTATCTCCATTAGATAAAAATGTTATCAAACGTTATGTTGAGTTGAAATAGATTCCACTTATCGTTTTTATTATGTGAAAATTCTATGGTCCTATCATTTTTTAATGAGACCTATCCCATCAATTTTTTGTAGCTTAAATTCATATTTAACAGTAATTGAATCACTTATATACTTAATACACCAATTAATATATTTATTTAAATGGTTAAATGATTGACTAAACTGTAAAAGTTATTTTCTTCTTAACTAGAATTTTGGAAATTATGAAAGTCATCTTATTATATTTGCAAAAAAAGGTTTTCCTTTCACATTGAAAGAAATTTATAATGAAAGCTATTATATTTATTAAAGGTTAATTTTCATAATTTCCAAAATCTTAATTCCGATGATAATCCAAGTAAGCGTTGCATGTTTAAGAAAAAAAGAAAAAAAAAAACAAAAAAAGGCATAAGAATTCCATCTCAGCCCGTATAATGATTTCTAAACTATTTATCATGTGGAGACACTAAATTGAATATTATCGAAAAGAAAGACTAATAAGTTACAAAATTAAAACTTAAAGACACTAAATTGCCAAAACTTAGTAATAGAAGTGTATTGCCTTGGTCCCCATAGTAAGATTTTGATATGTTGCTAGATATTAGTTCATTCAAGAACATTTATTTACATTGTCTATCTCTAACACCACTTTCAAACTCTTTAACTTCTCTATAAATGCTATTGATGGGTATATTTAAGTATCATATGGTATAATTCATAAGCAACACAAGTAATTTATAGTTCAACTTTTTCTTTTTCTTTACCAAAAAGCTCCTTGAAACATATAATACACTCCAAGCCTTCAAGGATCTCTAAGAACCTATTTGAACCAACTAATGAATGACACTTTTTTTTTCCTACCCACACACAAATACTGTGGAAACCTACTTGTTAGAACCTTTTCTTTGATATAAAAAAGACGACGTGCAACAAAACCTAGTTATATTTGAGACACAATTCTATATGTTCTGGTACTTGAAAAGATGATGTGACTAAGAGAACAATCCCCAAGCTAACCAGCACTTTAAAGCAATAGATAAAGTATTTAAGAGGACAATCACTAAGCTAAATAGCATCTTTAATGCTAAAGTGAAAAGCCAATGTACATTTTATTGATTATATGAGATTTAGATTATAAAAGGATATGAATAACACTTATGTATATAAAGCTCACTAAGGATGATTTTGTTCAACACTTAATCTAATTAATGTTATGCACAAAAGAAATAGAAAATGTGCTTACCACCATTGAATTGAAAAGAGTAAAAACATTTGTCACGCCCCATAGGGGTATCCTAAACGTAACAGTCCGCCACATACTATATAAGACTCTCGAATTTCTATCTGAGCCCTTCGGGAGTCTTGTATAGATGTAAAGCGTCCCTTTACGATAATAGAATACGCTAATCAATGGAGTTAAGAAGTTTAATATGGCATTCATTAGCCATAGATAATAAACCAAAACACCTATATAAATTACAAAGTCTAAGGGGCATTCCCCCGCAAAATAATATTAAGTCCATTACAGTCATCCAGAGTCTTTTGGTTTCCAACGGAAGTCTAAACAAAATCGAAATAAACTTCTAAAGGAAACTCCTAGCTCCGGTACCTGGGCTGTAGCCTGCCTTGGCCTAAGCCAAATGAATTAATGCTGCAACAAGTAGAAACTATAGGGGCGTAAGCTAATTAGCTTAGTGAGTGAAAACTTCCATATCACAATTAAGACAAATCATTCAAGCAGGTGATTATTCAAGCAAGTGATATGTATCAAACAAATGAGTTCAACAAACATATGACCAGCCAGAAATCATATGTGGATGGACTTGCGCCCTTCATCCCGGGTTAATAGATTAACGAATCCTGCGGTACGATGCCGTTTAAGCTCACGGTCAACTAAACGATATTTCGTTTTATAGATCACGATTAACAAACAATTCGTTTTATGGATCACGATTAACCAACAAATGCTAATGCTCCATCCCCATCGTGATATGAATGAGTTCAATTATATTCGAAGTCCAATAACAGCTTAGTCAAATTCTTTTAGGTAGCCAAGCAATATTTGCAGACAATCAATTCTAGCTCATCACTATACAAGCAATAACTTATCACCCGGCTTTGATATTCTTTAAGTTCAATTTCACATATCAACAGCAGACAATTATAAGTCCTAACTATCCCCATCATGCATAATCATTCTTTTATCTTTGCTTAACAACTAGTGCAACTATCATTACAATCACAAGCAATAATTGAAATCGGAAGTGATACTTACTCGGCCATGGTACGCTGATCTCTTAATAGTAGTAGCCAGGTGGTAGGGTATCGTCGTGCTCGGGATCACCTACCAAATAAGAATAACCTAATAAGAATCTCATCACTTAACTAATTTAAACTATACATCTTAACTAAACAAAATCGTGATTCTCGCTATTTGCGGAAACTCCAACTTAAAATGGCCCTAACTTGGTCATTTTAACTCGGAATTTCGCAAATTTTATATCGATCTCTATCTACTTCGAAAGATCTATCTATTTCTAATATTATTTTCAAGTTTTGAAAATATTAAGGTCATGGAATAGAGGGATCAGATCTGTTCTGTAACTTTTCTATTTCCGAAAAATTATTTTGCATTTGGTAAAAATATGTCTAGTTGATGATTCATGTATAGATGGAATATGAATGAATTCCTAGTATGAATGTCATGTAATGAGTTCAATATATGCATGATCTTGATGATTTTTGATAATGAACTTTTAAGATCTCCTAAGTATTACAAGACTCCACAATAGACATTTCTTAAAAATCTATTTTTCTAATTTTGCATTTCATTAGTGTTTTAGGATTTTATTCTTAGAATTTGCTTGTTATCTAAATAAAAAAAAATGAGTCTTTATCATCTATACTATCCAAGACCTTCATTTCTTCATAGAAATTCACATTTGTCACTTGGCAAGTATTTTCAATTAAGCTTTTCACAAAAATCCGAATTTTGGAAATTTTCATTTTTTGCATTTCCTATGAGAAAACTTGTTTAATGCATCAAAATTTGAAGCTTTTTTATCTATTGTCTAAGGACTTCATTTGACACATGAAACTTGCAATTTGAGCTCAAATACTAGGCGATTACATATGCATCATCTCAAATTACGAATTTGACAATTTGATTACTAACTCAAACTTTCTTATCTTAATCCCACTACTTGTTTTACACATTACTCATGCCTAAACTCATTTCAACTTGTAAAAATCCTTCCTTAGAGATACCTATTACATATACCTTTCATTTTTCATGAAAAATATGAGTTTCAAAGTGGTTTTAAGGGTTTTTAAAATAGGTTTCAAAAAATCATTCGGAATTTTCCTTTACACTTTTCTAACAAAAATCTTTTCTTTTTAAGTTCCTTGTCTTATATACATAAAGATCTATCATCTAACACATTTATATATATGCAAGGCGAAACTTTTATGATCATAAATGCATGCAAGCTCAAAGTAATCACATGAACATAAATGTCAATGAAAGTATGAGTGTCTAAACACTAGATCTACCACTTATAGTGCATGAACATGAGTTGAATGACATGAACATAAACTTTTCATGCAAGATCCCTACTTTACATGCATGAACATAATATTATTTCAACAAAAACTCCTTTAAACACAAGATCTACTTCTTGTGATGGCTTGATATTCTTGTATTAGTGTTTTCTTGTCCCTAGCATATACTCATTGGGATTTAAAGTGGAAAACACACAAGAAAAGTCTTGCCATTACAAGATTTAGTAATAACAAAGCTTGAAATCATCATACCAATGGAGATTTGAAGAAGAATAGAAGATGAAATAAACTTGTGAAGGTGTGTGTGTGTGTGTGTGTGTGTGTCACGGCACACTAAGGAGAGAAAGAGAGTTTTTTCTTCTTTTGTAAATTTTGAAAGAGTGAAAAATGAGAAGAGAGAGAGAAAATAAGCTTATATATTGAATGGATTAGGGTTTTAATTGAATAAAAGAATTAAAATTAAAACAAATAGAGGGAAATGGGGAGGGGGTGCGCCGGCCATGTGTGTGGGGGAGAGAGAGGGATTTGAATTTTTGATAAAATTTGTAATTTAAGTAATAAAATGTAATAAATGTAATAATTAATTAGGAAACAAAATTTCTTGGAAAAGAAAATTATAATAAGTGGTTGTAAGGAAGTAAGAATAGGGTATGGGTAGTGTGTAGTGTAGATTGTACTTGTGAACAAGACATCTACTTTACGGTTGTAGAGAAAATGGGAAAAAGGCTATAACTGTTTTTATAGCCCGAAAAATTACAAAATTTATATTTTTGAAATACTTATAAAATTTTGGTTCTAATGCATATTCCAAAATATTTTTCTGAGTTTCCAGTCCCGGGACACGTTTTTCCGTAATTGAGCTCGGGAAGGCCCGAAATAGAAAATTTCCCGAATTTAAAACTTTCTAAGGTTTAAAATATACTTTAAAACAATAATTCATGTTCATTTACTTTATAAAACTTATTTTGTTATGAAACTAAAGGAAAGCCAGATTTAGGGTTTCTAAGCTTCTCTCACCAAGCTTGAACTGGACTAGATTAGGGTTTTACTTTTCAATCCCCGGAGTTTACTCGACTACTAAGAATACTGGGGTTTACAACATTATAATAGAAGAATTAATAAATCAGATATGTTAATTCATTCAATGTTTCCTTATTAAGGTTTGCAAGGACTATTTATATGCTACTAGATCAAAATATAGGCTAAATGTCATTAAAGGAAAGTAATCGTGATTAAAAGGTTGAAAAATGAAATAAATGCATCTAGATATCTTGGGCTTTAGATGGGTTGTAAGCTGTCAAATGGCTAATAACCCTACAATTTATGTATTTTAGAAGTAGAAACTCTGGAAGTAATATATAGTCAAGTAGCAGTTGTGGCTAAAATGAATTCAAAGTAGAATCTCTAATAGAAATAGAAATAGAAGCTATATAGAAATATAGGAAAAATCATTAAAGCTTAATGAAAGGGGTTTAGACATAAGGATTAGAAATCTCAAGTAAGTTTATGTAGAGCCAGCAACATAAGTTGATCTTGAGTTGGAAGCACAAGTGAGAAGTCAAAGTTGACCTTAATATTAGCAAGATAATTCCTAAAGTCGCATGATGACTCATGAATCAATCTTAAGACCACTGGTTATTTAACAACAAGGGACCTGTAAGAACCTTTTAGACCAAGTGCTTAGGTATCAAGTTTATGATTTGGTCATAAGATTGTTGTTGATTGAAACTCAATTTTCATCTATGAGAAATGTTGAAAATTATCAAGAAGACTTTGAAGAAAGTTTGATGATAACAAAATACTGTTAAGTGTTTTTTAAACTAGTTACTTGAGTGAGTAAAAGTACGAAGTAGAATTTAGTAACTAGACTATAAAAAATGAAAGCTTGAGTATAAGAAAGTTCGAAACCTCAAGAAGAATAGGACAACAAATAAAAAACATTAACAGTAAAATCATAAGTGAATGGGGGGGAAGAGTTAAAAGAAGAAAGGTTGAAATGTAGAACTAGAAGCAAACTTATAAGCACTATAAGTGTTTATAACCAATTTCAATTACAAGAAGCTTCAAGAATAGACAAAGAAGAACTAGATGCACCATAGAAAACTTGAATACTTATAAGAAGTGATGCAATCACTAGTATATCATTTGGAAGCAAAAACAAGTCTTAAGCTTTAAAAGTTAAAAATATGATAATTATTTAGAAGTAAAAGCATACAAAGATCTCGTACCTTAGATTGAATATGTTTAGGTAATAAATATGATTAAGATCAACATTTTCATACATCAAAGGGAATCAATGAATGATAAAATTTAATTTATATGAAAGTAAGTTCAAGATTCGTGGAACTATATAAAGAAGGTTAACACTGTAAATGACACGGACATCAGTGATTGAAGGAAAGTTATCATCTTATAGATGGACCCTCTAATAGCTATTTCCAATTATAAAACATTTTGAGGCTAAAGATAAAGCCAAGATATGGTTGAAATTTAAAGATCAAGACATATATAAACAACAACAAAAATAAGAAAGAGAATATAATGAAAACTAAACTCTTTGCTAACTACTATTATTTGCTATTACGATGTTAAGAACTTAGTGAATATTTATCCTCAAGAGACAAATTTTTTATTCTTGAAAACTGCCTAATGTTAGTTGAAAGAAACTATAGGGTAGATTTTGTAGATATATATAATCCTAAGTGAAAGATTGCAATGTAGAGTAGAATTGTAATATATAGAGAGGCATATTTCGAAATAATTTTTTATTTAAGGTTTTTATACAAAATAATTACTTAAATAAGGTTAAATTAAAAATAATTACCAATATACAGTAAGAAATCATGTCTTATACACACGATATAAAACTAAATATTAATGTATATGTATTGCGTCTTTGTAATGCGATATAAGTGTATATCGCGATAATAATTCACGATATATGTGGAAGTGATAGATGGAAAAGAAAAAGGAAAAGAGTGACTTTGTGAGAGTTGGAGAAAGACAAATGAAACTGACAATAAAATTAAAAAGATGTGATCTAAAAATGACAAACATTATGCAAAATTGGAGAGAGAGAGAGTTGAAACTGACAAAAAAAAAGTTAAAAATGTAAGTTGAAACTGACAAACGGTATGCAGACTCAAGTAGAGAAAGAGAAAGGACAACAAACAGAAAGCAAAAGGACAACAGATGCAAGAAAGAGAAATATATTACCATAGTTATATCGCGATATTGAGTCGCGATATACTTATAAAAACATATATCTTGTTTAATAATCACAATTTAGGTACGGTACTCAAACATGATGTCATGTTTTTAAAATCGACCATATCCTAATAATTATTTTTTGTAGGAACCCTAGACATGTTTTTCACTCGGTATATTTTCTATATAGGGTATGAGATAAAGCATATTAGTGGTTGTACTTCTTCTTAGATTTTCTGACAACACTAACAATCTCATTTTTTAGCTTAGCAATGAATCAAGCTATGGTCCACTCCTATGGCTCCTCCACATTATATCTCTTAAACTCATCTACATAATCCTTTACATTCATTCCTTGTTGTTGCAATGACCATAAGCTCAAATATAATTCCTGCTTGTAATAATCTAGTACAAATTACCATTGCACGATTTGTTTCATCCTTCTCCATGTGGTAATCTCAACTTCTCCATCCCTTTGCCTCTAACTCAAGAGATTACACGACCACAAAGTAGCATAGCAAAAAAATTCCATTGCCATAAGTTGCAACTTTATAAGGTCATCATAAGCACAACACCCAAAAATTTGTTTCACATGTGATTCGTAATCTAAATAATCGTCAGGCAATCCTCCTCTAGGAAAAAGAAGAAAAGATGATTAAATCGACCTCTCTACCATTCACATTAGATCCTCAAAATTAGTATCACCACCTTTGACCAATCTTAGTTCATCAGCCCCCTCTACTCATCACAATGGCACATTCATTGACACTTCTAATCATATCAATGTTTGTATCATGGTCAACAACTTATCAAAATGCAAATTTTCAAACAATTCAATCTTGTTCCTTGGATGCCTGCATTGATTGCTAGGTAATTCACAAAGGTTTCCACCATGTACACTCTCATTAGATATATCCACTCACACAATCTCAACCACACATATCTCAAACACATAATCACCTTCATGTACTCACAACATGATTATGCAATTCCCATATCATAACCTTAGCTTTAATACCAAATTATGATATGTCTTTAGTCCTGGAATAGGAATCAGCTTGCTTTAATGCCAAATTATGATACGATTTGAATCCAATAATAGGAATTAAATCACTTAATTATCATGAAATAAATAATATATAAATTTTGTTTTGTTTTTGTGTTTTTGAGATTACATTTTTTGATGAAAATAAAGACGAAGACACCAATAACATATATGATATACTATTACTAATTCAAACTTACTATTCTCTAACTGATATGACGCATGATTAGGCTGTAGTAGTTTGTTCACTACAATCTAAATGATTAATAAGAATAAAAGGTTTGTTTGGCATAATCATAAAATTTATAAGAATTAGGGTTTTTGTTCTTAAAGAGGAAAAAAAGTAAACAACGTTCAACTCTCTTGAAAATAATATTCATAAGACATTAAATATCAACCCCCTAACAAACCTATTAATAAAAATAACCTATTTTAAAAATATATATAATAAATAAAAAATATGAATTGTAAAAGAACATGAGTAGGAACACGATTGATGAACTAAGGTTGGTTACAATCTCTTTTTTATGAGAAAATATATTGCACAAATACTCTACAACTTAGTCGAGTTACATTTAATAAGCAAAGATTTTTTAATGTGTTTGAGTTTTATTTGTGTATATATGTTTGTGTTTGTTTTGTTTTGTTTTGTGTTTTTGGCATAGTATGTACAGGGGAAATGCATCAGCTTGCTGGTACAGGATGGATCATCTCTCCGATAGAAATAGATAAGGCGCGATGATTGATCAATGGTGATCGAGCCTTGGATTTTGGGATTGACTAGACCGGCTCACGCGGTAAGGATTTGGACCAACTTGTTAGTGCATGCAAAATAGCCGTTGGAGCTTTTGGTAGGCAACTATTAGAGGCTTGATTTTTGTGTAATGGCTAGCTTATTGTGTGCCTATAAATAGCGTGTTTGGGGTGTTTTTATGTAAGAGAGTTGAGCTTAAATTGGTATAGGTTATGAGAAAATATTCTCTTATTTTATGGTTGTATTTGTTAAGCGAATAGTATTATAGTGAGATTAGTGAGCTAATATTGTAAGACATTATTCATGTGTTTTGTAGGAGCATTTTAGTAAAGTCCTTTCTTGTTTGAGGCATAAGTAAGTTCTTATGTGTTAAGGCACTTGTATAAAGTCCTACATGTGTGTAAGCATTGTTGAAACCCTCCTTCTTGAGGTATTTGTGAAGTCCTCCTTATGAGGCAAATGTGAAGTCCTCGATTGTGAGGCAATTGCTATTTGAATGAAATATGAAGTCCTCATTGAGCGTGACAATTGTAGACTGAGGAGATTAGGGGGCGGGCCGAACTCCACGTTATATCGTGGTATAATGTTCTCCTTCTTTATCTCTTTATTATTACTGTTATAATTGCATGATTTAGGCAAAATTGGCAAAAGAGATAATGATTGGTTAAATGAGCTTAAAATTAGTTTTGAAAACCCGCTTTGTAGCTTTTGCTTCTGCTTTCGCATTCACATGTGTGTAAACAAGCCAAGTAGTTCATGGATTTTTAACAACAGCTTGACAAAAGAGCACTGGTGCATTCTTAGTCATGTTTATCAAGATAAATAGTACATGGGTGTGTTGGAAGCCATGTAACTCTTGGAATTCTCCATTTTTGTAATTCGATGCCTTGCTAGAACACATCTCATTCTATTTCCTCATTACAATTCATAATAACAATCAATCCTAAGTTCCTATTGCATTCTAAATAACCATTAAAAAAGCAAAACTCATCAACAACTAAATTATTTGCAAGAATCTTTTCAATCAACCAATGTAATCCTTTAGCTCGGGCTCTAGTAACCAGTCATAGAAGTTGATTCCTATTAGTATCTTTTATATAATTTAGCTTCCACCATATAACATAAACTCTTAATAGAATCTTAATTACACTTCGAGTTGTCATTTATGCCTTTTAGGTAAAAGCATTTCCCATTCTAATCTTTGATCTACATTTGCAGATCTTGATTCGTTAAAATTGAATCACAAGTTTAGCCTTATTATCAACAAATAATCAAGGAATTGTTTTCCATAAAATAATTTAATTCTAAACTTTCACAACCATCAATTCAATCCTACTTATTGATCATTCAACCAATTTAACATTAACGTGTTGCATGTTGTCTAAGCCCATTGAACTAGCCCATTTATCGGTTTGGGTTTGGTTGTATGCCTCTACACTAGAGGTATTTAGCCAGTTAAATAACTTGGGCATTGATGGTGTATGTAGAATCCTTACCCCTAGGTTAAATAGGAGGAGGGGTTTTATACCCTAAAATCATGTTAGTTAATGGAAAATTATGTGTAATGTTTGTATTGCATATGGCTGACAACTTGATTCACCTTACAAAACACATACAACTCCCATCTCATTAATTACAAAATATACTTACCCTTTAACAGAATTTTATATAATGTAAGACCCTTCCTACACATTATACGTAAACTTTAGTAAGCTATGGTCCTTTTAGACTTGGCGCGAGATTTAGATAAGCAAAATTAGCAAATATTTAGTCTTACCTTAGTTTAGCTGTTTCTTTTAAATGTTGCTATAATTGGACTTATTTTCAAAGACCTTACAAATGTACTTTTTGGATACTATTCAATCAAAATTGCAACATTAAAGTTGTAATTATAGATTTTTTATATTATAGCTGTAGATAAACCTTTAATGAGTACTGGATAGGGATAAAAACATTTATAATAGAGCTTTCTCTCCTAAAAGGCATTCGTGGTAAGTTGTACCTAATGGGGTACTCTATGAGGCATGATATGATGGATGTAATATATACCTATAATATATATTATTATGTATGTTTTGTTATTATATGTCATTTTCATTTTTTCATGATCTTTATGGTCTTGCAATTTTATACATATATTAACAAATATATATTATCACATACATTACGTCTATATATTGTTTTATATATTTTGTTTAATACACACACACACATATTGTCTTATATACTTTGTCATACTATATATAGTATACAGTTACATAGGAAATCTATTAATTTGGTATATAAAGGGAATATAAGTATAATATATATTTTTATATATGTCTTTTTTGTTCTCTTTCTTTCTTTTTAATTATGATTTTATAATTGTATAATTACATAGGGGGTGCTATTGTAACTTTCAAGCTATTTGAGTCTTATTTTCAATCCATTATAAATTAGCTCAAGTTATATTGATTTCATTTCAACCAAATTAATAGTATAACAAACCTTCTAGACTTGCTACAAAACTATTTGATTCTTTAATAATAGTCATTCCATTACAATTTTATCTCATTTCCCTAAATGAATGGAAAGAAAGTTTCTTTATAAAACTAAAGTATAGCACATGTTTACCTTTTTTATTGAAAAAAAATGAAAAATATAGTAGATATGAAATTAATTACCAAAATCCATTTTATAATCATATTTTCAAGATAGAATTTTATCTTTCGTTACTAATCTTGCACATCAAACTTGCAATTTTCAAAAATAGTATCGTAGTAGAATCACAGTGGAAAATATATATATATATATATATATCACAATGTCTACATATGATATGCAGATTGCCACTAAACAACTCCACCAATAGTCAAACTCTATTTTCTCTTTCTTTCCTTTTCTTCATTTGCTTCTTCTTCCTCTTTAACTCTTAAACCTTTCTCTGTACTTTCATGTGGCTTTATGCTTCTGCTTTCTTCTATTTCTCTCATTTACCATGTATGATTCAAATAAGGTTCCTATGATTTCCACTTACTACTCATACAATAAAGTTCCTAATTTGATTAGTTTTGCATTTCTCTCTTCTTTTTCGGTTTTCTTATTTAGTTTTTTAATAGATATATTAGTTGCTCATCCTTTTGTTTAAAGTTTTCTATTCGAGTACTTTTGTTTTATTTTATTTTTATTTTGTATGTAAATGGAGTGGCATGTATTAGGAAAAAGAAAAAAAATTGCAAAATTAGTAGGATAAAATAATAAACACTTAGCAAGTATACAATGGTCACATGAGAATTTGTTGCAGTGTTCTAGTAATTTTCTTGCTCCCAACCATATTTAGTAATTAATTGGTGTAATTACCTTAAATAACAAAAAAATCCAAACTTAGGAAACACAAGACAAGATATCTAATCATCTTTTAACAATGATAAATGAATAAGATATTAGATTTAAAACATAACAAAACAAATGTTAGAAAGCCTCGATATTCAAAAGATTCATAGTCTATGAATTGGTTTAGTTGGTGCATCTAAACATTAATAAATTCATAAATGGGTTCAAACAATTTTAACCTATTCATTAATCATATTGAATCTTACAAGTATGATAAAATTATAATTATGCCCTGGCATATTAGATTCATGAATTGGCTATGAAATTGTCTATACCACCCCTCTATCTTTTAAGAATATAAATAAAACAAGAATAAAGAGTATTATTATGGGATGAGGATAAAAAAACATTCTCAAAAGAATTCTACATAAATCTTGTTGGGTTAAAAATAATTCTAAAAATAAATAAGTTAAACTTGTCTCTTGAATTCCGTATAAATAAACGAACTTCGTCTCTTGAAGAGATAGGATCACTATTGTTTAAGTGACCTCGTATCCTCAAGAGACAAGATTGATCTTGATCTTGACCTTATCTCCTGAAGAGATGAGATTAGTGTATTACAACCTCGTCTCTCCAATAGACAAGTTCAACTTACTTGCTGGTAAGATTATGTTTGCCTTAGTGACAATTGTGTAATTTTTTTTTAAATGTTGTTATCATCATCATTATTCAAGTTAATTAGGCGTCGAAAAGGAAATTAATATATACATTTTTAAAAAATATTATAAAAATACTACTGAGATGAAGATAATCCAAGAATTAAGCAAATTGACCCCGTCTCTTAGAGAGACAAGATTCATTTCGTCCTTATATCTTCAAGTGATGAGGTTGTTGTATTTTACAGCAATCTCATGTCTTGGAGAAAGAGATTGGTCATTTACAACCTTGTCTCTTCAAGTGACAAGTTTAAGTTACTAATTTCTAGAATTTTTTTCTGATATGATAGGATTTGTGTGATTTTTTTTTTAAATGTTACCATTTTTTTCTTTAATCCCAATCAGGCAATCATCTAGGAGACAAACAGGGTTCAAAATTTTTGGACTTGAAAACTTAGGGAAAGGAAACAAATAATATAGTTTTTTAAAAAATTACAAAAATGCCACTGATGTCAAAATAATCCCAGTTTTAGATAAGTTGACCTAACCTCTTGAACAGATGAGGTCAGAGTCGTTAGTATCTAACCTCGTCTCTTCAAGAAAGGAGGTCCCAATTTTACGCATCGACCTCGTCGCTTGGAGAGACGAGGTCAAACACTAATGACTTTGTCTCTTCAAGAGACGAGGTCAAGCCAGATTAACCTCGTCTCTTGAAGAGATGAGATCAGATAAAGTATTGACATCGTCTCTTGTAGAGAGGAGGTCAGTAAAAATACATCACACCACTATCATGTCTCACAAATCACTTCTTATTTACATTAGTTGTAATAACCTATCAAAATCATACACAATCAGCTATATAAAACATTCATCAGCCATCCACTAACTTCTAAACTTCATAACCCTACCTAAATAGTATTCCCAAACCTAATCCATTCATTCATAGTCTCAAACCCAATCCATTCACCTTTTACCACAAACATAATTAAAAACTTATAAAATATAATATGAAATGATTGCATTAATATTCTGTTATTTACACCAAAAGTATATGAAAATGCTATAAACAACAAACATAAAAGAGAAGAATCTATATACAACGATCACAAAAGATGAAAATTTATGTACTGTTTACTGCTTTATGCCCCACATGTCTCGTCCTCACCTAGTAAAAGTCCGAGCGAATGGTATACGCTGATAAACATCCTAATGGGAATGCTACATAGATAGATCAACTTGTGTGAGCATCTCATCCCCATCTCCACCACCAGCACTACAAGGATGAAATGAGACAGGGTCTGGATCCACCTGGGTGAGTCTCTCCACCATATTATGTGACGATGACGGTCACCTCTTCTGTAGAGCAAAAGGGGTGTGGAAACTCTGTGTATGAGACGTTTGGCATTGGGGTCTCATCTACATGAGCATATGATGATGAAGATGGACCAGACTCGAAATGATGAAACTATGAAAGCCCAGGCTCATTAGGTACCGGTACGTGCGAAGGCGATGGGTCATCTATTATATCTATAGCTCTAGCTCATCCTCGCTCTTGACCCCAACACCATCCCTATCCATGCCTCTCTCTCTATGGCTGTTGTCTCTCTGTAGGCAAAGGCTATGGGTCCTCCAGTGCTGGTGCTGGTATAGGCGCTGGTGTTAGATCATTCAAATTGAGCCCTATGAACTCGTCCACTACACAAATGACATCTCGTGCAGTGATAGGAGTGTTCTCTGCTAGCATGTCGGGGAATTTGTAAATGAAATTAGCTTACAAGCGAGAGCAAACATTTAGGTCAGTAGATACCGAACACAATATATATATATCCATATATAGCTTATGTAGTCGTTGAACTTACCACATATAAAATAATAGCCCCTGTACAACTGATTGAATGGTACTAGTCGAAATAATCTATAGATGTGCCCGAAGGGATATCTAGAAGCTCGACTATGCAATCACGCCCGCCATCCTACTCAGCTACCTACCTAGTGTGCTCCGTTGATCAATTCCACCCAGAACGCCTTCGTAAGTCTAGCCAATGCACAGCTCTCTTATTAGCTGGAGAGTTTGGGATCCTTTGGAAACCACCAAATTGTCTAAGCACCTTGTTTGGATAGTAATGCTCGACAATGTGGAAGCAAACTAAGGGAACCCATGCACGCCACATATCATTACCAGCCTAATAGTAGACAGGCAGGAAATCCATAATGACATGGTAAGGGTCCCAAAACACTTGTTCAACCAAAAAATGCACTATACATTATGAAAGACAATGGAATTATATGCATGGGAACACATATAACATAGAAAATGATACCTGGCTAGGGATCTATTTGTCGAAACACCCGCTATACTCAAACAGCCGATGTGTGGGAGATCGAGTGACATCAAACGTGGCACCCTAATAACTGATGAGTGGGCGCCTCTAGTAACTACTATGATCTGTCGAAGTAGAGGGGTAATGCGTGGGAAGTGCTCCCAGGCCCATATTTGTAGGACTATAAGGGGACCTACTATGTCACCTGTATTGATGTGAGCAGCCATGCATAACTGCTTGTATAGCCATGCCAAGGAAGCTGCTCCCCATGTGTAGTGGCCTGCTCTCTCGAAGTCATGGAGTAGCTGGAGGTACATTACATGAACCAAATTCGATGAGTTATCTGCAATAATAAACCCTCCCAGTAGCAGAAGAATGTATGCTCTAGCATGGCATCGAATCATCAAATCATTTACACGGTGGATTAGCACTCTAAAATGTGTATCTAACCATGACATCTTCAACTGACCACCATTTATATGCTCACCAAGCTCAAGTATAACTCCTAATAACTCGTGGCACAACCCTAGCCAATCCACCTGAGCTGTGCTAGTAACTATTTGGCCATCGACAGGAAAGTCGATCAGTACTGTAATGTCCTGTAACGTCACAGTCTACTCCCCTATCGACATGTGAAAGGTAAGGGTCTCTAGACGCCACCTCTCTACTAGAGCTATAATAATATGCTAATCCAGCTGTACAAATGGTATATGAGCGGCACCTATGAAATCAGCCTGAGACAGCAATGGAATAAATTAATCATCTAGAACTGTAGGCATGCCGTCCTACCATCTTAACCTCTCCTCTCTATGGCTAATAGTGTAACACTACGTGCTCCTGCATTCGAAAACAAATCCATCACAAACATTGTCCAAATGATCTACCTAATTTGATGAGGAAATAATCCCACCTGTCCCTCCCAAGCCAACCTCGATCTATGAATAGGATGCCCCAAAAGTATGTAGTCATCAACCTGTCATGGATCCATCTGTAAGGAAGAAAGTAACAAATAGGGTTAGCAGAAGCTTAAGTGCAAAATAGAGCAACAACAGATAAAGTATACCGCATAAGTGCAGAAAAACAAATCACATGAACTAAAAAAAGAAAAAAAAAAGCAATACCATTACGACTCGACTGGCCCATAACTGTCCTACTAGCTGCTCGCCTATTAGGACAACTTTTGATGTTGTGCCTTATCTACCCACACGAATCTCATGAATGACCTCATGGGCTATCTGGAATATCCATCTCATTCTGGAATAACTTTTTTCTAGGCATACTGCTTTTCCTAACAAATCCTGGGATAGGGCACCATTTTGGAATGTCAAGAGGAGTCCAATTAGCCTTATCTACTGCAAGTATAAAGGATCGCCCAAACACCCATAGCTGATTCTCCTATCTGTACCATTGCCCAACTTGGCTAACACAATCCATGTGCAGAGTACTCATTACTACAATTGCATGGGAAAATGGAATTTTATATGTCTGCCACTTATTGCATGAGCATTTGCCTGCTCGTAACTCCACTTTTTGAATGTGATCTCCCTTTTGGCCATACATTGTAGGGCGCAGAGCAGTTACAACCACAAATATTCGCACCTGATAGTCAAAACGTGTTACCCGATGGGTACTTGATTCATTGTTCCACCTCTTAAACGTCGTTGCAACATATGTAATCAACAACTTACCCAAACTCATTGCTTCGCTTGCCTCCTTTCTTTACCTGTTGAATATTAAGTTACAATTGTAAAAGGTTTTTTTTACTAATGCTACCATAAGTAAGCACCGAGCATCTTTTAGAACGGAATTATAACTTTCAGCCATATTTGTTGTACCAATTCCAAACCTTACGCCTTAATCGTAAGATAAAGTCCACATACATGGATGCAACTCGTGAAAATACCTCGATATCCATTGATTACTTTTCTTTGCTGCATTGAAGTAACCATGAAACTTTCTTGTTTGGGTTTAGTATGCTACTCTTTTAACTAACTCCTTACATTCCTTAATTTTCGCCTTCGAGTTGAAGTTTCTAGCAACATGCCTAATATACCACCGCTAAGGCCAACCTTTAAGTCATACAACATTCTCACATTCAACTGCACTCTTAATACCGGTGTGTCGATCGGATATCAAGCAAACATTGGAGCGATTTTTGATAATGTGTTCCAGCAATTTTCCAAGGAACCAACTCCACGTGTCCTCTTTCTCTTTCTCTTCATCGACAAGGGCAAACACAAGTGGAATATGATTTGCCCCATCCACTGCCACTACAACAAGCGGTTTATACTTGTACTTGCCATACAAGAAGGTACCATTGATTGCGACCAATGGTCTGTGAAGAATTAACAAATAT
The DNA here is from genome assembly GCA_024138025.1 of Combretum micranthum. Classification (NCBI taxonomy): domain Eukaryota; kingdom Viridiplantae; phylum Streptophyta; class Magnoliopsida; order Myrtales; family Combretaceae; genus Combretum; species Combretum micranthum. The sequence goes on from JAMXBD010001158.1 coordinate 23,656, forward strand.
AACTTAGTTCACCGATATCAATCATTTATAACTAAATTAAATCATGTATTCAAAACATACTTGTAGTACTGGAATGTTTCAATGCAAGGAGACGTGTCCTGCTGTATCTGAATCCACAGTTCTCCACTCAATCTTTGTTCCTGGATTTGCCTTTGTTATCGCATTAAGTATATGCAAAAGGTCCACATATGATGCTTCCTAACTTCTATACACCTATTCAATAGCTTTTCGTTTTGCTTCATGAATTATTTTCATATGAACATTATACCCAAACTCTTTTAAGATGGTCAGTTACAGGTCCTTCGCTCTCACTTTTGGAGAATTACCAATCTTCAATATAATGCACCTGGACATATCAGTGGAGTCTAATTGAGAGTGGTCCTGTTTAGTGGTTTCATCCAAACAAGTGTGGGGTCCTACATATTTAGTAATGTGAAACTACCCACCATGCTTCCTGTAACTGTCTCTAAGTCTCCACTTATAACCTCTATTATGGATATCAATACATTTAACTGCCCATGACCTTGGGTCCGAGTCTACCACCTTGAAATTATAATATTTGATAAATACTACATTTTAACTTGCCATATGAGACGATCTTTAGTCTCAAACCTCATCCCAACCTTGAAAAATATTGCTAAAACTCAAATTTCCAACACTCATTTCATGTTCATTATCAAATGCAACATAACTACTACCAACATCACAAGTGAAAAAAGGTATTGGTGCTGAGCTCTCTACTGCATCAATGTCTGTGGGAGCCACAAAATGTCACCAGTCATTTCTCTTTTGTTGTACCCCGATTGCAGTATCTTTTTGAGGAAAAGCTTCTACATTATCATTTCCATCATCATCATAGTCACCACTAAATTCACTTGCTGAGGAGTCTTGCATCACATCAGTCTCATAATCACATGTCCAATCCGGTACAGTAATTTCAAAGTTACTCTTCTGCACCTGTGCTACCCATTGTCTGGTTGGAATAGACTTTGAGTCTACTAACCCTTGGCTATCAATATTTCCATCAATACCCACTACCCCTTGCAAGCCCCTGTGGTAATGCATTCTTAAATATCTGCACATACATAGGCACTGACCCTTCAGTGTATACCAACATCTCCTATGCAGCATCATCACCAGTCACTGAAATAACATCATAGTGTAGCATCCTATCTCCAATAGCTATCCTATGATACAGCTCAACGTGATGTGTAGACTTATTTACCTTAAATTTATTACAAATTATGTGAAGTATTTGCTCATATGTTGAATTCCGACTAATACCAACCACCGCAACTAGCCGCTCATCATAACCAAAACTATCATTCCCCTCCATAATGTTGCCATGAGCGTACGGTACAAACTTGGCCTCATCCATTTCCTTACCTATCTTGGTATCTCACAAAGCATAGGGTGAATACATGAAATTCGCACCATGACTTATCTATTGCACTTTTCTAATATTTAAGCATATTTGCTAATACTACCATATCTACTCCAGTCTCATAATAGTATATGATCAATGTGTAGGATGTATAACAGTATATGATTTCATAATTTGATTCCTAAATTCAAACACTAAAGAGTATAATCATAATTACATTAGACATTGTCTACAAAACAGTATCAACAACACATACGGTTAGCATATCAATCACATTCCCATATAACATATAATACCCATCTAATATAGAAAATGCGTCAACATGTGACAAAAAAAAAATTCCAACGAAAAAAAATTAACTTTATTCCACTGAAAAAAGGGGAAAAATTGAAAAAAAAAGAACCCCACGACGAGCTATTTTCTTCAACCCATACAACAATGCAACATTACCAACAACGAATTTATGATCTCAACACCCAATATTAAGAATGCAACATTACTAATATCGAAAATTTAAGTGAAAATTTAAACACACTTACCTATAGAATTCGACAAGATTTTGGAGATCTCTGCACGAATTTCTTCACTCTTTCACGATCTGATTACTTCCCCAATTTCTCATAGTCGATCCTATTCAAAATCACGCCCTGATTTTGTCTAAATCCAAGTTGCAATGAAAATTTAAGTGAAAATTTAAACACCCAATATTAAGAATGCAACATTACTAATAGCGAAAATTTAAGTGAAAATTTAAACACACTTACCTATAGAATTCGACAAGATTTTGGAGATCTCTGCACGAATTGCTTCACTCTTTCCCAATCTGATTACTTCCCCAATTTCTCATAGTCGATCCTATTCAAAATCATGCCCTGATTTTGTCTAAATCCAAGTTGCAATGAAAGAAACTAGGATTAGGGTTTCGAAATCGAGGGGTTTTGGGGAAATATGATCAAGCGAAATGAGGAAGAAGAAGCTGATCAGGGAATTTAATCCTTACCAAGCTCGTCTCTTGAAGAGACGAGGTCAAACTTTGACCTAATCTCTTTAAGAGACGATGTTCCTATTTTAAGCAGAGAGACAAGATCGATGCATAAAATTGAGACCTCATCTCTTAAGGAGACGAGATCAGGTACTAATGACCTTATCTCTTCAAGAACGAGGTCAACTTGTCTAGAGTAGAGGTCAACTAATCTAAAACTAAAATTTTTTTGATCTAGTAATATTTTATAAGTTTTTAAAAAATATATTGTTTATTTCGTTTCCCCTGAAAACTTAGTTTTTAGAAAAAAAAAAAAAAAAAAGAGTAATTAAAACAATACATGCAAAAGATGCCGGAGTTCCAAGTCATTCTCCCGCCAGTGCCGCAAAAGGGTTCCTCTTTCACTCTTCAACTTTCCCATCTCCTTCTCCAGACTTCTACCGATATCTATGTCTAGATAAGGGTATGTACTGTATCATTCTCGCCATCAAGAGAAACTATTTTCATCGTCTTCGCTGCCTCTGAAAAGGGAATACAAACACCGCCATTCACTTGTAATACTTTCTGTGGTGCAACCATTTAATTTACTGCTTTTGCTGCTTTCCATATTCCACGAGGCGTGACTTGCGAACCAACAGAAAAATGAAAAAAGGGAAAAAATTACTTCTGCACGTCATGTGTTTGTGAAAATCCCTGAATCAAGTTTGTACCTGATTCTGTCTGAAAAAGGTAAAGGCTTTTATTGAAGTTATTACTAGGCGTGCTGTTTGAGATCGAATCGATATACAAAAGTTTATTATTTAATCATTGGTGCATCATTGCTTATGATTTTATTTTCCGCAAACCTTCACTAGATCAATTTTTCTCTTTGCTGGCTGTAGTAAGTAATCTAGCTCATTATATATCGTGTTTTTTTAAGTAAAATCATATGAGACTTCTATTTCCGACTTGGTGTTTTCATGGATTAACAAAAAAAAAAAAAAAAAATTCCATGTTATGGCAGATTAAATGTGGATCCTATAAGTTAAAGGATAAATGTACGAATTGCGTAGTTGAGGACATGAAGGTGCAATTTTCCTTTTCTTTTCTTTATGCAATTGCAAATTCACCTAAGAAACCGTTGGGCAGGTGCAGATACAGTTTTAAACTCATGCGTTGTGACATCATCTCTCAATGACTTTCGAAAATATGCATCTAGCACCCAAACCACCAAAAAAGATTCTATTTGACTACTAAAAGCTGATGAATTGCTATAGTTTTGGGAGCTTTAGTTGATGGTTAGGAAGGTAATATATTCATAAAAATCATGAGATTTGAAGTCATGTTTAAGGGGTTCAAGGTCAATGTCTGCACTGGCTAATAGTTTTAGGTTGAATTTGCTTCTTTTTTTGTTTTTTATTTTTATTTTTATTTTAGTATATGTTGACTTTCTTTGCTTGAGTTATCATTGGATTGACCAAATAGTGAATGGCACAAAGCTACTTGCATTATATACACAGTGACTTGCAATTACTTTGATAGACCGCTTGGTGTTTTTACTTGGAGAAGAACAGGTTAGGAGATCATTAGCAGATATAGAATATGTTGAGGACAACTTTTAAGTTGGTTGTTAGTTAATAATTGTGCCTGCCTTCTTAAAAGTTGTTAAGAGGAGAGAGAAGGATTTCCCTTGGATCATAGCCACTGGAGGAGGGGTCTAAAATAGAGTTTGAGTACAGAACTTGGGATATTTTTGAAAGAGTTGTCAAATGATTTTAGGTGATATAAAGAGGAAAAATTGTGTTTAGATAGCTAAGATACATAAATGTTTGGATACAAATTGTGATCTTAAGAGGACAGCGGAGTGGTAATTAAGAATTAGTATGGTAACAGATGTGCCTCTGTGCTTGACATTTATTACAACAATGGATATGTGTGCACCAACCTTCATAACCATCCAATAGCCGCTCTTACTTTGGTGGTGATGATGTGAACACTACTGTGAAGGGAGTTGATTTACTGTGGCGGATAATGTGCTGATATCGTGAAGCTAGTAAACTTACTGACTTTTGATGGCTTTGATTTACTCAAGTCAATTGCACATGCTAAACAATACTTGATGGCATGGCACCATGCCATATATGAAAGTGCAAATATCCTTTTTTTGTATGGAGGGTTGAATAAGCTTTTTGTTTAGGGTTTTGAGGTAAAGACTAATTCACATCACCATGGAGGTTGATGCAAAAGTTGATTCATTATAAAAGGGATCGATACCATTGAATCTATTTAAGTGCTTATAAGATGCGAGGAATAGTGTAAAGAAACAATGAAACATCAAGACACCTATTGTCGTGGCGGCCTATAGTTTGTTATAGTGGATGGTAAGTAGGTGTGAGGAATTTGATCGTTACAAACGATATCACAGTAATTTATCGCTGGTTGGGAAATTGAATGCAACATAGCACAAGATGGTACTCCATGGGAGCCACCTCTTGAACTCTTTTAGGGTGAAGTGCTATAGAGTAGGGTTTACTTTTGAGTCATCCTTATCTACTAGGGTCTTGGATGTGTGCAATGATATTGGCAACAATGTAAATGCTATAATCCTTTTGATGTGCTGATATGAACCATGTCAATCTATAGACGCAACCCGATACCAATACGTTTGATTTCAATTCCCAAGACCATTCGTGTTTGTATGAAAATCGCAACCCGTTGTCTATAGAGAGACAACTTTGGTATCAAGTGAAGATGTCACAATCGAATATGGAAGTTTGATTGATAAGTCGAAAAGTTGAACGTCACGGATTAGATTCAATAAGTTTAGAAAAAGTTCACTCAATAACCTAAGAGAAATACTCTTAATTTTCATTCACAATAATCTGGTTTGTTCATACAACCAAAGGATATATATAACAAAGAAAAGGCAAATCAAAAGACATAAACAAGAAATTAAATTGTCAACTAATAAAAGCTGGTGGCCTTTTATTTGCAAATAAAAATCCGAGAGCAACTTCCAGTCTTTCGACCGGCGGCTTAAGTCCCTATGCCTTTGGTGTAAGTCATCAAGGCCAGCGGCGTTCAACTGTCGTACAATAAAGGCGGACGTTGAAGACATTTCCAACGCTGGCTTGCTTATATATAGGCCGATGGCCTAAGATGAAAGCTGGCGGCTTTTCTTGCCAGCTTTGGTCCAATACGCTTGAAACTTGTTCTGATCCATTCTCGAGCTCGCCTTAATGATGTTGATTAGCTTGGATTCATTCTAGATGATATGAAACTGTGCCTCCTCTTATTGAACCTTTTGAATCAACCCATTGAGTGCTTCCTTGAATCTTTTAGCTCTGGTCCTTGAAGCCGGTCCAAGTGGCATCATAAGTGGATCTACTCTTGGTCTTCTTGCCACGACTCCATCATGTGCTATTTGTAGTTTTGACAAACACTAATGTTAAGCACATTCACTAATAAACAATATGGGTACCTTCTTGAGAAGTTGCTAACATAGGGTGAAAGATATGTTTGGGATTCTTGTTAAAAAAAAAAAATCACAAAAATACAAATTGTAGAAAAAAAAAAACCAAATTATCACATCTATATCACATGTTGGAGAAGAGATATAATGGCGATACTTATAAAAATAACTGTGTCGCATGTCAGGATAAAGATATAGGTCTAAATGTGTATTTGTTGGTCATGCGATATACGTTGAATAATTATGTGTATCTCATGTTGAATGTGCGATACACAAAAAAACTCTATATTACATGTTCAACATGCGACACAGTGATAATAATTATGTAATTATTTTTATCAAAGTTATATTTATATAATTATTTTTTAAAATGATGGTTAAACATAAAATAATCTCAAATTAGAGGGTAAAACTTTGAGGTGTATTATGCTAATGTAGATTATATCTTGGTGTGAAGAGTTTTGGTCATTGCGATACCAAAGCAATTCACTAGCCAATAAGGCAACTAATAACAATAGGATAAAGTGTTACACTATGGGAGTTACCTTTTCAATCCCTTTCGACAAGGTGTTACATTGTGAAGGCTACCTCTTGAGTCAATCCTACCTAATATGGTTCTAAACAAATTTAATGAAGCTATTGAGGATGTAGATGCTGTAATTAGGGAAAACTGTAATGTCCCTCAAGAAAAGCATGCAGCTGTGGAGCATCAATGCACATTTTTGTGTAGCAGTTTAGAATTCATTTAATTTAATATGAAACATACTTGGTTGTGAGCTAACCCAAGATAGCTTGATACCATTAGAATGTACAAGTCCTTGTCATGCATGTGTAGTTGAAGACCAGGGAAAGTTTAGATAATCAATTTCTTTGTATGTGTTTGTTTTTTTCAGATATTTTGTTTAGCAATTGCTGTTGTATACCCTTCTAGAACTATCTAGAAGGAGTTAGTTAGAGTCAGTTACTTAGCCTAGTTCTATAAATAGCTGATAGATAGTGACCAATTTTTTAATTAGAAAAATTAGCTGAAGTTGTAAGCTTAAGTGAGCATATTGCCCATCAAGCTTTTATAGTTTGAAGCTGGTTTAGTATTTCATTGGAAATCAATAAAAAAATAATCTTTTGTTTGCCTAATTGAACCCTAACCTTATTATAGGTAACTTTCTATTAAGTCACCGCATGAAGGAAAAAACTGAGTCATATTTTGCCAAAGTAGTGGACACCAGTTTTGGTGCAAGGATTTTTTACTGTTAACGCTTGTTTGCAATTTGATGAGAGGATCCAATTGAAAGTGATGTTGTAAGTTTGAGCTGCTTGTAGCTAAGATGCCTCATTCGCTAGAGACACACTAATAAGAGGACTTTTACATGGCTTGAGGGATAGTATATGGAAAAGGAATCACATTCATGCTCCTAAAACGCAGCATGAGCAATCAAATTGACTTTTGATGTGAGAGAATACTCATCCGAAAGCTTCTTATTGATATGGGAAGAATGAATTTGACTCTTCTAAATTTTCCAAGACTTAAAATGCTTATTTAAGGCTCAAAATTGCACAGTCTTTCCTTCTGGATATGCGAATTCTGGCAGAAGTCCTTATGTGGAGTCATCTTTTCTAAGTGGTCCTTTGTGATCAATTTAATCACTGGGATTTGCATATTGATTTATTGGCACTACTAGTATAGGGATGAATGATAGTCGCCATCTCTCCTATATTGATAACTAAGCCAAATAAGAAAAGGGTTATGTGTAAGGTGGATGTGATCAGTCGTATCATCACTTCACTGGTGTGCCAATATGACCTATAGGTAGTGATTTTGGAGGATGAGTTGGAAGGAGGGGATCAATGAAGAGGAAGACCGAGGCAGTGTGGAGAAGCGGAGGCATGATAAAGATCATTTTCTTAGTTCAAACTTCTGCGCTATGGATACAGTGGGAAGACATAGTTAATCTACCTTGATGCTCGGAGGGGATTTTTTTGCTCCATTTCCAGATTTCCTTCTGACAAGGAAAAATTTGATGGAGGCATTGATAGACGGCCTATATCTCATGTTTTTTATAGGAAAAAGGAGGACATGTAAGGGCTCATTAGCAAATATAATTTGTTTTTGGAAGTTGTAGATACAAGCTAGAAGAAGTTAGATTGTAACTGACAGCTGTACTTAGCTCTACAAATAGTAGTTCAGAGGAGAGAGAAGGGTTTCTGCCACTTTCAATCATACTATTGAGGAGCACATATGCTCCAAATTGCGGAGCTCATTACTCTATATTGAATTGAGTATCTGCATTGAAATCTTGTTTTATAACAAAACCAAATTGTCCATTAATAGAAGAATATTCAGCCCAACCATGATCACGCTTCTACTTTGTCACATAAGTTTTTTTTTTTGGGTGGTTTGCTGCATATCGATTCTTGTATAGACATGCATTTTGCATGGGGCTTGTTATATGGTAACATGACGTGTGAAGAAAGCCCGGTGCTTATTTCCTTATAATTCAAGAAAGAAAATTTTTATTTAGCTTTCTTTTCTATAGTGTTATATGTTTAAGTTTTCTTTAGGGATCTATATGCTACACATTATATTGAAACTCTAGGTTCCCAGCATACTGTCTTTTCCTCCTCCTATTTATCAATACATGGCAACTGAAGTTTTTTGGTCTCCCATGTGGTGGGTATGGAAGAGTTTTACAAGTTAATGTCAGAACATGCTCTTTTTTTGAGCTTACTAAAGTGCTTATTGAACTTTTTGATCCATTAGAATCATATTGTCCTTACATAATCTTGTTATTTTTAATGTTGTTCTATTCAATTAAAGTTGACATTGCCCCATTATTATGTTTGCAGGTTAATTGTCATTTTTGAAATCCTATCTCCTACAAAAAGGGTTGCTTGACACCTAATCTGTATAAGTTGCAGCTACAGGAATAGCCATGCAGCTTGTAAAAAGTAAGCCTTTTGTATTTTATGCCTACTTCATCTCAATTTCTTCAAAAAGGTCATGGATTTCTCAGAATCCATAAATTCATACCTAGGAAATGGAAACAAATTGGGAGACAGCTAGATCATCAACACAATTGTCCATGCAATTCCAAGAATTGTCTCATAGAAACTCACCCCAATGCGATGAATCTATGATAGATTGTTTTGTTGTATCACTTAAAAATTGTGTGAAACAGGGAAACTTACGAGAAGCTTTTAGAACCTTGTCCCTGGTTCAACTTCATGTATCCGATTTTGGATTTTGTGATTATATTCTGCACTCTATCTCCTCACTTTTATTGCCTTGTACAAACCTTAAGGCTCTTCGAGGGGGAAACAGCTTCATGCCCACTTATTATGTTCGGTCTTGAGCAACAGCCTGTCTTGGTTCGTAGGCTTGTTGCTTTTTATTCAGCTTTTGATCTTCTTGTTGACGCACATTCCATTGCTAGTAATTCAGACATCTTGCATCCATTGCCTTGGAATCTACTTATTTCTGCATATGTGAGAAATGGATTACATGGAAAGCTCTTTTTGCCTATAAAGAAATGTTGGGTAAAGGGATTGCGCCTGATAATTTTACTTACCCTTCTGTTCTTAAAGCCTGCGGTGAAAATATGGAAATGGATTTAGGAAGAGAAGTGCATAGATCAATTGATGCAACACATATAAGGAACTTGGTTGTGCAAAATGCATTGCTTTCAATGTATGGGAAATTTGGGGAAGTTAGCATCGCCCATTGCATATTTGACAAAATGGCTGAAAGGGATGCTGTTTCGTGGAATTCAATGATTTCTACCTATGCCTCCAAGGGTATGTGGAAGCATGCATTTCAATTGTTTGAGAGGATGCGTGCTGAGGGTGTGGAGTCAAACGTAATAACTTGGAACACTATTGCTGGAGGGTTCTTACAGGTAGGTAATCATGTGGAAGCACTCCATTTGATATCTCAAATGAGTAACACTGGGATACCTCTAGATCCAGTTGCAATGCTAATTGGCACAGGGGCATGTTCCCATCTAGGGGCCATTAAGTTAGGTAAAGAGATTCATGGTTCTGCGATACGTAAATATTATCATGGGTTCAATAAGGTGATGAATGCATTAATCACTATGTATGCCAGATGTAAGGACATTAGACATGCATATATTTTATTTCGTTCTACTGAAGAGAAGAGTGTGGTTACTTGGAATTCTATGATTTCTGGTTATTGCCATATGGATCTATTTGAAGAGGCTTCATTTTTATTTAGAGAAATGTTGGTTTCTGGCATTGAGCCAAATCATGTGACAGTCACTAGTATTCTTCCTTTATGCACGTGTGGCAAATTTACAGCACGGTAGGGAGTTTCATTGTTTATTATGAGATGCCAACTTTTTGGCTTCACTTGCCGATATGGAATGCTCTTGTGGATATGTATGCACGATCAGGTAAGGTGTTGCAAGCTAGAAAAGTGTTCGACATCATGGAAAAGAGGGATGAAGTGACTTATACTTCCTTAATTGCTGGATATGGACTACAAGGAGAGGGAAAAACTGCTCTGAGTCTTTTCGAAGAGATGCTTAGCCTCCAGATCAAACCTGACCATGTAACAATGATTGCAGTCCTAACAGCATGTAGCCATTCAGGTCTTGTATACCAGGGTGAGAAATTGTTTAAAAAGATGCAAAGTGATTTTGGCATATCTCCGCGTTTGGAGCATTATGCATGCATGGTTGACTTGTTTGGTAGAGCTGGTTTGTTATATAAAGCAAAGGATATAATCACTGGGATGAATTGTCCACCAACTCCTGCCATGTGGGCCACTTTTAGGAGCCTGTAGAGTCCACCGTAATATGAATCTAGGTGAGTGGGCAGCTGGGAAACTGTTGGAAATGAAGCCTGAAAATGCAGGTTATTATGTGCTAGCAGCTAATATGTATGCTGCTGGTAGTTGCTGGAATGAGCTTGCGATGGTGAGGACATATATGAGGGATGCAGGTATAAAAAAGGATCCCGGATGTGCTTGGATTGATGTGGGCAATGGATTCTTGTCTTTCTTAGTTGATGATACATCCATTGCCCATGCGGAGGAAATTTATACAGTGTTAGATGGATTGACTGATGAAATTAAAGACAATTGTTGTCTTGCCTCCGAGCTTGAGGAATTAAAATGTTTTGAATATGTATGAATGCATTTGTACCACTTGCAAGAAATTTTTTTTACTGATATAAGTTGGTAATAATCATTCATTTTTCGGTTTAGAACAGTTCTTTCTTGTCGTCCTGATTATATATAATATATATATATATATGTATACCCCTTGATATATACAAGGATTCCGTTTCAAACTGCATCAAGGGAGCGGCGTTTTTAGATTCTAATGTGACTGTTTGGATCTTCCCTCTTTCTTTTTTCTTCTTCCTCCTTTTAACTGCAAGTTTTGGTCTTTACTCGGGTTCTTCCCATTTACATTTTCTCAGTTGTATGGCTGCAATCGATTTTCGACATATTTTTCCGTACAAGGGATCTCAACCGTATTGTAATTTCCCTTTGTGGTGATCTTTTTCGTAATATTCTTGGCTAACTTAAGCGTTATTGTTCGCAAATTTTTTCCCATACAACCGACTCAGGTGCATTCTATTTTTTATTTGTCATGGTCTTTTCTATAATAATCTTGGCTAACTTAAGCATTGTTTATAATATTAAGCTTTGAGTATTAAATATGTTTGATTGCATATTCTATTTGAAATCTTCTTGGATAAGACCTTAATCCTTTAAGCAGCAAAGCAGCTGGAATTTTTGGAAGGCAGCTTGATTTGTTTGTATTTCAAGCATATTAAATTATTGTGACACTTCGATTATAATATGATATTTAAAGGGCATTTTTATTCTATGTGTTTGTATAATATACAAATTAGTGTTCATAAATTTAAAGTTAGGCATAAATTAGTTTGTTCTAGTTTTCTTAAATTTTAGGTTTGTTTTCTGTTTTATCTTTCCTTGTTTTCTTTTTTATCTTTCCTGCTTTTATCATTTTTAGCAATTATTTTAATTTTTATATATTTAATTATATTATTTATTCGAATGAATAATGTCAATGCGTTAGATATTGCCAAGTGTGAATTGTGGATGGGAACTTAACACTGTTAAGAAAATTCGGGTGACACACGTGTCTAGTGTTGTTTCAAAAAAAAAGAAAAAGAAAAAATACCTATACAAATTATATAATAATAATTACAAAATTAATGTTGTTATGTCACATATTAGATGAGAGATACCCCTAATTTTATTTATATCGCATATAATGCTAGCAATACGACGATCTGGAGGTATAAAGTTTTGTAAGTTTGTTTATCGCATTTAGGGTTGGTGATATCTTTTATCGCATTTTTGAAGAGCGATACGTGTTCTTCCTTTGTGCTCATTTATAAACCACAGAGCCATACATTTTCGCATATTCACCCACTTATAAAGCATTCCCGATATTCATGGTTGTCAAACTTGCGAGTCTACTGGTACGTTTCTACGAGTTTACGAGTTGATGATGATATTTCGATTCAACTCACATACAAAATTGTTTTTTGAGTAAACTCGTAAGTAGAATCGTAGAATCGTGGTAGAATCGCTGGTAGAATCGTAGTAAAATCGTAAAGTTGTAATTTTACACTTTTTTCTATTTGAATTTTAAAAGTGTAATCAATTTAATATATTTAAATTTAGGGTTTTTAGGGTTGGTTCTTGATATTTATCTTAATCCAACTTAATTTTAGTTTTTTTAATATTTTTTTTCTTTTATTTATATTTTTCATAAAATTATTTTCTTTTAGGTTATATACCCTGATATATTTTGAACATTTTAAATGAAAATTAAACTAATATATATAGTGCTATATTTTTTTCCTTTTTTAATAATTTTCTATGTATAAATTTATTTGCCATAAATGTAATGATTTTTTATGCAAATATATAGTGAACATGAAAATGTTCATTAGTGCACGAAACTAGCTACTCACAATGATTTAAATGATTTGCAATACATCTTAATAATTGTAGATTATGAATCATCATTAAATAAAAATAATTATTTTAATTATAAAATTACACTAAATATATTAATCATAGTATGTGAATTATGATTGGTAAAACTTAAATTTTGATTGTATGTAACTAATTTAATACTAAATTCTTTATTTTCATAATTAATTTAAAGTTTTATTAGTTTCGTAAATACAGCAATAGTTTTTGCAAGTAAATTTACATTGGTTATAGAATGTTATGTTTTGATTTTACGTTCCGATTCTACGGATTCCTTAGCAATTCTAGGTAGAAACTCGAGTTTGATAGCCATGTCGATATTCCATTTTCTATTATGTTGTTTATCTTCATAAAATCATATCCACAACCATCGGCTGTTCTCTCAACGTTGGTAGTCCTGACACGGCAGAGAGAAAAGAGGACTCTGAGGCCATTGCTGGCGGTGTTGACCGTTGACTCCATTGACTTGGCTTGTTCTGGTTCTGGCTCTAGCTATGCTTGGACCATTTTACGTGGTTGTTGTTACTGTGTTGATTCTTGTGGTCGTCGTTGTGGTTCTATTGATTGATAGGACGGAGATCGGATTTGGTTGCGACAGTAGAGGAGGAGGACATGGGGAAAGGAGACGACGGTTTGTGATCTGACACTGCAGATATACAATAGAAAGGATGCATGAAGATATGTGTATCGTATAAACAAAAAGCAATATATATGAAATCCTATGTCGCACAATCATTATGTGATATAATGATATTATTTATATAATTTTTTTTAAAAGTATATTAAACATGTTTTATTCTCATAAAATTCTTAGTCTGTAAATGTTAGAAAACATTGAGGATTCAAATAGAAAGAGTAAAAGTCTTAAGACTCAGGTAGAAAATTTAATAAGTATTGATGACTAAAAATGTACTTTTTCAAAAAAAAAAACTACTTTTCAGATTTTCACGGTAAACATTATATACAAGTTTTGTTTAATTTGTGTGTGAATACTCTTATTTAGTACAAACATATATTATATATTATTTTCATATCACTATTTTTATGGTTTCTCAACATTTATATAAAATTATGCCATTATAAAGAGTTGTAACCTATTAAATTGTAGTCATACTATATTTGTACCAAATATTATATCATTTTGTATTATATTATGCAAAGATTTGCAACATGATCATAAGTATTATCATTAAGATAAAAGATATATCCCATATATGCATATTATAAAAATTAAATTGTTGATGGTGAAAATATATTAGTGATAGAAAATATATGTGAGGAGAATTAATAATTATAAATAGCGAAAAGAAATTATTAATGAATAGGTATAATTATGAAAAGCTCCTAAAATTATAATAATACTAGTTTCAGCGTAATAAGTGAATTAGAATTTTAATTATTATTTAACTTGCTTCTTAAAATGCAATAATACCAAGAGCATCCAAATATAAGGTAATATCAAAGAGGTATAATGGCAAGAAAAGTAATAAAACCCCTACTCTGCATATATATATATATATATATATATATATTGGAAACAATATGTAACATGAGAAAAGTTGTAATCCTTTAAGATAGGTAAATACAAAGTCATGTGTTAAAAGTTATATTATTTTATGTTATGTCATGCAAATATTGTAGTAATTTATTCAATACATACAGTCTTTCATAAGTAACATGAAAAGCTTAATTAAAAGTAAATAAGTTTAATTAATAAAAAGGTGTAGTAGTTCGTAAAAAAAGGCATAGTTGTCCATAAAAAAAGGCATTTTTAGTAAAAATACGCAAATTATAAAAGTTTCATATTGAAGAGTTACCAAAGTTAAAAGAATTAAATATTATAGTAGATGTAACACAACTATCTCTCTCTCTCTATATATATATATATATCATAGTTTAATGTAACCATTTTTTCATAAAATAATATACCATTTTAAAAAGAAGTATCATTCTTAAATAGAGTTTGTAGCTTAGCGGCATCCCATTTAGATTCTCATCCTTGATGTACCGAGTTCGATTCTTCGTATTAGCACGTTGTAATGGCCCTATGTGGCTGAGTTGTGAGGAAAAAAAAAACATGTTGCAAGGTAATATTATTTTGCATTAATTGTACAAAAGTTACAACCATTACAAAAGTTACATACTTGTAAAAGGACATATCTTTTAAATAGTAGTTATCAATAAAAATCATAAAATGATTGAAGTTATTCTCTCCACATTAACATTTTACAACATTAACTTATAAATTATTATAAATATACAATAACTACTATTATTTATAACTTACACATTTATGGAATAATTTTATAGCATAAAATGATTATTGTATTTGCATAAGAAGACATTTGAATAAAACTTTCAAAATTATATATGACTAGCGAACTTTGTACTCGTATGCATGTGTTAATTTAATGATATTAAATCATAAAATATTAATTGCAAAAAAAAAAGCGTAAGGTGTTTGGAGTTTTTTGGATGGATTAATTAAAAAAGAGTACTGGGTTTTATTATAATTTAAAAAATAAATAAATAAAATAAAGCTGTCTGTTACTATTATTAAGCAAATCATTTTCATTCGTGTCAAAAAGTTAATACATAAAGTACAATAGTTACTTACTTTATCTTATTCTCTTTTTTATATTTATCTTTTAAATAATTACTTCATCCTAAAAACTTAGGTCACCTTCCACTAAACTATTTCATTATAATTACTTCATTCCAAAATATCAATCATCATGGTAAAAAAATTGTTAATTCCAATTCCATCCCTTCGGATAATTACAAATACTGGTGGCAATTTAAGACCTGACTAATGAATCTAGACATGATTATAAAAGAGTTTGGATAAATAAAAATTGATACAAATAACAAACGGGTTAAACCTAAAAACAATATGGGTTTGGTTTAGGACCTAAACCCATTTATAAACCCACGAATCTATTAAATTATATTGTTATTGTTCGAAATGTTTATTTTATTAAAATATAATATTATTATCTTGAACTAAATTACAAAACTATTCATATAAAAACAAATTATATATATGTATGTATGGCATATTATAAATTATATATAGAACAGACATATAGCAAATATAAAGTATAGATTATATTTAACAAATAAAATATATAATATATATATTGAGATACAATTGATTTATTTCATGATATAAAATTGTAGCATAGATATAACACAAAAAAAAAAAAAAAACCAATAGATTATATATTTATAATCCATATATTATATAAAGATAATGCTTTAGCATATTATATGAATCTATATTAAAAATAGATATTGCATATAGAACATTTGTAAAGTGGTTAGATTGTATGTAACACATACATGTAATTTATATAGTACATATAAAGTATGAATTACATATAATATATTGCTTAAATATATGTAAATAATATATAAAATAGGCACAAAAAAAGGGTAAATTACATTGGAAGGTTATCACGTTTAAAGGTAAGTTTATTTTAGGTCACAATGTTTTGAAAGTTCAAAAAAGATCATAATGTTTGGAAAATATCTTATGAGATTTTATTAAGTGTTTTTCCTATTGATACATGCCAATAGGGCCTTACAAAGGGTTTCTTGAGTTTTAATTAAATATTTTTTCCTGTTAATATATGTCAATGATGATCTCAATTGACCTACTTTTCTAAGTATTATGACATAAAACAAACTTACTCACTAAATGTTGTGACTTCTTTTGAATTTTTTTAAAATGGTGTGACTTAAAATGAACTTACTTCGAAACATTGTGACCTTCTGGTGTAATTTACTATAAAAAAAAAACATAATATATGCGTGACATAACATCTTATCTATACATATATAAGGTCTATCAATTATAAATACATAATTTATGTGTTATATATGTTTATACATATATATATATGTATGTCGTAGTTCATTTGTTACATGAAATGAATATACTATGGGTGTAATCAAATATACATCATATATAACATAACATATGAATATATATATTGATATATAAATTATATATCTACATTAAACTATAGTTTTACATATAACATTTATACTTTGTAAAAATTATATAAATATATATATCTTAAAAATTATATATAAACTATAACTTTTGTATAACATATATCGACTAATATCATGCTTACTTAACAATGCATTAAGTCACATATTATAATATCTTCTTTTTAAATTATATGTGGGTAATATATCATACAACACTTGTTAACCACGTCCACCTTGAATAATAACTAATTTAATACATTGATTATCCAAGATGATACAAAATATTTAAATTTTGATGAAATCTATATATTTTATCAATCGATAAACGGGTTAACACGAGACATGGTATAAACGGATTGGATCATTAGTTTAGGTTTTCATGGATTAAGGTTTTTCAAGCACAAACTTGTTTAGACAAGAATACAAGTCACGATATGATAACACAAATTGTTGGCGCTAACTATAAACCATAGTCCTCTCTTCCGCCAAATGCAATCTCATCTATCTTTTTAACATTATCGTTTAATTTTCTATTTTTTGGCTAAAACATTTCTCATCAGAAAAAATATATCTTTTTTCTTAAGCAAGAAGATATTATTTGTGTATTAAATCTTTATAACTTCATTTTAATTATTTAATTATAATAAAACTCATGGCAAAAAAACTATTAATTCCAATTCCATCCCCGCTTAGAATAACTACGAAGCATAATCCTTTTCTCTACCAAATGTAGTCTCCTCTATCTTTTTAACATTATTCTTAAAGCTAGGGGATATTATTTGTATCTTTAATCTTTATAACTTTATTTTATTTATCTATTTTTTAATTATAATAAAGCTCATTACTCTTTTTTTTAATTGAATAAAAACTACTCCATCCACAAAACTTCAAACACCTTCCACCTTTTTTTTTTTAAGTTAAATAACTGCTCCCTCTATTCTTCACTCTTAGTAGTTTGAATTAGAATTTATATTGTGAACCACACATGATTCTATAAAAAAAAAAAAAGTATTTTCTATTTAATCCAAAATCTAGATAAAGTTTTTATTGTCAAAATGTTAATATTTTACGATAAAATTTCAAGATCTTTTGCTATTATATTTATGATTTAATATTGTTAAATCAGCACAGGCAACGCAAGTATAATGTCTGCTAGTAAAAATTAAAAGCACAATTAATATCTTCAAGCTTTAAAAATAGAGATATATTTTTTCTAATGAGAAATGTTATGGAAAACAACAAAAAAAAAATGAAACAATAATGTTAAAAAGATAGAGGAGACTGCATTTGGCATAGGAAAGGATTATGGTTCATAGTAAAGTTGTTGAAACAAGACCAGACTAGGCTAGTTGGTTCAATCTGGTTCGATAGAAACCGACCTTAAAAGTAGGGCAATTCCTACTAATAGACCATTTTCTAGTTGGACTAGCCATACTAAACTGACCTGGCCGGTTTAACTGTGAATTGATTGACCTGGTTAGGTCAGATCGACAAAATGCATGTTACTTACTTAAAAAAAAAAAAAGCAAAAATGCTGGGAGATTGAGTTGGACTTGTTGTGAAGTGAAGTCAAGTCTTGGTGAGGTCTATTGGCTAGAGTTTAGAGTCATCAAAGAGAGCTAATCGGTTAAGCAGATGCATGGTACATGGGATGTGGCATGGGTGGGCTGGCACACAAGGCACACGAAGGAAAAAGATAAAAGCACGAGCATGCAGGACCAGCACATGGCACACGAGATATACGAAATAAGTGAGTAGGTAGGACATAACACATAAGGCACACAAACCTAAATGCAGACTTTTTTTTAAAATAATAATAAAAATAATGATTTATTTTTTAATTTATTATAAATTGTATTTCAATAAATAATATGTTTTGTTTTATTATTTTTAATTAAATGTGTTTTTCTTATTAAATAGTATACTATATTTAGCATATCTTATTTTTAAAATGTTTTTATTGTATTATTATTAAAATATAACTTAAAATTTTTTTAGCAAATCAAAAATGAAATATGAAATTATATATAATAGCAATTAAATTATTTATATTAAAAGTTAAACTTTCTTAATTAATTAATTTAGAATATTGTAAATTATTAAATAAATGAGATTAATAAATGCATTGGGATCGATGGAAAATTAAATTTTATTAATAACATTTTATATTTTAAAAAATTACAATAAGATTAAAAAAAAAAGGTCATCAACCATACATCCTCAACTCCACCTCATATTATACATATCAATATCATCCTAAAATCCTTTAGCTTCACCCTACTATTCTATTTATGTCTGTAGCTGCTTCAGTGTGACAATGTTACCCCCCAGCCTCGGGTCGAGTCACTATCCCTAGGCTACAAATGTGTGGGTCTGTCTTCTTGTCATTAGTATTAGACCAATCTTTTAAGCACACACATGCTTCAACAACATGGGCATGTTGGCTGGCAACGTGCCTATGTCGGCAATTTTTTTTTTCAAACATGCCCCCATTCATCACTATAAATACCTTTGGGAACTTAGGCACGTTGCCATCAAAACATTTGGCAGCACAACTCCACTCGTCTTTCTATTTTACAATTAGGATTGTTTCATAAGTTTTTACTATAAATAGTAGAGGTGCTAAACTTTCACTCATCGTAGTGAAAACATGCCCGACGCCGTTACTAGGAAAGTATACCCTTACCTTCTCCACTGAGTCCACCCTAGCCACAAAGTGATATCCATTTACCCACCCCGGCCATGAGAGCATGATATGACAACAATTCTATTCTTGGTATGTCCTTGTAGGTAAGGATTATGATATGGAGGGGTTAAACATGTGGCTTAACTTTATACCTCCTAATTGCCACAGGTTTAACTGCATTGATGGAACTTTCGAATTAGATATACATTGATCTTGTTCATATATTTTTCCCAAATGCTATAGTAAACGAGGTCATAGAAGATTCTAATATGATTCCCTCGGTAGATATTGGATGCTAAACTCCAACATCGATCACCACTTACATATTTGGCAGTATACTCCGAATTACCTTGGGTTACATTAATAATCTATTCCACCAAACCAACGGGGCGAGAAGTTGTGTAAAAATTAGGATATGACCAACGTGTTCCACTAGGTATCTAACACAGCTAGCACTCCAATATGTATTGGTGAGCGCCAAATTGACCACTTAAAGCACATGAAGTAAAAAGATCTCCTACCGATTTGTAAACTAATCCACTATATGATTGGCTAAAATATATCTAAAGCTGAATTCAAATAACATCTCTATTGAAGATGTTTCCTGATAAATGCTATTTAGTGATACAATGCATGCGTTGGGTGCTCAAGAGAACGAACGACCATCTCGCACATGGTCTACTCGTCAACGTCATTCTACAATCATGGGATTTGACATTTCAAATTACATGAAAAAAAAACAAGGTCCAAATTCATGAAGAATGGCATAGTAAGAAGGTTAGGTTTCAGGTATGATCCTTAAGCCAACTAATATGATAGAGATCAATATGGCCTAGCATGACCAGGAGATGAGAATGAATTAGATGACCAGAGCTTCGACCTCAACTTGGATGATCTGTCCTTACTATGGCTCGATATAAGAGTAGGAGAGGGCAGAGGTAAAGCCAAGCTCAAACACAACAACAACCCGATATGTTTAACATGAGTAATATAATGGATCATTTGGATAAGATAGTCAATGTCCAATCAGAACATAGGGAAATGCTCAAAACCATGAATGCCCGGATTGGCTAGTTCTTCGATTAGGCAAATTATCAACCAGAGCATCCTCCACCACCACCACCGTATCAACCCTTGGTCGACGTTAATGGTCAAGGCAGAGGTAGCCAATCATCATATTCACACTATTTTTTCTGAAACAAATTAAATATGTTTTTTTTTTCCAGATAAAAATGTGATTAATAATGTAATGCATATTATTTTTAACGAAGTAACAAATCAAAATCAATCTTTATCCATAAACTAAATTCTATTTATGTGAAATGTAAAATTTATTTATTACATTTGGAACGTAAGTTTTTTATAACTAATTTGAATAATAGTCTAATTAAAATTTCGAAAACCATCAAAAGAAAACCCACAAGCTAAAAATAACAAAAAAAACCATATAAACTGTGTGAAATCGAAATCGATTTAAGGCATGTGAGACAACACATGGATAAATAGACTGGATTAGCATGTGTAAGGACTAGAAATTTACGATATTAAAATACAACATGTCAAGTCCCCCAACCACGTATAATATATGGATATATTACACATAAGGTTGTCCAGAAAAAGGAGTGTTTATGTGAATTACCTGTTTAACCTATTCAAATTCATAGTTTTAAAAAAAACTACAAACAAGGAGTAGATACTTAATATAACAAATGGATACCAATAACTTAGTATCCCAAAGTTACAGACCATATATTACATATTATATAAGGAAAAGTAAATACTTTATATTATAACTTAGGCTTATAAACAAGCTATATTTGTACTATTACACTTTTAAGTAAAACAAATTTTGAGTTGGTCTCTTTTTCTAGGAAAACAACAAGGTCGGTCTAGGTCCTCGACTGTCTCATAGCCCAAAGAATCATAAAACTCGTCATCTTCAATCCCTGAAAGAAAGAAAGTGAGCCAGAGGCCCAGTACACAGTAATACAAACAAATACAATGTGACATACACTCCTGAACTAATGCAAGGCAAGTCATAAATTATTTCTCTTTAATTAAGTCAACAATACAACACTGGAGTAATTCAAACTCCAAATTCAATCTTGAGGAATCTGAGGGTCCTAATAACAGCAGCTATTCAGGGGTTTATATAAGCAACCCGAATGCTATATCTCTACTATATCCTCATAAAGAAAAAGTAACTTTATCTAGAGTTTACAACCATTATCAACTTTACTTAACTTAATCAATGATATCACCTAGTTCAATTATCTATATATATGTGAACTAAATCATATTATATCCTTTTTAAGAGTAAGCAAATGCTATAACGAGATGATATTCCCTATCAATTACCTACTGTGCCACGAAGAAAGGTCATTGCATCATGATTAATGGCTTAAGCACCTAAACTACCATGTTAACTTGGATTCAATGGCGAAAAGTACAATCAATTCAAACCATTTTTATTCCTCTTTGAGTAAGGTTGGTTTAGAAGTATATATATATATAATATATATATAGATAATCTAACAATCAACAAACCCATTACTGTGTACCTTGATAATAGATTTATTAGGTACAAGACCTGTATTCAAACTCACTTGAGTATGGGAATCTATCATATAAACCATTTCATATAAAATATAATTAATCACAATAATAAATTAAACCACTATTTACTCGTTAAATTTAAATAAAACTTAAATCATTACACAACACTATAATTATACAATTATAAATATTCACACCATTTTTCATTAATCATTCATCTATTATTATTAATTATTTATTTATAATATTTTTTCTATGAATAGTACCAGAGTATGGTCATGCCCTTACATAGTCGTGATATAGATCACACCCCTAATAATGATCGTGATCTAGGTCGTATCCACCAAGAAAAAGAAGTCAGAAGAAATCATGGGCTTGGAAACGACCGTATTCAAGCTTTTTAAAACATCAGAGGAGATAGCGGCCCCTGTCACAGCCACAATCTAGACCGTATCAAGTTTTTTAAAAGACTCCAAGGAGATAACGGTCCATGTAACGGCTGTATTTGATAAGGAAAATTGCATCCGAGGAGATAATGACCTTGATTATGCCTGTTATGAACAAATCATTCATCCTATGATGCTTGTTTCAAAATTTTTAAAGTTCAGTCTCTTCTAACCTTTTACTAAGCTCTTATATGCTCATAAAAACATATCAAAATTAGTTTATACAAAAAATTAAACATCATCAAGTTCAATTATTCACATAAGCCCCTTTTTACGCTCATATATGTGCACAACAACTTAACCTAAAAGCATAATCTCATTATTTAAGCTTATTGACCTCTATTATTACTCTAATCATTCAAGTTCTATTTTCTTATCACTAATAACATCAATATACATCTCATATTACCTTAAACTTCATATTTCATTTATTAAACACCTAGGTTACATATATCTATTTACATACCTAGTTTAACATACACAATAACATGCTTTTAATTCACATAAAATATCAAAATCCTACTCTTATCTAACATTAACATCAATTAAAATTATGAATACCAAGACAAACAAAAATCAACCTTTTTTACTTGTTTAGCTACTACTAAGTACTCAAGTTTTTTTTCCAACTTTTTTGGCTTGATCCTACTCCTCTAGTTTTGTATCTTACTTTATAGTTAATTCTAAGCTTTGGATCTAATTTGTGATGGTTTAGAAGGAATTGAATGGATAAATTTGGTTTGTTTTGGCTTGAGAGATAGAAGAAAGAGAGAGAAATACGATGGAAAGAGAGGGTCTGTTATGGATTGATATTTTACTTAGTTGTATTGACTTTTGAGGCATTATAGAGCTTATGGAAGATGTCATAACATGGGCTTAGGCTTTGGGTTATGTTTGGACTTGGTTTTTGTTATTAAGTGGGCTTAAGTTTAAGGCTCTAAAATCTGCCAAGCCATGCATCCACCATATACAACTTAATTTGTAAAATTCAATAAGCATATATATTACTAAAATCTTACTAACACAAATATACATTACTTAAACAATTTCTTATACTAAAATGATCATATATCAAATTAAATTATACTAACTTAACCATAACAATTAAATCACAAATCATCATTAATCATATAAATCAAATTAATTTAGTACTTAGACTTTTGTTTATTTCTGCATGACATGCAAAAAAAAAAAAAAAAAAGAAGCACCCGAAGCATAACACACGAGATACACAAATACGAATGGATCGGGCACATGAAAAGGCGTGGCACACAAATGACACAAAATTTAGCACATAGATGATATGGCACGACCCATTTACCATGCCTAATTAAGCATACGACCGAGCATTTCCTCCAATTAGATGTCGAATTTGGTTGTTATCAACAATGAAGGATGACATTAACCAAAACCACAAAGATAAAGAAAGACAAATGCACCACGACTTCTTTATGTGTGACTGTGATTGTGGCGTGTCTTGTTACCGAATGGAACTAGTTGAACTGCTATTGCTCCTCCAATCCATCTTTTCTTATTTTGGACTAGAAAAGTCTAAGATAGGAGTTTTAGTTTTAGGCTTTTAGCTTTGATTGGTGTGTTGTGTGTGGATGAAGAGAGCAAAGTTGATTTAGTCTTGTGTTTGGTTGATGGTTAGTGTGCTTCTTGCTGGCACTGGTTGTGGCTTGTGGGGGGTGATTCCATGGTGGGTGGGGGTTTATTGTTATAGAGAGATTAGGGTTAGGTTAGGGTTCCGATTTGGGACAAGTAAAGGAGAGAAGGAGAGTGCATTATAATTGATGTTTTATCTATTCTTTTTTTTTTTCTCAATTTCTTTGAAAAAATTTCAATTGGGAAACATATGTAAAAATAAATGGTATATGGCTGGCATATAATAAAACTGCATATATACATGAGCTTTTACTCTCTTGCATAATGAAAATTCTATGGTCCTGTCATTATTTTTGACGGGATTGGTTTCATCACTTTCCAATTGCTTACATCATGCTCGATCGTGATCGAATCACTAAAATAGTTAATATTCTAATTACTATATTAATTTTAATGGTTAGATGGTTAACTGGAGTCGACAGGATTATAGAAGCTCCTCTCGTATGAATACATGTAGAGCAAAGAGTTTAGCCAATTTGCCTTTTTTGAATCCGATTATGACTAAGGTTTAGTTACATCCAGAATTAACTCCATTTTTTTCCTTTTTGCTTTTATTTTTCATGTCCAACATTCAAAGGCTCCTCCTAAACTATGCAAGATTGATTTTATCTTTATTTTGATTTCTTATTTTTGATTGTATTTTACTTTTCATATTAAAAGTTCACACTGAGGCTAGTATTTTCTATCATGACCTATTATAGAGATATCATAAGTTATACATCTTCCAATTTATTATTTTATATATATGGCTAATACTATATGGCTATTTCCTTGGGATTTATTTATTTTTGGAAGAAATGTGCTCACTTCTCTCTAGATTTAATGTGCTTTTCTTTTCTTTTCTTTTTTTCTAATGAAAATTTTATGTTCTTGCAATATATATATATTTATTATCTACTTTTTTTATAAAAATGAAAAAAATTATTTTAAACTAATAACTTAATAATTCAAGACATTTATAAACCAAATCTTGCCTGATGATATTGATGTATATATATATATATATATATATTTATTTATAATTAGGATATAACTTAAAATTTTATCTTTTAGAGACCCAAGTTCAACCTTCGGTGGAACCCGCTTCAACCCTTCAACGCTAGCATATCTGGTTAACCTTGGTCCGAATCTGACAACATTGGTTCATAGTTGTCCTAAGAGGGGATGGAATTGCAATTAGCATTTTTTTTCTTGCCATGATGATTGATAATAAATAATATCTTCTAGCTTGAAGAATATATATCTATATATATATATGTTTTTTTCTAATGAGAAATGTTATGGAAAAAAATAAAAAATAAAAGAATAATGTTAAAAAGATAAAGGAGACTGTATTTGATAAAGGAAAGGATTATGGTTTGTAGTTATTCTAAGAGGGGATGGAATTGGAATTAGCAGTTTTTATAATATCTTCTAGCTTTAAGAGTAAAGAATATTTTTTCTAATGAGAAATGTTATGGAAAAAAATAAAAATGAAACAATAATGTTAAAAGGATAGGGAGATTGCATTTGGCAAAAGAAAGGATTATGGTTCGTAGTAAGAGGGAGTGGAATTGGAATTAGTAGTTTTTTGGAGATGATGACTAACATTTCGGAATGCAGCGTTCATAGTAATACAATTTGATGGATTTGACCCTAGGATGAATAGTTACTAAAAGATAAACATAAAAAGAGAACAAAATAAAGTAATTGTTGTACATTAGGGTTTTTTTTTTTTTTTTTTACACAAATGAAAAGGATTTGCTTAATAACAGTAATTGATAAAAAAATAATTCATCAATAAAAATCAATAAATTACCTATGAAAATATCTCATGATTAACATGTGAATAATACATACCAATAAATTATTATATACAGGACAACTACTATTTTTTTATATGTACATATATATATTAATATTATATATGATGATTTTTCACATTAAATGATGCATCCTTGAGAAAGGGTAATCATTTTTCAAATCATTACAAGAAAATATCATGAATGCAATTTTTTGTTTTTTTTTTTCTATTGCATAAATTATGCGAAGTATGCATTATTCTTGTTAGCATATTTATTATGTAATAGTTCTGTGATATAAATTACAAAGGAAAAGATTTGATTTTAAAAAATAATTAAAAAAATAGAGCGTAAAAGATTATTATTATTATAAATGCATAAGCAAATTTAATTCTAAAAAAAAAGTTGTAAATTTATGAGCAGTTGTATTTGTAGGTAAGTATTGAAGGGGTACTACAACCACAAAGGTACAAT
The DNA here is from genome assembly GCA_024138025.1 of Combretum micranthum. Taxonomy (NCBI): domain Eukaryota; kingdom Viridiplantae; phylum Streptophyta; class Magnoliopsida; order Myrtales; family Combretaceae; genus Combretum; species Combretum micranthum. The sequence goes on from JAMXBD010001158.1 coordinate 50,080, forward strand.
AACATGAAATTTTTATTTGATATAAATTAGTTAGGAAAAGATTTGCTTTCAAAACCTAGTATATGATGCACCCATACTGTGTGTGTAAAAAAAAGTGTAACAATTTTAGTTACAGAGAGAGAGTAGAGAGCAACATCGATCATAGTTATGGGAGAAGAGAAAGAGAGGACTAACCATCCAATAAGATAAATACAAAAAATAACTGTGATACTTTGATTTTTATTTTTTAACATGAATAAATCAAATTCACTTCATAGTTATAGATAAATAATCGAAAAAAAATAGAGTAAATACTATTATGAAGGCATAAACAAATTCAATTCTTGAAGACATTGTAAATTTATAAGCGGTTGTATTTATTGGTATTTATTGAAGGGTGATGTAAGTGAAAAAGGTGCAATAACACAAAAGCTTTAAAAATTATATATTATAAAAAATTAGATAATAATTAAACCTTTAAAATTACATATTATAATAGAGGAAAAAGTATTACTTAAAGTTAGAGCTATAAACCTATTCTGATGACACCATCATGTTTGAATGCTACATAAAAAAACTTTAATATATCAAAAAAGAACACAAAATATTTTCTATGGATGAAATGCACATTTCCATACTTAGTTATAGAAACCATGAATTATAAGAGAACAACATCTATTCCTAGGAAAACACGTGCAACATAAATTCAATTCGATAATTGATCATTGATCACTTTGGATCATAAAAAAAGAGACAGTTGCAAACGTTAATCTTTTAGCAGGAGGTGATTTTTCATAACATAGTTTATTAATACCACTCTATGTCACTCGATTAAATTCAAAACTAATAAAATTGAATTGAGATACTCAACCAACATCATTCATCATACAAAATTAGAAATACATAGATCACAAGCAATCATTGATACAATTAGTTATTTAAACTCATTGAAAAGGTTACTGTATATCAAAATTTGTCAAAATATATGATAAAACTACACAACACATAATAACACAAACATTAATCTAACTCACTCCTCTAAATTAATCCCAACAGGTAATCAAATAATGGGTTCACGAATCATATATTTTACTATAACATAAGTATGAAACCTCCTTTATGTTATGTTTTGTTGGATGGAATATACATTACTTTCCCTTGCCATTATCATGATGTTATATAATGTCTAGCTGGAAATATGTAACAAGTAAAATGAAAATTTTACTTGCTTTATAGTCCTCATTCCTCAATAGGCGTATTGAGTATAGCACTGTTAGCAACAACAATCGTTCCATCAGCTGTTTTTTGCCAGCAACCTATAGTTTGTTCACCTAGAGATGTGGAAGATGGTGGTTTTAAATCACATTTATACAAGAAATGTTGCCCATTGTATTATAATAATATATACAAAATAAATAAATAATCTATATGAATCATCTCACACTAAATCACTATCCCGTACCAAACCAACACCAAGAAGGATTGTTGTTGTAATAGGTAGCTTTGTACAAAATTAAGAAAACAACATATGTGTGCGCGATAAAATCAATATGATATATTTTTGGAGTTTATAACATCTATCTTTCTAAGTATACTATAAGTAAAATGAATAGGTAAAGAAAAACAACCAGCATATTCATCATTCCTAAATTACAACTTCTAACAAACATCATAAGTGCATAATAGAAAAGTTAAGAATATAAAAATAAATAAATAAAGCAAAGAAACATGATACCTACTGCAAAAGATGGCCGCATGACAATGGATCTATAACAATGAAATTAACTTCATATTTACATGAATTGAAATATTGTTATAGGTTCATTGCTTTTTTTTTTTTTTTTTCCAGTCATTGCGAAGAACTTGTATCTTAGGATAGGGCTTTTCTTTACTTCTTTCTTTCTCTTTTCTCTTTTATTTTCCCTTTATCCACCCATATGGTATCCTCAATATGATTAGTACCTTCACTTTATCAAATGGAATAAGTAAATGATACCATACTATAGTCATTAGTGAAACTAAGAAAATGCAATATGAAATAAACTAGAAGTTAAATTAAACTTACTAAGCTACTTAGTCTTCTCGAATCTCATATTCAAGATACTACCATAACATAGTTATACCAATCAAATCACCACAACCAATGGTTCAAGTCAAACCTAATCAAATTTATTAGAACACTTAAGCTCCCACCTACTAATCACACCCATACCACCAACAACGATGTACTCAATTCAAATCAAATTCCAATGCCATGTTGGTTTCTAGCCGAACCCATATACCAAAATCTACGTTGAACTCCACCCAATCTAACCTCATTCATAAACCATGGAGGATTTGAGTTGAATCTATACCACAAATGATGGAGGCATCAAACCCAAAGTTGTAAGCCACATAGGTCTTGCGAAACCAAAACTACTCAATGATGTCTACTCTCCATACTCAAATGGTAGTGATGAGTTTAACAGGGGTGTTGAGTCCACTAGTAGTGGTATACGTAGTGGAAGTATGTTTAACATTATTTGGTATGATGAAAGTTTCTAAAGGTAGTTGAGAAACATGGCAATGAATGTTTAAGTATAACCGCTCATAGTATAAAATTATTTTTTTTAGTTTAATTTTTCACAGAAATTTTCTATTGCATGAAAGAGAAATTCATCTCAAGTAAACATTTCAAGAAATAAAGAGGAGATAGAATAACCATTTCTCCCTCCACTAACACGAGAGATGACTTACCTATAATGCATGTCCTCATTTTATGAGGGGCAATGATCATTACTAATCACCGATAAGGTCATTGTACGAAAATACGGCCTTTTTAAAAAATTAATCCCAAAATACGGGTGGAACACATGTCTAAGGTTGTTTTTATAAAAAAATACATAAATACAAATTGTACGAAAAAAAATCAAATTAGTGTTGTTATGTTACATCTTGGAGTGAAGATATAAATATTTCTACTTATGCCGCATCTTCGAGTAGAGATTTAGCAACCTAGACGTAAAAACTTTTAGAAGTCTCTGTATCGCACATTGGTTATGCAATACAGGTTTGAGATTATATCACACGTCCAACGAGTGATACACTTATAATTATATGTGTATGGCTCATTTGAGATGCGATAGAGATCGGAAATGTATCTCATGTCCAATGTGTCATACGTATACAATTTAAAAAAAAAGAAAGATGTATGATACCTTCAAAGTGTGATACAATAATAGTATTCATGTAATTTTTTTTCCATAGTTTGGATTTGTGAGATTTTTTTTTTTTTGAATGTATATTATGAATATAATATTCTTCCCAAAATACGGTAAAAAAAAAAAACATATTCATAATAAAAGCATTAAAAGCACAAATAATTCTAAAGAGGGCGTGAGTATCAGCCAAACCCTTTTTTATTTTTTTTAATTACCTGCACCCTCTTTAATATGGTTAATATATGCATGGAAGGAAGTCTTTGACATGTTAGTCTCTTTCATCTTCTCAAAGATCCCACCAATTATTTAGGTAGTCTTAGATTCCAATAAAGCCTGGATATCCATCCTTATCCCTCGATCATTGTCGTCAATACCAAAACGCTGAAGTAATGATGACATGGTCCGTTCCTCCACTAATGAAACTTGCTGCTCCCTATAAATAATTTCGTTGTACTTCAACATTGAAGAATCGAATTCCAATTGAAAATACTTGTGCATGTTGCTGCTCTCCGCCATTTTCTTCACCAATTCTTCTCCTCTCCGCAGACGACAGCCATACGCAAATGAAAAAAATTACAAAGCTAATATTGAGAATCAGGCTTGCAGCAATCAATAAAGAGAAGCAACCAATGAACACTGAGTTGAGTTTAGTGGAATATGATTGCTCAAAGTTTAGACCATGGAAAGTGACAGGGGAGAAGAGAAGGTTGCAGAATACTTTCTTGTCTTAAAGAACAAATATGATACTGCACGGAGTTGGAAAATTAAATGCGTATATATATATATATATATATATGTGGAAATTAAATGACGATCAGAGAAATAACAAAAGGCGTATCATATGATGTCAACATAATAATAATAATAAAAAGAAGTTGCTGCATGACTTTTAGATTTACGACCAGGTAAGTGTGGAAAATTAGATGAAGAACAAATCGAGGTTGCTGGAAAATAAAATGACCATGGCTTTTTTGCTGCATTTCACCTATACTATATAGAGGGCGTGGTATCAGCCGCGCCCTTCAATTAAAAAGGAAAAATAGAGGGCACGGCTAGAGTGGTCCAAGGCGCGGATGCCAACTGCCCTTTTGCACTTTTGACGCTGATATTAGTAATATATATATATATATATATATATATATATATATATTTTACCGTATTTTGGGATTAATTCTTAAAGAAAGCCGTATTTTCATACAATGGCCATATCAGCAATAAGCAAGGGATACAACAGAGAGAGAGAGAGAGATAATCAACAAAACCTGCTACGAGAAAAATAGACCCATTCAGGGAGGAGAAGTAGTTTGGGAAACGTAAACATAATTAGAATTATGTTAGAACAATTTGATCTGACTCAATGAACTAAATAAAAAATAAAGATAAAATAACATATGAGCCTCTATCCAGTTTCCGCCTCTCCCCGTCCAAAATAAGTGCTGGACATCCTCAACTCTTTTTTTTTTTTTTTCCGTGTCCTTACAACAAGAAGCAAACTCTAAGGTAATGAATGCCAGAGGGAGAAATGCATAATTACTCCCACAGGCATTTTTCACAAGCACACCTGTACTTTGAGCTAATCACCCAACACATATTTCTTATCTGCATAATATTTCTTCTCGCTCTCCGACTTCTTTGCATTTCGTTTCTACAACATAAACAATTCCAGACGACAGCAGATTATATTTCCATGGAAGCATGTTGCATCATCAGACTACAGTGAAGTCTTCAATAATACATCTATAAAAGTATATCCAGCCTGATGTATCAAAATTTAAGCAGTATACAGCATTTCCCACTTTAAATTACTCAAAAAGAATTGCTTCATTGTTTTTTGGAATAAGAAATCAAGTGATGATACTTAGAGGCAACTCTTATTGGTTTTACAATCGACCTATTATATACATGGAATCAAGCAAAAAGCTGATTTTAACTGCTCTTCCTCATAAAAGGGAGAAAAAGGATGCTTTGAGGACGGGTAGGATTTTGTTTATGGTTTGACAATTTTAATACATTAAAGAGACTAAATGTTTTAAACCAAGGCTTCTCAATATTACTGAAAGTGAAATTGCCAGCAGATGCAAGCCAAGCAGCTAGCACGCTAGTAGTAGAATTTACAGAATGCGCTAAGAGAACATCAGGAGATAGAAGGATACCACAAAAGCTTCATGGTTGGCAACTATTCTCTGTGCTATTGAAGTCGTAGTTATGTTTTTAGGGCTTTCAAGCAAACGAAAGATCTTCATCTTCTTAGGAATGGCGTAAGGATCAAATCCCTCCTGTAAAATGCTCAATGAATAATGAGTGTCTTTTGCTAAGGAAGAAAAAACAGCAAATTAATATTTGTGACCAACTTACTTTTGATGGCAAATTGCTCTCTGATACTGTACCATGTGCAACCAAGGATATGTTAAACGTTGTTATCTGCTCAAACAAAATTGAGAGAAAAACGTTAACCAAAGATGAAATCAACCATTGATAATGGAGATAAACATAAATGTTGCACCCAGTCCTACAGCATCTCTCAAAGAAAAGATTAACTTGGCATTACTTCCTTTTGCAGTGCTGAATACCCAAAAATTCATATTGGTTTCACTTCTAGAGGCCAAGTATTGTCGTTATAATATTCTATTTCATACTAGCATTTAATGGATGACATCAACTGCGATTGCATCAGCCTAACTAAAATTTATGAAAAAGCCACAAAGTGGCTTCCATCGTTAATTGCTCCCAAAAACATATCACTCACCATATCCTTCGTAACTTCCCAAGGTGCTCCAATGATGATCTCATCAACATAACGACAAGCCAATACACTAAGACTTCGCTCATGCAGGTGCATAATAGGAAGATGCTTTCCCCTATGCTCACTGCAAAAACAAATTACCTCATTTCAACTTGAACCAACAAAGAGCGGAAACAGATCTACAAAGATAATAATTGGGAACTTTTAACCTTGTTGCAAAGCATATTTATATGCACATATTCAAAAATAGCAATACCTCACAGTCTGATCTGAGTAGATACCAACTAACAAAAAATCCCCGAGTTGTCTAGCACTTTTCAAGATCTATCTCAAATACCAAAGAATGAAAAGAGTCAGTGAACAACTCAACATGATGAAATCACAAACAAAAAGCTCCATGATAGGCGATAGCTCATAACAAAAAACAACTATCAATCTATCTTAGCAAAAGAAACCATCATGACATCTTACGCAGAGCCTAGAGGAAGTACATCTTATCTAGTGACACAACTAAATATCTTTAGTTGTGCAACTTCCAGATTAATTCACTCGTGTAAGTTGACAGCAGACTAGGAGAAATTTTGAAGATAGATGCCCAACAATCACATTAATATGGACAAACACGAAATATTGTAACATACCCTGCTATAAGAACCTAATAAATTTAAAATGATGCTTGTGTAACAGCATCATGCCATCAAAATGTGAAATTCAGGGTAACACAACAAAACTATCAAGCTCCACCCCTCAATAACTGCATAACACAGGTAGCTATGAAACAATTGGAAAAGGTGGTAAATTACGCTTATCATACAAATAAGTAGCTCCATGAAATAAAGAAAAATAGAAGAGATTATTTCAAGAACAAAAGGCATAAATAATCAAGTTCAATAAGTTTTAGATGATAACGAGATGCTTCTAGTATAAGAAGAAACCTAGCTCACCTCAACATGTCCAGCATGAAAGAGATCAAAGGCACCATCAATATATACAATGCGTGCATTTGGACTAGGTCCCTGAAATTCAATAGCAGCTTAGAATTGATAATAGCAGATGGATTTTGCATACATGGATAAAAAAATGTGGCATTACAGGTATTAAACCAACAATAAAAGTCACGCTTGAATACAAAAGCTAAACCTAAAGGCATTAAACAACAACACCATTCAATTAAATTATAAATTGGAGATATGATATTAACATAAATTTTTGATAAAAGCCAAAAAGATCCATACTTGTAGAAGCAGCATTGTAGGCAATACTAGTCAAAATTAGTCAATTCCTCTCTGAAGTTAATTAACAAATGGGTACCTTTCCATTTGAAAATTGCACAATTCGTCGAGAAGTCGGTAGAAATTGAGATATATGGGAAATTTCCGATTGTCTTTTAATAGGCCCGCATTGCAAAAATGAATCATCAAACTTCGCATTAACTGCCGCTTCCTTTGAAGATGAGAGTATCCTTCCTACAAAGTCAAAAGATAAGCGGTTCAAGCTTCAACTCAAGGAGATAAAACCTTGCAGCAAGGACATATATCCACCACCAGCCTATTAAAATAAGTGTCCCATATGGGTCAGAGGAAAGCAGACTTCTCACTAGTAGTGTTTACATACGTTTTATATAATTGCCAACATTTTGTTGTACTGTCTATAGCTATCAACTCTATTAATTATGAACCTGACCTTTGCTCCAAACAATTATTGTCAAGCCGGAAGATGGCATAATGTCTAAAAGCACAATAATGATACCATCTCCACCTTTTTCATAATGCAAAATTAAATGATGCTCTTATCCATGTACGCAGTGTCCACCTAAATAATTCTAGATAACCTAATTTTTCTTTTTTAAAGCAATTTTTCATAGAACTAAAGAAGAAAAGGACCAACATTTTCTTGATAGAGACAACAGCTCCAAGTACAATCTCCCAAACCCTCCCCTCCGAAACAAAAAAAGACTAAGATGCCTTCAGATAGTTTAAGAAAATATACTACCTACAATATCTGTGCTGGAGACACCCTCTGTGCGCTTGATCTGCTTGTAACGCCCAACTTTCTTTGCCAAACCATAAGCATCTGTACCATCTGGAAGCAGGCAAGGATCATCCCCATGGATAATGTAGTCAATTTTGTGCTCATTAAAAAGATTGTTCATGAATTGCTCTGTAATTTCATAAGGAGCATTTGGTATCACTTCATCCACCCACTTCAACCCACTAACTAGTGCCAGCCTAGAAAGAAGATAAAGTCAGGATAACAGTACCATGATATCACTATGGGATATGACACACTAAAATGAAATATTTATAGTAGTTGAGGAAACAGATATTTTCATTGATTAGCTTACAATTCTAAACAAACACTTGTAATACATCAGGTCAAAAGCTTATTGGCAAAAGAACAAAGTTGCTGACATAAGAACCAATGGACTGTTGCTTCTGTTTTTAATAGGTTGTGGGCATGATAACATATAATTTTGAAGAGTCATGATAGAACAAAGTTTAGGCATTGATCTCACACATTTTCAAGCAAGCACATGAAAATGCTTCCCTAGCCAGAGACTTGCTTATTTTATCAGACAATTACATTGCATCTCATTCTTATCTGCATACTTGCTTGCCATGCGTCGCATCTTATACATGTATATGTATTTTCTTGTTCTTTTTGTGCTAAGTAGGGGAATAGTGATTCCTTGACCGCAAGAATGACTCATCTCCAGTACCAAACAAATAGGCAAAAAGTATCTACTGCAATTTGGAATTGAGCCCTAAGTTTACTTATATTTTTTATTATCAACTAAAACACAGATGTTCTACATTCTAAGAAAGAAAACCTTAATTAAGTAGAGCTGCTAAGCAGCACAAACACAAGAAAACTACGATAAGAAAGAATACTAAGCATATAGTTGTGGTTCTACCACGGCTTTAGAAACAATTTGAAGTAAAAACAAAAGAAGGGCAAAAGCTGAGATACTCAAGTGGAAAGGTGTGGAGTACCTTTCTTCCATGGATAGAACCGGAGGGCCTTTGTTGGCAATGATCTCCTCGTCACTAACAACACCAACAACCAATTCATCACCCAGAGCCTTTGCTTGCCTCAAAGCATTGGCATGACCATAATGCATCAGATCAAAGCAGCCATCCATGTAAACCCGAACCCGCTTCTTCTGACGCTTTCGCTTCCTAAAAATCCCCATATCGTACCAAGAACATGGTAGTGGCAAATGCAACGATGGCACCCCAATGCCTCGAAAATAGCTGGTTGATAGGCCAAGCAAGGCTGCTGTGAGCATGAGGCCACCAAAAAGATGTGGGTGGTAGTAGACACCCTCCCAAATCCTATTATTTACAGTCTCATATTCCATTTTGAATCTATTTCGCGGAAAACTCAGAGGAGACACAAACCCTGCAGCAAACAAAACCATACCACCCAAAGGCATAAAAATTCAGATAATTCAAACAACATCTATCACAAACTCATGGTCTAGTGCAAATACCCAATCTGCTAAAGATCTATACATACATATAAAACTTTAGCAAAATCAAGCAAAGATCAATCGAGATTTAAGTTCAGGAGGATTGCACTAAACATCATTAGCTCAGATTTCTTTGAAATGAAAACAGGAAGAAGAAAGCAGATTCCCAGGATAAAGATAAACAATCCTAATTATAAAAATAAAAGTGCTAAAACCAAAACAAAAGGAAAGTGATTAAAGTGGTTACGTCACATGCAAAAGTGGGAAGCGAATATCATGCTTTTGGCACTGAAAATTCTACGTAGAATCGGGGGGATCTGTGAAAGGAAAATGAAAATGAACATCGATGTGTCAGAGACCAAAGCTTTTACCTTAAATTTTTGTCCTTTTTTGGTTGGGTTCGAGTTTGCGTCTCCTCTTTCTATTCTTTCTCTCTCTTTGGCTTTTCCTTTGCTTATTCCTTTCGTCGTCGTTGTTGTTGCTGTTGTTTTCGTCTGGTTAATTCTATTGTAAGAAACGAAATAAGAATGAGAAGAAGTCCCTCAGGAGGCGGCGGAGGGACACGGCAAATACACAGATTCAACGATCAACAGCACCAAATGAGAGAAAATTAATGGACCGGAGACCGAGAATCGAGAGAAAAGTCCGAGATTTTATTCAAGAAAAAGACCAGATCCTTTTAGATTTTTAATTCTTCTATTTTATATTATATCTAAGTGTCCGTCACGTTATGCTTATGCTTCCCTATAAAATTTTTTAAGGAGTAAGGGGAGAAAAAAAAAAAAAAACAATGCTGGCGGTAAATAAAAAACATTAGTATGCGGAAAACTAATGCTGTGTTTCGCTTTCTTTGCTAAAGTAGAAAAGGATGGTAAATTGCGGAAAGGAAAAGAGAAGGAATCAAAAGCAATGTACCTATTTTTTATATTTGGATATAGAAGTAAAAATAGAAGAAAATGAGTTTAAAAAAATGATGATTTATCTAAAATATTTGAAAGTTAAAAGGTGATTCAAATTTAAATAAGGGATTTTGTAAATTCCTACCTTTTCTTTTCATTTTTGCTAGTTTCTCACCAATTTTATGGGAAAAAAAATGAGCTCCTTTTTTCTTTCATTTTTGCCTCTTTCAGCTAATTTCCACTATCTCTTAATTACCAAAACATCAAATTTCCATCTGTTTCCATAACTTCACCTAGCTTTCAGCTAGTTTCTATCCAACCAAACACAGCATATATGAATGAAAAGAAAATTGGGTAAATATACCTACACTATGCCAGGTAAACTTTTAAAGAAACGAAGTGAGTGTAAATAAATGGAAATCAAAAGAAATCATAAGGAAAAATAAAAAAAATGTGATATTCATTTGATAGTGGAAGGAAAATTTTTCAATTTCAATCCTTGGTTTATATTATAAGGAAAGTAGATAAACTGTTTAATAGACTATATCGCCCTCATTGTTATTTAGTAAGCTTAGATATAAAGGCCATTTTTGTGATATTATGAAAATCACGTCACAGATACCTTTTTTTTTTTTTTTTTTAATGAACCATTGTGATTTCATTCAATACTAAAATATTCAAAATTGTTGCACGCTAGTGTAGCTTACAACCGTGTCTTCTAATGGAGGACATTATGATAACAAAACCCCATAATAATTTGTAATAATAGAACCAAAAACATCAATCGAAACTAAGAAAACATAAGTCGGTTGGGAGAGATGACAAAAGTAAAGGGTTAGGATTATTTATGAACACTTCATCTAGCTGCAGTTTCCAAATAGTAGCAGCAAGCACGTGCACTACTCTAGTCATCTCCCGATAACTCCATATTAATCGGAGCTTTTGAGTCATTTGGTATAAGGCCCTGCAAGAGAAAAATATAGAAGGAAGGTAATTAGAATCAATGCCATCACAAGTAATTCATCGAACCGCCACCATGGAATCAGTAAAAATAACACATTCAGCAAGTTTTTTGTCCATAGAGAACTTCATTGCCTAATAAATGGCCCATAACTCTGCCTCCATGGGGGTTAGTGCAAAAAATTTACAAAGAAAACCCCATTTGCATTTGGTTACTTTATCTACGTGGAGTCTAGCATGGTCAGCAAATCGATTTCTAACTTTAAAAGCCCCATTGTAGTAAATGCTTGATGGGTACTACAGAAGGATTAGGTTAATAGATAGACACATGCTATCAACAATAGCACATTCTTAAAGCATGGCTACCTAATACTCATTAGCAGTTGCGCAAATAGAAGCCATCCACTTAATGGTGGGAGGACAATGTTCGAATTAGCATCGATTTCGTTCTTTCTAAATATTCCATAAAACATCAAGAATCAGCACTGGTAAGGACAAACTGGGCAGTGTTTTAGGGACTTCAAAATCACAGCATTAGCTCGTAGCTAGACTAGAAAACTAATATTTGCTAGTGGAGTAAAGGATGGACATTCGGCGGCAAATCGTTGCTACATTGTAGTAGTCCAAGCACATTCCATGAAAAGATGTGCACATGTTTCTTCATAATTGCCATGAAAGGCACGGTTAGTGTTGATAATCATTTCGCCTTGTGCTAGATTGGTTTTTCATGGGAAGTGCATTGCGAAGGCATTGCCAAACAAAACACTGGATATGGGGAGAACAAGGCAGTTTCCATATCCAATCATAGGTTATCCGCAGCAAAAGGGGGGATTTAGTACTTACAAGGACATCATAAGTTGACTTGATGGAGAATTGACCACTAATATCATGTTTCTAGGTGCATGGCAATATCAAGTTTAGAGCTAGATGGGTCGAGAAGGAGCTAACCGAGCCATCCTTTAATTGAATCATCAAGCAGGTACCTAATACAGATAGGAGAATTAGTCATTAGCGGATCTAGTGCTTTAATTGCAATCTAGGGTTAAGTTTTTCTTTTAGGTATTTATGATTTATGAAAACTGAAAAATAAAGGGTTATGATCGATTAAATCCTTGGATATGACACACTAAAGATAGAATTGAACTAGTTGTTTGATCAATTGATATTATGTACAATGACAAGAAACAACAAGAACAATCTTGAAAAGATGTGTTGTTCATACGCATAGATGTTGTTTGAAGAGTGATGGCAAAGGGGTGAGAAGTAGTTATTTTGATTCTGATGAGGAAAGTGTCAGTTGAGCAAGTAGTTTGGGCTATTGTACCTTTGAATGGTGTAGTGAGGAGAAGCTTAAGTGTGACACAGCTATTAATTAAAAACAAAGAGAAAATATATTCCATATTAAGTTTTTGGTGAATAGAGTTGTTTGAGTGGTCATCATTGATTTCAATAGTTGCACTAATGTAGTGGTAACGACACTCGTAGAGAAGTTACAACTTCTTACAAGAGCTCATCCACAACTATATCGATTGTATTGGCTCAATGATAAGGGTTCTATTCATGTCACTAAGTAGGTGTCGGTTCCTATTTGTTGACCTAACCATTATACTGATGGGTTCTTTATAATGTAGTGCTTATGAATGCATCATATTTTATTGGGGCATCCTTGATTGTTTGGTCGAAATGTGAACCATAATAGAAGGGATAATACTTATTCTATTTTGTTCAATGGAAAAAAGGATTAAATTGTTTCCTATGTGTCCTAAAGCTGTGAGACAAATGCATAGGGAGTTAAATCCTCCAAAGAAGGAATTGTTGTTGCTGACGCAAGAAGCGATTGAGAAGGAACTTGCCAATGGGTAACCTATGTATTTATTACATGTGAGACAAGCTTTGGAGATAGAAATTGATTCACCTATTATGGATGAAGTTCGACAATTATTAAATCAATTTGCAAATGTTTTTCTTGATGAACTTCCAAAGGGATTACCTCCTCTGATAGGAATTGAGCATCAAATTGACTTGGTACCTAGAGCTACATTGACTAATAGGCTAGCTTATAGGATGAATCCCGAAGAAGCTAATGAGTTAAAGGAAGAAGTTGATGAATTGCTAGAAAAGGGGTTTGTGCGTGAGAATATGAGTCCATGTTCAGTGCCAGTGCAACGCCCCAAGAATTTAATTCGATAATTAAATCGATTAAGGCGCTACCGCCACGTATAATACTTTACAATATTACACGTTCAGGCTTTCTTAAAAGATTTTGTTTATGTTGAACATTGCTACTCAATTTTAGGTTATGAAATCGTTTAATTAGATTTTCAAATAATTGGATTTAGCAGCGAAAATAAATTTATAAAACCATTTTAAATAAAAATATTTAAAAACTTCCACTATTCACAAGTGGAAGAACTTTCACTTAAACAAAGCTTTACAAAAGCTTAATTACAAAACATGTGCATCACTATGCTCTTTAAAGGATATAATAAGTTTAAATCATAAATCTAGCTCTCCTTAATACAAAACAAAAAGAAATAAAATAACTAATCTATATCCACGCTCCTACTCACTTCACTCACCCACAAATCCTCTCCAAATCATCACAAGCGCCCAAAACCCGAAACAAGCATCATCAACATCATCTATCATCATCAACTTCATCAAATCATCATTAACATCATCATCACCTGGAGAAAAGAACAATAACAACAATAATGAGCCGAAACTCGGTACATAGTAACATAAGCACATGCAGTGTGACATACGACTTAAATAAATGCAATGCATCAATCCACAAGTTATTATCTTTCCATAAAAATAAACAAATCAACAATGGAGTACTCACACTCCGGAATAAGTCAATGGGAGTTTGGGGGTTCTGAGTAACAGCAGCTGCTCAGGGGATTGATATAGATAGCTCGGATACCTATATCCCCTAAATCTAACCGAAAAGATTAGTAATCTCATTTAGGGTTAATAGCCGTTACTCAGCTTTACTTAACTTAATCCACAGTATAAATTAATTCACATGCTCCTATAAATATTGAATTAAATCATATTATTTCCTCTTAAGATAGGTAAATGTTACACCGTTACTACATTCCCTATCGATTACCTGCTGAACTATTTAAAAAGAAGTCACCACTACATCATGGTATGAAGTCATTGCATCATAATAAATGGCCTAAGCACCTAACTATCGTGTCATTGCATCATGACAGGTTTGCCACTCTCCAGACTGGATACCGATCTTCCACTCCAGGGCAAGAATCGGATTTCAATGGCGGAAAACGCAACCAACACTCATCAATTATTAAACCGAGTTCAAGTTCTTAATCAATTTTAGATGCCTATCCTAACATCCAACACTCAAGTTACTGCGTACCTGGAATATGAAATCCAAACATAGCCTCGGAAGGAATTTGTAATATACGGAAATAAAAATGAAAATATAATGAAATATGAATCATGAGATGATATAGGATGAGTTTAAGGTCAAAACAAGTAAGTTGTAAAGGTTTAAGTTTAATTGTAGAATGAATATTAAAGTTCGAATTTCTGCAATTTTTGACATATTCAACGCCGCCTCCTGACGGCATAGGAAGGAAACAGTAACGTTTTTCTCAACGCTCGATGGAACGCCACCAGTATATGTGAGGGTTTCTTTTAGCATCGGCTAGGAACGCTGCTGGCGTAAGACATGGATTTGCCAGTGTATGTAGTAGGATTGAATTTCTAGGAATTCAAAGCCTCGATGAACACCGCCAGTGCTCGTGTAAATTTTGCCAGCGTAAGGTGTATGCCTGCAAGATTTAAATGTACGCCGCTAACATAGGGCCGACGTATGACCAATATCTATAAATACGAGACGCAAAAAATACTTTTCAATAGAATTTCTTTTTATCATATTTTTCTTCGTATAAGAGAGTTTTGGAGTGTTCTTGGAGATCAAAGGTTATAGAATCATCCGGAGTGTGTTTTTGATCCATAGTAAGTGATTTTAACTTTCTTTTATGGATTATATACGAAATCATATGAGTTCGCTTAGGGTTTTGTTGTGTTCTTGAAGAAAAAACGTGGGAAAGGTTTATATCTCGGATTAAATCTATCTCGGTTGGATAAGGAGTGAGTTTTGTGATTAAAAAAAGTAAGTATAATGTTCTCATATCAGATTTATACAAATTTCATGCAAATTCTAAGGATTTTGTGATTTGTTTGCATGAAGGAAACCTTAGATTTGGTTGGGATCCGAATTTGTGAATGTAAGTTGGGTTTTGGTGATCCAAATCAGTAAATTTCATCTTTTCGTTGATGAAATTAAATAATGTGTGATTAAATGATCATTATATGTTCTTGTTATCATATAATATTAGGGTTTCGATAAAATATTCGGAATTTGTGGAGTTTTGTGCGGTTTGTTGTTGTTTTGGAGGATCTTTGTGGAGTTTGATAGGAGTAGAGTGCAGATAGTGGAGATTTCTTTTCAGGTTAGGATTTCTGGAAGATTCATGTCTGTTAGAAAATGTTGATAATGTGTTCATATCTATTGATATATATATGTGTGTGTGTATGTTGTAACAGGATATTTGGAGTTTGTGGAATTGTTGTTGGTGTGGATATAGGATTTGTGGAGTTCGGGTTGTTTTTGTTGTTGGTATCAGATTTTGAGGATTTGATTTATATTCCTGAAATTGAGAAAGGTACGACTAATCCTTGCTTGTTGTATTTGCTTGTATGTTAGTACTGCTTGATTGGTTGTAGAAACAGAATTTCATAATAAATCTAATTATAATCGGCTTAACCATTGTCTGTTTGGTTGTGCTTGCTTTGACAGTAAAGACCTAGCAGACAGTGATACTGGTGAGGCACCCTGATGATCTCGGTTTGAAGTTGTCCCTAGTGGACTCTTGCCTTGATATGATTTCCGATAGAATTAGGTAATCTGGATTCAGGCTATTTGGGGAGTACCCACTCATCTATATATATTATGATTATTATTTTCAAAGAGTTGTTTGTTTTTCAATGGGGTCTGAGTAACTCCCAGTTCAAGATTAAAGTATACCTAATATTGAACTGTGTTGTTTTGTTGGCTTAAGAAAGATAATAATATGACTATTTGCATTAGTTTAAGTTGCATGAATTATGCCTGTTGTATGTGCATATGCATTTGTTTTTGGATTGGAGTTATCGTACTGGGTGTCGCCGCTCATTCTTTTAAATTTCAGGTACAGGTGAAGAAGATATAGTATATGATCTTTCGGATATGAGTTATTCTTTTATAGTGGGATGACGATAGTGGACCTGACTACCCAGTAGAGCTAGTCTTCAGATATCATATTTCTAAAGAAAAGACATGTTTAGATATTTGGATTTGTAGTTTGATGTTTATGTTGGTTTTAAATGAAAAGATTTTAATGTAAACTATTTTTAGTTTCTGTAGAATTTGTTGGCTATGTTGTCAATTTGGATTTTATGCTTGAACCAGGAGTTTACGTTTTATGAAGTTATTATTTTTCGGTTTCGTATCCTATGAGATACCCTATGTGTGTTTACAGGTGATAATTGTATTATTGTGGATATTAGAGCCTTTGCGTGTCCTATATAAGAGAGGATACGTGGCGGGTTGTAATGCCTTAATTTAAGGTATTACAGCTTATTTGTATCAGAGCTATAGGTTTTGAATGATATAGATTTAAGTTTTTATTCCTTAGGACGGTGAGATTTGAGGAGCGGGTAGAATAATAGGTTTGTTGTTTAGTTAAGTTGTTGTTGTCTGATAGATTCTAAGTTTTGATCTTTAAGTTGATTACCCCTATCTCATGAAGATGTGTTTGTTGGTGTTAGTAAGTTGATATCTTGTAGTTTCCATAGTATGTTGATCCTTATAGTTTGTTTTACCTCTAGAAATTTAGTCCTTTCCCAAGATTGTGGATACAGTTGATCCTTTAGCAGGATGGATCAGCAGTTAAGGGTATGGAAAGAATGTGTACCAAATGTTTTGGACAACATGATATCAAGGTTTACAAGAGGCTTGAATTGCCTGTTTCTCCTATGGCAAGGTTGGGTAGCAACTGTTTTGTATAGAGACGGTTGTTCCATAGATGTTTTATTTCATGTGTAGATACCGAGCTAAAGAATGCAAAGAGTTTAGAAGACAAAGGTTTAGGGATTCTGATGCAGGTTCAAGTTTTTCAAGCATATCTAAGCGGTTGTTGTTTAGTGGTGAGAAGGTAATTGAAGGTATATTTACATATACCTTTGGAAAGAGGATATGTATAAAACAGCTGATATCTAGAAATGTGGATATTGAGATGAAAGGTAAACATCTACCTACAGATTTGGTAGTGCTGGATATGTTAGATTTTGATGTGATTTTGGGTGTAGACTGGTTGGCAAAGTACCATGTGGTGATTGATTGCCATAACCGATAGTAGAGTTCAGTTTGCCGATGGTGATCAGTTTGTTTATAAGTTATGCAAGACCTCCAGCAAGGACCTGTTTTCCTATTTATGAATTGTGGGAGGATCAGTTTTGCTGCTATAGTGAAAAAGATAAGAAGGAGATAGTGTTGTTGGATGTTCCGATTGTATGTGAGTATCCAGAATTTTTCCAGAGGATTTACCTGGATTGCCACCAGAGAGGGAGGTGGAGTTTAATATTGACTTGATACCCGGTACTGCACCAAAATCAAAAGCTCCTTATCGAATGGCTCCTATAGAACTTGCTAAGCTTAAAGTGCAGTTGGATGATTTGTTGAAGAAGAAGTTCATTAGACTTAGTGTTTCACCTTGAGGAGCTCTAGTTCTATTTGTCCGAAAGAAGGATGGCAGTATGAGACTGTACATCGATTATAGAGAATTGAACCAGGTGACAGTGAAGAACAAGTATCCCTTGCCATGAATTGATGATTTGTTTGATCAGTTGGCAGGAGCTTCAGTGTTTTCAAAAATAGATTTGAGATCTAGATATCATCAGTTGAGAGTGAAAGCCGAAGATATTCAGAAAACAGCTTTCAGGACAAGGTATGGACATTGTGATTTGTTGTATGCCTTTTGGACTCACCAATGCACTAGCAGTATTTATGGATTTGATGAACAGTCTTCAGGAGTATCTTGATATGTGTGGTAGTCTTCATTGATGATGTATTGGTGTATTCAAGGACTAAAGAGGAGCATAAAGAACACTTGAGATTAGTTCTGACCAGATTGAAGGAAGAGAAATTATATGTGAAGTTTTCAAAATGTGAGTTTTGTTAGAACAGGTATCTTTCTTAGGACTTGTTGTTGATGGTAGTGGGATATTAGTGGATCATGAGAAAATCAAAGTAGTTGTTGAATGGCCAGACCCAAGACTGTGACGGAAATCAGAAGTTTTCTGGGAATGACAGGATATCACAGAAGATTTGTGGAAGATTTTTCCAAACTTGCTAGTCCTTTAACCCGGTTGACACAGAAGGGAGTGAAGTATGAATGGAGTGAAAACTGAGAAGCTAGCTTTCAGTTGTTGAAGAATAAGTTAGTATCTGCTCCAGTACTAGCTTTACCTATGAGTGATGAAGAGTATGCTATTTATAGTGACGCCTCTATACAAGGTTTAGAATGTGTGCTAATGCAGAGACGTAGGGTTATATCATATGCTTCCAGACAGTTAAAATCCTATAAGAGGAATTATCCTACTCATGATCTGGAACTAGCAGCAGTTGTGCATGCTTTGAAGCTGTGGAGACACTACCTATATGGGGAAGGATATAAAGTGTATACGGATCACAAAAGTTTAAATTACATCTTTACCCAGAAAGAGTTGAACATGAGACAGAGAAGATGGTTGGAACTGATAAAGAATTTTGATATTGATATTCGGTATCATCCAGGAAAGGCGAATGTAGTAGCTGACGCCTTGAGCAGAAAGAGAATAGAGAATCTTGCAGCTTTGATCACGACGGAACATCATCTCATTGATGATATAAGGAAGCTTGAACTGGAAATAGTCATAAGACAAGTAGGTGAAAGATTGGCTAATATGAGAATTCAACCTACTCTTATGGACAGAATCAAGACAGCTTAGACAGATGATCAGAGTATCTTGAATATAAAGAAGAAAATGGAGATGGGTCGAGCACCTGAGTTTTATGTGGATGATGAAGGTATCCTTAGGTACAAAGGAAGATTATGTGTGCCAGTGCAAGGAGAACTTAAGAAGGAATTATTGAAGGAAGCGTACTACTCCAGTTATTCCATTCATCCTGGGGGGAACAAGATGTATCAAGATTTGAAAAAGCTATACCGGTAGAACAATATGAAAAAGGAGATAGCGGAATATGTATCTAAGTGTCATAGGTGTCAGATGATTAATATTGAGCATAGAAAACCGACAGGTGAGTTGAAGCCTTTGCCAATACCACAATGGAAGTGGGAACATATCACCATGGATTTTGTTTCTGCTTTACCCAAGACAAAAGATAAGTTTGATTCAATTTGGGTCATTGTGGATCATCTCACAAAGGAAGCTCACTTTATACCTATTAAGATTGGTTATAAGTTAGAACGTTTAGCACAGTTGTACATAAAGGAGATTGTGAGATTACACGGAATACCAGTGACAATAGTGTCAGATAGGGATACCAGATTTGTTGGGAGATTCTGGAAAAGTCTGCATCAAGCTTTGGGAACCAAGCTTGTGTTCAGTACTGCTTATCATCGTCAGATGGATGGGCAATCTGAAAGGACTATACAGACTTTAGAAGATATGTTGAGAGCATGCATTTTGGATTTCAAAGGAAGTTCGGATGAGCATTTGCCACTAGTAGAATTTGCCTACAACAATAGTTATCAAGCGTCGATTGGCATGCCTCCATACGAAGCGCTTTATGGCAGGAAGTATAGATCACCTATTCATTGGGGTGAAGTGGGTGAAAGGCAGTTGTTGGGACCCGAATTAGTCCAAAATGTAGTTGACAAGGTCAGTTTGATCAGGCAAAGATTGCAAGCTGCTCAAAGTCGACAAAAGAGTTATGCGGATAAACAAAGAAGACCCTTGGAATTTCAAGTAGGTGAGCTTGTTTTGCTAAAGATTTCACCAACAAAAGAAGTTATCAGATTTGACTTAAGAGGAAAATTAAATCCTCGATATGTGGGACCATATGTGATTCTTGAAAGGATAGACGACATGGCTTATAGATTAGCTTTACCGCCTGATTTGGAGGGAATGTGTCATGCCCCAAAGTGTGCCCTACACGTGACAGTCCGCCACACTCAACATTTAAACTCAAGTAAGACAACCTTAGTCTTCCCATGAGTTTGAACATCGGGTGTAAGGCTCACTCTCAACATTTATAGACCATACTTTGCTTCGTAGTAGCTTAAGGAGAGATACATAGCAGCAAGAAACGTAAATCATGACCGTCTTATAGGGGATTATTCTATTACATGAACTAGGGGCATACCCCTGATAACAACAGCTACAAATTCTCAAGCACACAAATTTCCTTGCATTAACCTTTAAATATCGGTTCGGGAAACAGGATTAAAGTCCATTTCTAATCTTTAGGCCCCGGCCTCATCAAAAGCTCCTTAATATCTAAGGGCTGTACCTGGTGTCCACAGGTCCTCGAGAAAAAGCCAAAGGTATTCATACTGTAACAGGAAACTATTGGGGTATAAGCTACACTAGCTTAGTGAGTGAAAACTTCCGAAGCACAATTAATACAAAACATTCAAGTAAGTAATTAATCAACCAAGTGGAATGCAACAAACAAATGAGTTCAACAAACATGACTAGCCGGAAATCATATGTGGATGGACTTGCGCCCTCCATCCCGGGTTAGCAGATTAACGAATCCTGCGGTACGACGCCGTTTAAGCTCACGGTCAACTGAACAATAATTCGTTTTATGGATCACGATTAACCAACATGTATTCGTTTTATGGATCACGATTAACCAACAAGGATTCGTTTTATGGATCACGAAAAACCAACCAATGCTAATGCTCCATCCCCATCGTGACATGAATGAATCCAATTACCATTGAAGTCAAATATACATTAATCCAATTCTTTTAGGTGGCCAACGAGTATTCGCAGACATTCAATATATATTGCTAGCTAATCAATCAATAGCTTAACACCCAGTTTCGATATTTCTTAAGTTCCATTTCACACATCAACAGCAGACAAATATATAATTCCCATATACCCCACCATGCATATCCATTTTTATCTTTGCCTACACCACTAGTGCCACTACATTACAATCACAATCATTAATTGAGAGTGGAAGTAGAACTCACACGGCCATGGTACACCGGTCTCTTAATAATGGTAGTCGGGTGATAGGGTATCGTCGTGCTCGGGATCACCTACCAAATAAAAATAACCTAATAAGAATTTCATTACTCAACTAATTCAAGCTATGCATCTAAACTAATGAAAGTCGTGATTCTCGCTACTTGCGGAGGTTCCAACTTAAAACGGCCATAAGTTGGTCATTTTAGCTCGGAATTTCGAAAATTTTATATCGATTTCTATCTACTTCGAAAGATCTATCTATTTATAATATTATTTTCAAGTTTTGAAAACATTAAGGTCTCGGAACAGTAGGATCAGATCTGTTCCGCAACACCTCCAATTCCGAAAAATTGTCTCGCATTTAGTAAAGACGCTTTTGGTGATAACTCATGCATAGATGAAATATGAATGAATTCCTAGTATGAATGTCATGTAATGAGTCCAATATGTGCATGATCTTGATGATTTTTAATAATGAACTCTTAAGAACTCCTAATCATTACAGGACTTCACATTAGCCATTTCCTAAATTCCATTCTTTCCAAATCTTTGCGTCTTCTAGTATTTATGATCTATCTCTAGAATTTACTTGTTATCTAACTAAAAACAAGTTTTTATCATCTATACCATTCAAGACCTCCATTTAACAAAAAACTCACATTTTTCACCTTGTAAATATGTTTTTAAGCAAGCTTTTCACAAAAATCCGAATTTTGGAAATTTTCATTTCTTGCATTTTCATGAGAAAACTTGTTTAATGCATCAAAATTTAAAGCTTTATTATATCTATTGCCTAAGGACTCCATTTGACTCATAAAACATGCAATTTAAGCTTGGACACTAGGTGTTTATGTAAGCATTATTTCAAAATACGAATTTAACATACTAATCACTATCTCAACATTTTTCATTCTAACTCCACTACTTGTTTTACATTTTACTCATGCCCAAACTTATTTAAACTTATGAAATTTATCCCTTAAGGGTATCTATTACATATACCTTCCATTTCTTGTGTAAAATATGAGTTTTAAAGTGATTTCAAGGGTTTTTAAAATGGGTTTCAAAAATCATCCGAATTTCCATAAAACATTCCTAGTAAAAATCTTTTCTTTTTCAAGTTTCTTACTTCCTATACATGAAGATCTACCATCTAACACCTCCATATACATGCAAAACTAAGCCTTTATGATCATTAGTGCATGGAAGCTCAAGATATCCACATGAACATAAATGTAGATGAAGATATGAATGTCTAAACACTAGATCTATCAAATATATGCATGAATCATGAGTTTCATGGCGTGAACATAAATATCTATGCATGATCCCACTTTACATGCATGAACATAACAATTGTCTCATCAAAAACATTTTAAACTCTAGATCCACTCTTGTGATGGCTTGTTATTCTTGTACAAGTGTCTTCATATCCTAGCATTTTGATCATTGGGATTAAAATGTGAAAACACACAAGAATAGCTTTGTCATTACAAGATTTGGGAAGAACAAAGCTTAAAATCATCACATTAATGAGATTTGAGATGAAAAGAAGAGAAAATAAGCTTGTGTGTGTTAGTGTGTCATGGCACTGAGGGTGAAAAAGAGAGAGTTTCCAACCTTTGAAAAAAATGAAAGAGTGAAAATGAGAAGATAGAGAGAAAGAGAGCTTATATATTACATGCATTAGGGTTTTAGTGGAATAAAATAACGAAAATAAAACAAATGAGAGGGGAAATATGGGGGAGGGGCACCGGCCATAGGGGGGTAAGAGAGAGAGAGAGGATTTGAAATTTGATAAAAATTGGATTTTGTGTAAATAAATGTAATAATTGTATTATTTAATTATGAAACAAAATTTCTTGGAAAAGAAAATTGTAATGAGTAGTTGTGAGGATGTAAGAATAGGGTATAGGTAGTGTGTAATGTAGGTTGTACTTGTGAATAGTAGACACGACATCTACTTTACCGGTTGTAACGAAAACACGGGAAAAGCTATAACTGTAATTTTTATAACCTGAAAAATTATAAAATTGATATTTTTGGAATCCTTATAAAATTACGGTTCTAATGAATATTCTAGAACATTTTTTTGAGTTCGTCCGGGGGCACGCTTTTCCGTAATTGAGCTCAAGAAGGCCCGGAATTGAAAAATTCCCGAATTTAAAACTTTCAAAGGTCTAAAATATGCTTTAGAACAATATTTCATGTTCATTTACTTTATAAAACTTCTTTTATTATGAAATCGAAGAAAGCTGGATCTAGGGTTTCTAGGTCCCTCTCACTAAGCTTGAACCAGACCGATATAGGGTCTCGTTCTCCGGTTTCTAAAGTTTGTCCGATCACCGGGGGAACTAGGGTATACATTATAATAATAATAATAATAATAATAATAATAATAATAATAATAATAATAATAATAATAATAATAATAAATTGGGCAATGAATAATAGTAATTTGTACTGGAAAACTCACTAAATTCCGGTAGTAAAGAAATACAATTAAATTTCAAAAAATCGGATACTTCTAGCCATTTGAAAAATTGAAAAACTAATAATTTAAAGATCCCCATGGAAATATGAATCTAATGGCATTAATAATACATTCTCTAACATTCCGAATCCCAAGGCGCGCTTTTCGAAGTCGGCACATGGCCGGATTGGAATAGGTTGAAAACCCGTTGGTCTCATCCTTTCGAGCATCCTAGGCCTAATACGAACCAATTACACCTTTTTCTCTTATTCTGAATCCTTGGTTTAGGAACACGGAATTGCCGAATCTAGACTACGAAGTTTCTTGAGAGATTCAAGGACTTAGGTTTCCCGGTTGACTTTCCGGTTCGTACCTTTGCAAGCTTGGAAACTAACATTTTACACCTTTATGACGTATCTGATTGGTGAGATTTACTTTAAAGTCGATTTTTATAAGAATTTAGTATCTCACAACGTTCTCGGAACTCTTTAGATTAAGTTTTCTTCTCGAAGGTTAATCGTTATTTACTTCTTAGCAATTTGCTTTAGGGCTCCATTTTACTCGAACTTATAAGTCAGAGTTAAATAGGAAATTTGTCGTACATAGAGGCTTCAGAATGGAAGTATATTGAGTTGCTAGTTTATTTATGAGATTTCTTATTTTTCTCATGATTCAGAAATTTCCGGACTCGTTCGGAGTTTGGGACTTATCGAAGTTCAGTTTTAATTCGGAGTGACTTTTAGGATTCTATTTTCGAAGTTCATCTTTAGAACTATTTACTGAAATTTTCCAAGGCTTACAGATTGCATAATGTGTTCCATGATACATGCTCAGAAAGTATGTCAGAGATCCGGAAGAGCTAGTAGTACTTGAACCGTTGGAAGTGCAGCCGAACCTTATGACGATTGAAAAGCCAATCAAAATTATGGACTCTAACGAGAAGATTTTGAGAAGCAAGGTGATCAAATATGTGAGAGTGCAATGGACTAATCAAACTGAACATGAAGCTACCTAGGAGCTAGAAGAAGACATGAGAGTGAAATATCTAGAGTTGTTTTATTAATCCAGATAACTTTCGAGGATGAAAGTTCTTTTTAGGAGAAGAGAGATGTAATATACCGAAATAAAGATGACAATATAATGAATTATGAATCATGAGATGATATAGGATGAGTTTAAGGTCAAAACGAGTAAGTTGTAAAGGTTTAAGTTTAATTGTAGA
This sequence comes from Combretum micranthum, assembly GCA_024138025.1. Taxonomy (NCBI): domain Eukaryota; kingdom Viridiplantae; phylum Streptophyta; class Magnoliopsida; order Myrtales; family Combretaceae; genus Combretum; species Combretum micranthum. The sequence continues at coordinate 75,312 of JAMXBD010001158.1, forward strand.
ATGAATATTAAAGTTCGGATTTCTGCAACTTTTGACAGATTCAACACTGCCTCTTGGAGAATCTACGCTGCCAGCGTAGAGACGGCGTAGGAAGGGAATAGTAGCATTTTTCCTAACGCTGGGTGGAACGCCGCCGGTGTATGCGAGGGTTTCTTTTAGTACCGGCTAGGAACGCCGCCGGCGTAAGACATGGATTTGCCGGTGTATGTAGTAAGATTGAATTTCTAGGAATTCAAAGCCTCGATGAACGCCGCCAGCGCTCGTATAAATTTTGCCAATGTAAGGCGTACGCCAGCAAGATTTAAAAGTACGCCATCGACGTAGGGCCGGCGTATGACCAATTTCTATAAATACGAGACACGAAAAATAGTTTTAGTCATAATTTCTTTTTGTCATATTTTCCTTCGTATAAGAGAGTTTTAAACTGTTATTGGAGATCTAGGGTTGGAGAATCATCCGAAGTGTGTTTTTGATCCGAAATAAGTGATTTTAACTTTCTTTTATGGATTATATATGAAATCGTATGAGTTCGCTTAGAGTTTTGTTGTGTTCTTGAAGGAAAAACGTGGGAAAGGTTTAGATCTCGGATTAAATCTGTCTCGATTGGATAAAGAGTGAGTTTTGTGATTAAAACAAGTAAGTATAATGTTCTCATATCAGATTTATATGAATTTCATGCAAATTCTAAGGATTTTATGATTTGTTTGCATGAAGGAAACCCTAGATTTGGTTGGGATCCGAATTTGTGAATGTGAGTCGGGTTTTGGTGATCCAAATCAGTAGGTTTCATCTTTTCATTGATGAAATTAAATAATGTGTGATTAGATGACCATTATATGTTCTTGTTGTCATATAATATTAGGGTTTCAGTAAAATATTCGGAATTTGTGGAGTTTGGTGTGGATCGTTGTTGTTTTTGAGGATATTTATGGAGTTTAATCAGAGTAGACGGTGCAGATGGTGGAGATTTCTTTTCAGGTTAGGATTTCTAGAAGATTCATGTCTGTTAGAAAATGTTGATAATGTGTTCATATCTATTTATATATATATGTATATGTATGTTGTAATAGGATATTTGGAGTTTGTGGAATTGTTGTTGGTATGGATATAGGAGTTTGTGGAGTTTGGGTTGTTTTTATTGTTGGTATCGGATTTATTCCTGAAATTGAGAAAGGTACGACCAATCCTTGCTTGTTGTATTTGCTTGTAAGTTAGTATTGCTTGATTAGTTGTAGGAACAGAATTTCATAATAAATCTAATTATAATCGGCTTAACCATTGTCTATTTGGTTGTGCTTGGATTTGACCAGTAAAGACCTAGTAGACAGTGATACTCGTGAGGCACCCTGATGATCTTGGTGTGAGGTTGTCCCTAGTGGACTCTTGCCTTGATATGATTCCGGTAGAATTATGTGATCTGGATTCGGGGTGCTTTGAGAGTACCCACTCATCCATATATGTATATATGATTATTATTTTCAAAGAGTTGTTTGTTTTTCAATGGGGTCTGAGTAACTCCCAGTTCAAGATTAGAGTATACCTAATACTGAACTGTGTTGTTTTGTTGGCTTAAGAAAGATAATAATATGACTATTTGCATTAGTTTAAGTTGCATGAATTATCTGCCTGCTGTATGTGCATATGCATTTTTTTTTGGATTTGAGTTATCATACTGGGTGCCGCCGCTCATTCTCTTAAATTTCAGGTACAATTGAAGAAGATATAGTATATGATCTTTCTGGATATGAGTTATTATTTGATAGTGGAGATGGCGATAATGGACCCAACTACCCAGCAGAGAGCTAGTCTCCAGATATCAGAATTTCTAAAGAAAAGACATGTTTAGATCATTTGGAGTTATAGTTGGATGTTTATGTTGGTTTTAAATGAAAAGATTTTAATGTAAACAGTTTTTAGTTTCTGTAGAATTTGTTAGCTGTGATGTCAATTTGGATTTTATGCTTGAACCAGGAGTTTACATTTTATGACGTTATTGTTTTTAGGTTTCGTATCCCATGAGATACCCTATGTGTGTTTATAGGTGATATTGTATTATTGTAGACATTATAGCCTTTGCATGTCCTATATAAGAAAGGATACATGGCGGGTTGTAATACTTTAATGTAGGGCGTTACAAAATTTCAGAAGATAATCCAGAAGATAAATCAAATATCCACTTCTGTTAAGGAAAGAACTCGTATAAGAAACTAAACTAAACTAATTATCCACTTTCTCAAACTTTTATTAACCCTATTTGATCAGACACTAACTTGGAACCCCGCTATGGCTGCAAAGATCGTCCCACCAAAATACGAACAGTTCTCCTTTGTTCGTCAAAGTGTTTCTTTTCACTTTGTTTATGGTATTTTATCAGCAAAAGCTTAATCAAGGCATTCATTCATAAAAACATCTATTTCTTAAGCAAACACACCTTTGAAACAACATATTCACCATATTATTCAAAAATTATCCTAATTCATTCATCTAAGCTAATTATTAGCTATTAACCCATTTTAGCTTAACCTTAGCTAAATTGATTAGAATTAGTCTTTCATTCAATTACTAAATCAAGTTGATTAAACTTAAACAATCTAATCTATTTTAGTTCATTCAAGTCTATTTAATCAAGTTAAACCTAAGATTGTTAGCTAAGTTCATTTTATAACTAACTTCTATATTTAATTCAACTATTTATTAAATCTACAAATGCACTTAATTCATGCTTAATTATATCAATCAATTAACATAACACATCAAATATCATTAATCTATCTCATTTTAGTCCAAAAAAGATCCATTTCCTAAGCAAAACACATTTAACATGCAAAACACAAAATTTTAACTTAGTTTGAAAAACACAATAGTTGGAAATAACTAAAATTTAAGAATCGATACGTTTTTAATTTATAAAAACTCAAAACATAAAATTTATAGATCTCTTTTCAAGATTTCCAATACAATTTGAATCACCTCAATTGGAGGTTAGATGAAAAAGTTATGGTCAAATTACGAAAACATGTCAAAGCTGCATGGGACTTATCACGCTACTTTGGTCACCCGTGATTTGGAAAAGCTTTATGATCAGAGAAAATAACGCCCTTTTGGTCGCCCGTGATGAGGAAAAAGTTCATGGTCAGAACTAATCACGCCCTTTAGGTCGCCTGTGATTATCTGCCTGACAACTTTGACGAATTTCCTTTGTTTTTAAAACTCAGTTTTACACATTTTCATCAACTTATACACTTCCTACATCAATTCTAACATCAAATAAATATATATAACAACTTCTAAGACTTCAAACTTCTTCCAATAACATTAAACAAATCCCAACGTCCCCTATTCATCATCTTCCTCATCTACTCAACTTCCATCAACATTAATCCAACATATACAAATGTAAACAGCACTTCTAACTCAATTCAACATCAATTCATCAATTACGATTATAAATAACAAGTAAAACAAAGAGAAATAGATATAAAGAACTTAGCTCTCTAAGAACACATGCACACTTAAGCTCTTTCTTGCACTTCTAGTTTTGATTCCTCTTTTCTATCTCTTTCTTTAGCTTTAATTTCTCCTCTTGATCTTGTCTAGGATTTGAGATTGAGAGGGAGAGATCAAAGGAAAGACAAAGGAAGAAAGAAAGATAGAAAGGAACGGAAGAAAGAAAGAAAGAAAGAAATAAGAAGAAGAGAGAGCAGAGGAAGAAATGGAAAAGGAAAAGATAAGATAAAAAATTTAGACATTTTTCGAATAAGATATAAGTTTAGAACTATCATATCAATATCTATAGTTCTAGAAGCATTTAAAAGATGGTTTTTGAACTAACAGGTTAAAAATTAAGAACTCAAAATGAGAACTTAATTTAGGAATTTACTTTAGATAAAATGATATTTAATTTGAGTTCAAGTTGAAGAACTAATATTTTTTATACAAGCAAATCAACTCAAATTTTATAAAGATTTAGGAATTAATGTTTAGGCTAAGAATCAAGAGTTTAGGAATCCTCTAAACATTTTAATGACTTGTTTAGATAATTTAGAGTTCAAATCTCAAATTTAACTTAGGTAATTATTAATCCAGTTATGTCAACTTGTCTAATTATATCCTATAATTCATTTGACTTATATAATTCTATCTAAACTCAATTTCTAATACATATAGAGATTTGGGTCATTTCAGCCAACATTGTTAATACTTAAGAAGGATGGTAGTTGAAGGATATGTGTGGATAGTAGAACGATAAATTACATTACTATGAAGTATAGATATCTTATATTACGCCTTGATGATATATTGGATGAATCGTATGGTGCTCAATTGTTTTCCAATATTGATTTGAAGAGTGGCTATTATCAAATAAGGATAAAGGGTAGAGATGAGTGGAAAATGGTTTTTAAAACTAAACATGATTTATATGAGTGGACAGTGATACCTTTTGGCTTATCTAATGCTCCTAGTACTTTCATGAGATTGATGAACTATGTGCTGAGAGAGTTCTTGGAAAAGTTTGTTGTGGTCTATTTTGATTACATCTTAGTGTATAGCCCAGATTTAGAGAGTCATGTTATGCACTTAACTTCGGTTTTTACAATGTTAAGAAAGGAGAAGTTATATGTGAATTTGGAAAAGTGTATTTTCTATCAACATAAAGTGATATTTTTTGGATATGTTGTATCAAAAGATGGCCTTCATGTTGATGATGAGAACGTTAAGACTATCACTGAGTGGCATATTCCTATTAATGTGTCTAAGGTTTGTAGCTTTCATGGACTTGCTTCTTTTTACATGAGATTCATTAAAGATTTTAGTATTATTGCAACACCATTAACAGAGTTGACAAAGAAAGGGATTTCTTTTCAATGGAATCAAGCGACTATCAAAGCTTTGAGTTGATCAAGTAGAAACTGACTTCAATGCCTTTGTTGATGTTACCAAATTTTAATAAGGTTTTTGAGCTTGAGTGTGATGTCTCCAATGTTAGAGTGAGTACAGTTCTTATGCAGGAAAGGTATCCTATTTTTAGTGAGAAGCTTCATGAAGTAACCTTGAATTATCCCATCCATGACAAAGACTTATATTCTTTGATTCGAGCTATTATAGTATGACAACACTATCTTTTATCTAAAGAGTTCATTATGTTCTCTAACCATGAATCTTTGAAGTATCTGAGAGGCTAAAGTAAATTGTCTATGAAGCATGCAAGATAGGATAAATTTTTAGAGACATTTGCATACACTATTACGTATAAGAAGGGTAATATTACTTTAGTAGCTGATGCATTTTCTAAGAGGCATGTGTTGTTAAGTTCTATGTAGGCTAAATTGTTAGGGTTTGGACATTTGCGGACAGTATTCTAAGGATAGAAGGTTAGCACCCATAGTAGCTTGCAATGAAGAGAGATCGGTGGATGGTTATCATATGGATGATGATTATTTGTTTCGATAGGAAAGTTATTCATTCTACATATTTCTATGTAATAGATGCTTGTTAGAGAAGCACATGTGGTGACTTTCTAGACATTTTGTAACCACCATAATCTTGATGCATTGAATGAGCACTTTTTTGGCTTAGCTTTATAAAGTGATTGAGGTATATTCTACTTGTAAGAGATCTAAAAGTGGAAGTGAATCAAAGGCCTAGACATGCCATTACCTACTCCTACCAAACCATGGGTTGATTTGAGTATGGATTTTGTTATGGGCCTTTTTAGGACTCAAAGAGGACATGATTTGGTTATGGTGGTAGTAGATCGGTTTAACAAGATAGCACAATTTATTCCATGAGATAAAACTGATGATGCCGTATATATTTCTGGTTTATCTTTGCAGAACGTAGTCAAGCTTCTTGGTATTCCATAGTCTATTGTTTCCAATAGAGATGTGAACTTTTTGAGCTACTTTTGAAAGACCTTATGGTGAATATTGGGTACAAAGCTATTATTTAGTACTACTTGCCATCTACAAACTGATGGGCAAACTAAAGTTGTGAATAGAACTTTGGGATCTTATTTCGAGCCACATTAGGAAGAATTTGAAGGATTAGGACTCATGTTTGCTTATTGTGGAATTTTCCTATAATTGCTTAGTCCATAGTGTGACGAACAAGTAGCCTTTTGAAGTAGCTTATGGATTTAATCATAATACCCCATCGGACTTGCTTTCTGAAGCTCTTACTATTGAAGATAGTTAAAGTGGATTGGAATGTGCTTACCAAATTCAATAGCTGCATCAAAAGGTATATGATTGCTTGCAAAGGCAAGGTGATAAAGTGAAAGAGAGAAAAGACAAAGGTAGGCGAAGAGTTGCACTTGAGCTTGGTGTTTAGTGTGGGTTCACCTTAGAAAAGATCGATTTTTGAGAAAGAGAGGTCAAAAACTTGCACCTTGAGCTAATGGACCCTTTAAGATAGTTGGAAAATCAATGAAAATGCTTATAGAGTTGAATTGCTAGATGATTTTGGAGGAACTTCAGCTACTTGTCAATGTGGCAGATTTGTTCATATGTTTTGAATAAGCTTGATCAAGATTTGAGAGCAAATCTTCATGAGCCCCCAGGGAGATGATAAGAATCATGGTTTTGACCAATAACTCAAGCTAAAATTAGAGGCTTGATGAACTTATCTAATTGAATCCTTATGAATGAAGATGAGTTAGGGTATTTTAGCACATATATGATGCACTTTGGAGATAGACATGATTTTAAGCATGGAGAAATCACTCAAATCTAGGGAAAATTTCAAAGTTACTTATTATGCCATGATAAAGGCGGTGATAGAATTGAACCAAGAATTTTAGTTACAACAGAGATAATGCTCCATGTCATGGCTATGATCTAGCCTATGATGGCAATCACCCCCTCCATAATAGTCGTGACCAAGTTCGTGAGCACGTCATCATTGGAGAATGTTAATGAATGAGTAGACCATTACCCCCCATCAGGGCCATGATCTTGCCCATGATCTAACATGGCTGTGATTAAACTAGTGATCTTGTTGTCAATGTAACAAATTTGGAGTTAAACGTATCATGGTTTGTATCCCACCTATGATCGCACCTATGATTGAAGTGAAGATGCTCATAATTAGCTTTGTCTAAAGTGTTGTTTTGTAATCGTAGAGATCATAGCCATCATCTCACGCTCTATTTTCCGCTATTTGTTTTCTATCTTATTTGTTTGTCTTTTTATTTTTCATATTTACTTTGCCCAATTTATGGGAGTACATAAGAGTTATTAGGGATGTTTTAAACGTTTTTGCTATCTTAAACATTGCAGTGTCCTTTGTGACTAATTGCTTGAGTAATATTGAGATTTTTCTTCTCAAGATTATTCCTTATTTCTTTTAATTGCGAGAAATATTGGTTGATCGAAATAACTAGTTCGATTCTTTCTTTAGGACGTCATATCTAAGGATTGACCATTCATATAGTTTAATTTTCAGTTTTTTCCATAAATCATAGAAAAAAAACTAAATTACACTACAAAATCCCTAGATTACAATATGACGTTGGGTCTCTAAAACATGCGGATTCTCTAATTCATATCATGGTGTGTATATAATGGACTATTACAAATAGGTAATGTTTTGTGGCATTATACCTACTTTGGACTTTTTTTGATAATATCCATTAACCTCTACTCCAATCTCAAATTAGTTTCTTAAATAACCTAATTAATGAAAATATAGTGATGGGATAAAAGAGTAATTTCAATTTTTAAAAATGAGGACAAAAAAGACAAATAATACAATTTTTTGTAAAAGACGTCGATTTACCCAACCTGTAAGAATGATGGAAACTAATAACTACCATCACTTTTCATTATATATGTAGGAAAACTCTCTTCCTCTTCCATTAACGTTTGTGATTCTTAAAGATTTTGTAAAATATTTTAATGGTACGTTAATCTCTTCTTTCTTTTGCACTATTTCTAACAAAAGTAAATGCTTGGATATTGAATTCTCATAGTTTTTGGTGATGGTTGCAATCTGTTAAGGCAAGACACGTGTTTAGGGGTTGTTTCGGAAAAAAAATACAAAAATATAAATTGTAGAAAAATAATTGAGAAAATGACACTGCTATGTCGCATGTTCAAGTATAAATAAACTTAATTATACTTGTATTGCATATACCACTAGTGATACAGCGACCTAGCTTTGCAAAATTTTGAGAATCCTAGTATCACATTAAGGATCGCGATGTAAATTTTTTATTATGACACCACTCATTCTCACTCACACAATCTTAAATCTCACTCCCTCCTTCACTAGTGTCAGTGTAAATTTGTCTTCCTTAATACCCCATTTGCCATAAATTCTCTTCATAGAAAATGCCTATCTTCTCTCTCCCCTTCATCAACACTATTGTTTAGTTACACTTTCTTACTTACATCTTACCCCCATGAAAACCCACAAAAAAATTTTAATCACAATCAATGCCATCTTCTTTTGCCTCTTCTTTCATTTTCTTTTATTCTTCTATCAATCACAATCTCTTGTTCTACCACTAGACAGTGGGGAAATCCCTTTGAGTTAGTTCCAAAGTCCCCCAACAAGCTCCGGTTCTACCACAATGTTAACCTAATCGTCTCTCTCCCTATCGACACCTCGTCGTAGAAAATCACCATAGTGATCAACACTGGAAGCAAGCTCTCATGGGTTTGATGCAACAAAGCCCAAAATTATTCGACAGCTTTTGACCATAATATTTCTAGTATCACATAATAATTCTTCTATCGCATCAAGATGCGACACACATCGAAAAACTTTATCTCATCCATCTTATGCGATATAGTGATACTATTTATGTAATAATATTTCTCTAATTTTATATTGTGTAATTCTTTTTTTTTAAAGTATATTAAACATGTAATATTCCCTAATCTGATTTATGAAATAATGAGTTTTGGGGAAAATTTTGGGAAATCTTTAAAGGAAGAAATTTGGAAACGTAGGGAAAATAGAGGATTAATAGATTTCATGACAAGGTAATAAGATTTTCAAATGAAAGTTAAAACCTTTTAGAGTGAGATTTGTCAAAGTGGGAGAATGGGTGTATCAAAAGATTGTATTTGGATTAAATTGAGTTTTGGATGTTTGGTATGAGAAAAACAAGGTTTGAATTCACAAAATTTGCATGTTTTACTTCTTGTCTGTGCTCAACAAGACTTAGTTGTGTTCGGACCCATGTTGAACACTTTTTAGTGTTTTTGGTGTTCTGAGCTAAACACGACTAAATATACGAGTTATGTTGAGACCTGTGTAGAAGTATACAACCTTCGACACAACTTCTATTGACACTTGTGTACAAGACAACATTTTCAAAACTCACTCCTTCCTTGACAATGACCTATGAAACTTCCTTGAATCATTCTATAAAGGTTAAATATTATTTTAAAACCATGAATCTTGATTTTATTAAATTATTTTTTCATAATTTCTTTTTCCTCAATTAACCTCTTATCTTCAAACAAGTATGTATAAGCGTTCAATGTTAGAGTAAGTGAGAGTTATAGGAAACATGATCTATAAAATAAATTTTAAAGGAATAGATGATTCTAAATACTTTGTTACTCAAGTTTAGAAGGTTAAGTTTCATAACGAGTCCATATCTCAAGTGCAAATATACCGTTTTGTGTTTACACTTATTTAGGTTATAAATTTAAATGGTCTGATTAACTATCTAACTTTAATAATGTGTTTGTTGATTGAGTGTAGCTCCTGATAATAGGTGAAGAGTATCCATGCTATTATTGCGGCATGATTAAATCCATGTGTGGCATTGTCCAGTAGTGAAGTTACGTATGGAAATGATCTAGGTATATCTAAATGTTTTGGTTTTGAGAATATTAGGTAATACCCAATATCATATATATGTATTAATATATTTATGTTTCGAGATACTAAGTTATCATTGTATTACTTGCTCGGCTTAAAAAAAATAATAAGATATTAGTTGTTGCATTAGTGATATGTCTGTATATGAATGTATATCTATTTGATCATGTGTGTGTGTTTATTGGTATATCTCATTAAGCTTGACTCATTCCTTCATCTTTTTCAAGTGCAGGTGGTGAGCATATGAACAGTAGTATCATTAGTTGCAAGAGTTTTGGGAACATTGTTATTATTAAAGACCGTCTAGATGGTGAATAGACAGCATGTGATGACTTATGAAATAAGGATTATAATTATGTGTTGGCCCGAACAGTTATAGGAGTTTGATGCATATTATAGAGAAACATTATAGATATAATGTATATTCCTTATAGTATTTATATGAATAGTATTTGTCATTGAAATTTTTTTATAGATTATGGGATAAGGTATATGTGGCTGCTTATAATAATAAGTACAATTTGATATTATGTGGAGTTACTAACATATAAGGATCTTAGAGATATTTATTATATAAATTGTAGATTTTTAATAGGTTTTGAGCTTTTATGTATCCATATGAAATATGTACGCATAATCGGTCATAAATGCCCTTAAATTTAAGGCTTTATAATTTGCAAAATGGACTGTGGAAACATATTACACCAAATATTCTTATTAATATATTTTGTATTTGTAACACCCCAAGTTATAGGCATTACAACTCACCATGTGTCCTTCTCTTATTAAGAACACGTTAAGTGTAAAATACAGAAATAAAGATGAAAATATAATGAATTATGAATCATGAGATGATATATGATGAGTTTAAGGTCAAAACAAGTAAATTGTAAATGTTTAAGTTTGGTTGTAGAACAAATGTTGAAGTTTGGATTTTTGCAATTTTTGACAGATTGTACGCCGTCTCCTGGAGAATCTACGCCGCTGGCATAGAGACGACATAGGATGAGAACAGTAGCGTTTTTCTTAACACTGGGAGGAACACCGCCGGTGTTCACTAGGGTTTCTCTCAACACCATCATGGAACGCTGCCGACGTAGGGCATGGGTTTGCCAGCGTATGTAGTAGGAATTGAAGTTCTAGAATTCAAAGCCTCGATGAACGTTACTAGCGCTCGTGTAAATTTTGCTAGTGTAGGGTTTACGTCGGCAAGATCTACACATACGGTGCCGGCGTAAGGCTGGCATATGACCAAAATTATATAAATATGAGACGTGAAAGACAGTTTCGACAGATTTGTCTCTCATCATTTTCTCCTTCGAATAAGAGAGTTTTAGAGTGTTCTTGGAGATCTAGAATTGGAGAATTATCCAAAAGGTATTTATGATTCAAAGTAAGTGATTTTAACATTTTCTCATGGATTAAATACGAATTTGTATGAGTTCGCTTAGGGTTTTGTTGTGTTCTTGAAGGAAAAACGTGAGAAAGATTTAGATATTGGATTTGATCTGCCTCGATTGGATAAGAAGTGAGTGTTGTGATTAAAACAAGTAAGTATAATGTACTTATATCAGATTTATACGAATTTCTTGCAAATTCTAAGGATTTTGTTATTTGTTTGCATAAAGGAAACCCTAGGTTCGGTTGGGATCCGAATTTGTGGATGTGAGTTGGATTTTGGTGATTTAAATAAGTTAGTTTCATCTTTTCTATGATGAAGTTGAACAATGTATGATTAGATGATCATTATGTGTTCTTGTTGTCATATAATATTAAGGTTTTGAAGGATTATCGAATTCTATAGATCGTTGTGGAAGATTGATCGAGTTAGATGGTACAACTGGGTGATTTTCTTTATCAGGTTAGGATTTCGGGAGTTAGTACATTAATAATTTTATATCGTGTTTTTATTTGTTAAATATATAAATGTATGTTGTTGACAGGAATTTTAGAGATTTAGGTTTTTTGTTGAATTATTAATATTGATTGAAGTATTGTGGAGATTCGAGAGATTTGGTTATGGTTGAGTGTTGTCGATAAAGATTTTTAGGAGATACGATTGGAATTCCTGAAACTGAGAAAGGTATAATCAATCCTTGCTTATTAGCTTTTGCCTGTAAGTTATGATTGAATGCTTGTAGGAACAGAATTTCTTAATAAACTTAATCTTTATTCGGTTTAAATATTGTATGTTTTGGTTGTGCTTGTCTTTGAACAGTAAAAACCTGGCAGACAGTAATACTGGTGAGGTATCCTGATGATTTTGGTGTGAGGTTGTCCCTAGTGGACTCATGCCTTGATATGATTCCGATAGAATTAGGTATTTTCGATTCGGGGTGTTTGGAGAGTACTCACGCATCCATATATTTATATGATTATTATTTTCAAAGAGTTGTATGATTTTCAATGGAGTCTGAGTAACTCCAAGTTTAGGATTATTATATGCCTAATACTGGACTATGTTGTTGTGTTGGCTTAAGAAATATAATAATATAATTGTTTGCATTAGTTTAAGTTGCATGAATTGTATGCCTTTTGTATGTACATATGCATTTGTTTTTGCATTGGAGTTATCATACTGGGCGTCGCCGCTCATTCTTTTAAATTTCAGGTATAGGAGAAGAAGATACAGTGTATGGTCTATCTGGTTATGAATTATTCTTTGATAGCGGGGATGGCGATAGTGGACTTGACTACCCAGCCGAGAGTTAGGCTTTATATATCAAGTTTCTAAGAAAAGACATGTTTTGATCATTTGGGATTGTAGTCGGATTCATTGTTGGTTTTAAATGAAGAGATTTAATGTAAACAGTTTTTAGTTCAACTTAAATTTGTTGACTATGATGTCAACTTAGATTTTATGTTTGAACAAGGAGTTTATGTTTTATGAAGTATAAGTTTTTAGTTTTAACATGTTTGGTATCTTATGAGTTACCCTATGAGTGTTTACAGGTGATGATTGTATTATTGTGGATAATAGAGCCATTGCGTATCCTATATTAAGAGGGGATACGTGGTGGGTTGTAATATCTTATTTTAGGGCGTTACAACTTATGTGGTATCAGAGCTCTAGGTTTTGAATCATATAGATTTAAGTTTTGATTCTTTAGGACGGTGAGATTTGTGGAGTGGGGTAAAATCATAGGTCTGTTGTTTAGTTAAGATTGATGTTGTCTTATAGATTTAAGTTTTGATCTTGAGTTGGATACCCTTATTGTAATTTTGTGGTGTTTTGTTGTGTTAGAATGCCTCCAAGAAGAAGAATTCCTGAGGAGAATGAGAATTTAGAGCAGCAACAAGATGAACAGCAGGCTTAGAATCAAGACTTGCCACCACCTCCACCTATCGGACAACAGGTTCCAGTCGATGCTGCACAACTTATACAAGTTGTGAATGCTTTGTTAGGATTAGTTGGTCAACAGCAGCAAGATATGAAGAGGGACATGCAGATGGTCCAAGAAAACGCCGAAGCTTGGAGATAAGAGACACAAAGGTTAAATGGGAATGGAGGAAATGGAGTTAGGCATGCAGATGTGCTTAGTCTGAACAAATTTGTGGACCTGGTGCATAAGTTTGAGCCAGTACCAGGTAAGCCTCTTGAAGCACAATTGTGGATGGAAGAGGTTGAGAAGACATTTGCTACTCTGGATATTCCAGAAAACAAGAAAGTTGAATATGCCTCCTATTTGCTGCCTAGAAGAGCCAATAATTGGTGGTTGAGCACTAGAAAACACATGACTGGTATAATTACATGGCAAATGTTTTAGCAGGCTTTCTACAGAGAGTTCTTTCCTGACAATATTAAGCAAAGAATGCTTCAAGAGTATTATATTCTGCAGCAAGGAAAAATGATAATGGAAAAATATGAGTCAAAATTGAACAGGTTGATGAGATTTCTACCTGACGCTCTGAAAGAGATTGAAGAGGCCAAGGTGAGCAGATTCATCACTGGACTAGAACCTTAGATCCAGTATTAGGTGAATTTGATGGATTTGAGCAACTACTCAACTGTGGTGAACAAAGCCAAGACAGTGGAGCAAGGTTTGAGCATGATTAGAAACCGTAAGCCACAGAGGAATCAGGTATTTTTCGGCAAGAGGGCAGCAGCTGGTGTACTTATGCAAGATAAAGGCAAGAGACTTGTTACACAAAATTTCAGGCCAGCAGTGCAGAATACAGATTGAAGATACGTGAGGTGCCTCGGATCACATGATGTAAAGGATTGCAAGTGGGTAGAGAATGCTTGCTTTTCTTGTGGTAAGCTGGGACACAAGAGTAACACCTGCATAAACAAAGTTATTCCACAGGTTTTTTGCTTCAAGTATGGGTAGAGGGGACACAGAGCTGTAGATTGTAAAGGAGGGCAATATGGCAGAATTTATTCTAGCCAGGGGCAGCGAGCACCAGCAAAGGTTTACGCTTTACAGCGTAGTGAGACTTCTAGTGTTGACACTATCTCGGGTATGTTTCCTATACTCCTACATAGTGCATGTGTTGTTTGATACTGGTGCTAGTTTCTCTTGCGTTTCTGAATCTTTTATGTCTGTTTGTGGTATATCTGCTGAGTTTATGCCTGGATGTGTATCTGTTAGTACTCCTTTGGGAAGTGAGTCTGTATAGAATAGAATCTGTAAGAATGTGGATATTGAGATAGAAGGTAGACATCTACCTGCAGATTTGGTGGTGCTGGATATGTTGGATTTTGATGTGATTTTGGGTGTAGACTGGTTGGTAAAGTGCCATGTGGTGATTGATTGTTATAATCTGGTAGTAGAATTCAGTATGCCCAATGGTGATCAATTTGTTCATAAGTTAGTAGTGCAAAGACCTCCAGTTTTACCTACTTATGAATTGTGGGGAGGATAAGTTTTGGCTGCTATGGTGAAAGAAGATAAAAAGGAAATAGTGTTGTCGGATGTTCCAATTGTATGTGAGTATCCAGAAGTTTTTCCAAAAGATCTGCCTAGATTACCACCAATGAGGGAAGTGGAGTTTAATATTGACTTGGTACCCGGTACTGTACCAAAATCAAAAGCTCCTATAGAACTTGCTAAGCTTAAAGTGCAGTTGGATGAATTGTTGAAGAAGAAGTTCATTAGACCTAGTGTTTCACCTTAGGGAGCTCCAGTCCTGTTTGTCAAGAAGGATGGCAATATGAGACTATGCATCGATTACAGAGAATTGAACCAGGTGATGGTGAAGAACAAGTATCCTTTGCCATGAATTGATGATCTGTTTGATCAGTTGGCAAGGGCTTCGGTATTCTCAAAGATAGACTTGAGATCTGGATATCATCAATTGAGAGTGAAAGCCGAAGATATTCAGAAAACAGCTTTCAGGACAAGGTATGGACATTGTGAATTTGTTTTCATGCCTTTTGGACTCACCAATGCACCAGCAATATTTTATGGATTTGATGAACAGAGTCTTCAAGGAGTATCTTGATATTTTTGTGGTAGTCTTCATTGATGGTATTGGTGTATTCAAGGACTAAAGAGGAGCACAAAGAATATTTGAGATTAGTTCTGACCAGATTAAAGGAAGAAAAGTTATATGCGAAGTTTTCAAAATGTGAATTCTGGTTAAAACAGGTGTCTTTCTTAGGACATATTATTGATGGTAGTGGGATATCAGTGGATCTTGAGAAAGTCAAAGCACTTGTTGAATGGCTAAGACCCAAGAGTGTGATGGAAATTAGAAGTTTTCTAGGAATGGTAGGATATTACAGAAGATCTGTGGATGATTTTTCCAAGATTGCCAATCCTTTGACCCGATTGACACAGAAGGGAGTGAAATATGAATGGAGTGAGAACTGTGAAGCTAGCTTTCAGTTGTTGAAGAATAAATTAGTATCTGCTCCAGTGCTAGCCTTACCTATGAGTGGTGAGGAGTATGCTATATATAGTGACGCCTCTAAACAAGGTTTAGGATGTGTGTTGATGCAGAGAGGCAGGGTTATAGCATATGCTTCCAGACAGCTAAAGCCCTATGAGAGGAATTATCCTGCTCATGATCTGGAACTAGCAGCAGTTGTGCATGCTTTGAAGCTGTGGAGACATTACCTATATGTGGAAGGATATAAAGTGTATACGGATCATAAAAATTTAAAGTACATCTTTACCCAGAAAGAGTTGAACATGAGACAGAGAAGATGGTTGGAACTGATAAAGGATTTTGATATTGATATTCAGTATCATCCCGAAAAGGCGAATGTAGTAGCTGACGCCTTGAGTAGAAAAAGAATAGAGAATCTTGCAGTTTTGATCACGACGGAACGTCATCTCATTGATGATATGAGGAAGCTTGAAATGGAAATAGTCACAAGACAGGTAGGTGAAGATTGGCTAATATGAGAATTCAACCTACTCTTGTGGATAGAATCAAGACAGCTCAGATAGATGATCAGAGTATCTTGGATATAAAGAGGAAAATGAGATAGGTCGAGTACCAGAATTTTATGTGGATGATGAAGGTATCCTTAGGTACAAAAGATTGTGTGTGCCAGTGCAAGGAGAACTTAAGAAAGAATTGTTGAAGGAAGCGCATTACTCCAGTTATTCCATTCATCCTGGAGAGAACAATGCATAAAGATTTGAAAAAGCTATACTGGTGGAACAATATGAAGAAGGAGATAGCTGAATATGTATCTAAGTGCCATACGTGTTAGATGATTAATATTGAGCACAGAAAACCGGCAGGTGAGTTGAAGCCTTTGCCAATACCACAGTGGAAGTGAGAACATATCACCATGGATTTTGTTTTTGCTTTACCCAAGACAAAAGATAAGTTTGATTCAATTTGGATCGTCTCAAAAAAGTAGCTCACTTTATACCTGTTAAGACTGGTTATAAGTTAGAGCGTTTGGCACAGTTGTATATCAAAGAAACTGTGAGATTGCACGGAATACCAGTGACAATCGTGTCAGATAGGGATACTAGATTCGTTGGGAGATTTTGGAAAAGTTTGCATCAAGCTTTGGGAACCAAGGTTGTGTTCAGTACTGCTTATCATCCTTAGACTGATGGGCAATCTGAAAGGACTATACAGACTTTAGAAGATATGTTGAGAGCATGCGTTTTGGATTTAAAAGGAAGTTGGGATGAGCATTTGCTGCTAGTGGAATTTGCTTACAACAACAGCTATCAAGCGTCGATTGGCATGCCTCCATATGAAGCGCTTTATGGTAGAAAGTGTAGATCACCTTTTCATTGGGATGAAGTGGGTGAAAGACAATTGTTGGGACCAGAGTTAGTCCAAGATGCAGTTGACAAGGTTAGTTTGATTAGGCAAAGATTACAAGCTGCTCAGAGTAGACAAAAGAGTTATGCGGATAAATGAAGAAGACCATTTGAATTTCAGGTAGGCGAACACGTTTTGCTAAAGATTTTACCAACAAAAGGCGTTGTCAGATTTGGCTTAAGAGGAAAGTTGAATCCTCGATATGTGGGACCATATGAGATTCTTGAAAGGATAGGTGACATAGCTTATAGATTAGCTTTACCGCCTGATTTGGAGGGAGTGCATAATGTGTTCCATGTATCCATGCTTAGAAAGTATGTCAAAGATCCGGAAGAAATAATAGCTCTTGAACCGTTGGAAGTGCAGCCGAACCTTACGAAAATCGAAAAGCCGATCAGAATTGTGGATTCTAAGGAGAAAATTCTGAGAAGTAAGGTGATCAAATATGTGAGAGTACAGTGGACTAATCAAACTGAACGTGAAGCTACCTGGGAGCTAGAAGAAGATATGAGGACAAAATATCCAGAGTTGTTTCATTAATCCAGTTAACTTTCGAGGGCGAAAGTTCTTTTTAGGAGAGGAGAGATGTAAAATACAGAAATAAAGATGAAAATATAATGAATTATGAATCATGAGATGAGATAGGATGAGTTTAAGGTCAAAACAAGTAGATTGTAAATGTTTAAGTTTGGTGTAGAATAAATGTTGAAGTTTGGATTTCTGCAATTTTTGACAAATTGTATGCCGCCTCCTGGAGAATCTACACCGTCGGCGCAGAGACGGCGCAGGATAAGAACAGTAGCGTTTTTCTTAATGCTAGGAGGAACACCACCGGTGTTCACTAGGGTTTCTCTCAACACCGGCATGGAACGCCGCTGGCATAGGGCATGGGTTTGCCGGTGTATGCAGCAGGAATTGAAGTTCTGGAATTCAAAGTCCGATGAACCCTGCCAGTGCTTGTGTAAATTTTGCCAGCGTAGTGTATGACGTCAAGATCTACACTACGTCGCCAGCGTAAGGCCGGTGTATGACCAAAATTTTATAAATACGAGATGTGAAATAGTTTTAACATATTTGTCTTTCATCATTTTCTCCTTCATATAAGAGTTTTGGTGTTCTTGGAGATCTAGCATTAGAGAATCATCCGAAAGGTGTTTATGATTCAAAGTAAGTGATTTTAACTTTCCATGGATTAAATAGAATTTGATAGTTTGCTTAGGGTTTTGTTGTGTTCTTGAAGGAAAAAAGTGGGAAAGATTTAGATCTTGGATTTGATCTGCCTCGGTTGGATAAGAAGTGAGTGTTGTGATTAAAACAAGTAAGTAATGTACTCATATCAGATTTATACGAATTTGTAAATTCTAAGGATTTTGTGATTTGTTTGCATAAAGGAAACCCTAGGTTTGGTTGGGATCCGAATTTGTGGATGTGAGTTTGGATTTTGGCGATCCAAAGTAAGTTTCATCTTTTCTTTGATGAAGTGGAAGAATGTATGATTAGATTATCATTATGTGTTATTGTTGTCATATAATATTAGGGTTTTGAAGGATTATGAATTCTATAGATTGTTGTGGAAGATTGATAGGTTAGACGGTACAACTCGGTGATTTTCTTATCAGGTTAGGATTTTCGGAGTTATAGTACATTAGGAATTGTTTATAATCGTGTTTTTATTTGTTAAATATATAAATGTATGTTGTTGACAGAATTTTAGAGATTTGGGTTGTTGTTGAATTATTAATATTGATTGAAGTATTGTGGAGATTCGAAAAGATTTGGTTTGGTTGAGTGTTGTCGAAAAAGGATTTTTAGGAGATAAAATTGGAATTCCTGAAACTGAGAAAAGTGTGACCAATCCTTGCTTGTTGCTTTTTCCTGTAAGTTTAGTATTGATTGAATGCTTGTAGGAACAGAATTTCTTAATAAACTTAATCTTTATTTGGTTTAAATATTGTATGTTTTGGTCGTGCTTGTCTTTGACAGTTAAAAACCTGGCAGACAGTGATACTGGTGAGGCACCCTGATGCTCTTTGTGAGGTTGTCCCTAGTAACTCGTGTCTTGATATGATTCCGGTAGAATTAGGTGTTTTTGGATTCGAGGGTGTTTAGGAGTACCCACACATCCATATATGTATATGATTATTATTTCAAAAAGTTATATGATTTTCATGGAGTCTGAATAACTCTGAGTTCAGAATTAGTGTATGCCCTAATACTGGACTATGTTGTTGCGTTTGGCTTAAGAAAGATAATATTAATATGATTGTTTGCTTAGTTTAAGTTGCATGAATTGTATGCCTTTTGTATGTGCATATGCATTTGTTTTTGGATTGGAGTTATCGTACTGAGCGTCACCGTCATTCTTTTAAATTTCAGGTATGGAGAAGAAGATATAGTGTATGATCTATCGGTTATGATTATTCTTTGATAACGGGGATGGCAATATTGGACCTGACTACCCAGCCGAGAGTTAGGCTTCATATACCAAGTTTCTAAGAAAAGACATGTTTTGATCATTTGGGATTGTAGTTGGATTCATTGTTGGTTTTAAATGAAGAGATTTAATGTAAACAGTTTTTAGTTTAACTTAAATTTGTTGACTATGATGTCAACTTGGATTTTATGTTTGAACAAGGAGTTATGTTTTATGAAGTATGAGTTTTTAGTTTTAACATGTTTGGTATCTATGAGTTACCCTATGAGTGTTTACAAGTGATGATTGTGTTATTGTGGATAATAGAGCCTTTGCGTATCCTATATTAAGAGGGGATACATACAGCTTGTAATGCCTTATTTTAAGGCGTTACATTAAGCTATAAAACACTGTACCACAATTAAAAAAATTTAATCACCATAACTCTCATTTTGGTTACTTTAAAACATCTCATAAAATAATGCTTAATGTTCATGAACTAATAAAATCCAAAACGACATGCCATCAAAATAATAAAAACCTGATAAACTAGTCTCACAAAATTTTCAACAATTAATAATAATCAATCATAAAATCCATAAAGACTTCCATATCTCTTTACTAGATCCGACGGTTTAGATCTACGAATCCTCATCAGGATAGTCAAGTCCACTATTGACATCCTCATGATCTACATATAGATCATACCTAGATAGATCATAAACAACTTCCTCTTCACCTATACCTGAAAAATTAAAGGAATGAGCGAAAACGCCTAGTACACCATACCACAAACAAATACCCAAGAACATGTCAACATAATTCACATACATTCCTAAGCTAATGCAACAGGCATAAATTATTATCTTTGATTAGTGAGACAAACAACACAGTTTAGAACTATATGCATCTAATCCTAAAATCGAAGTAACTCATGACCCCAATTCACAATCTTAATGAAATAGTTTATATGCAAAATATTGATGTTGGGTACTCCCCACATATCGTTGCATTCCGCCATATGAACCGGAACGACTCTTAATCTGCCGGAATCATTTTTAAGTGCAACTCTGCTAGGGACAATGACACACAAGGATCATTAGGGTACCTCATTAGTATCACACTCTGTTTGGTCTTTACTAACCAAATCCATACAAAATCAACATTCATTACAATTTATATATCGAATAGGATTTAGTCAAATTATTTTCTAAACCTACGTGCATAAGCAGCATACATGGTAAGGTCGTACGTGGTATTGCTCCAACTCAAATCTACCAACAGAACTTTTTAAAAGATCAAAACACTAATCCAATAATTATCTTGAATCAGAATTAAATACTTAAGCATAAACCCTAATATTCACAAATCTATATCAATAAGAATAACACACCTACTTCCTCTCCTTCACAATTAAATACAACTTTCAACACCGTTCTTTCACAAATCCGTAACTATCACCACAATCCCTTCAATATACATATATTCCTCAATTAACACTTTAACTACAATAACGAATAAATCTCATCGAACTACAAGATTAGATGAATTCTTACATACCTAGAACTTGTAGATTTCACATTGGAATAAGAACCCCAATCCACAATTCTCCTGAATTTCATTAATAAACCAAAATCACAAACCTATAATCTTCAAGTTGTAGTAATTACAAAACCCTAAGAAAGATGTTACCTTTTTCCTTTGAATTAGAATCTCCCAGATCTCCAATCACTCTAGGGTTTCACCACAATCTTGGATCTCCTTCAAATTCGTAGAACAACTCGCATTAAAAGGATCAAAGTATAAAGAATGATTGAAAAAGACTAGAGAAAGACTCACTTACCTAGGGTTTCGCTAAGGAAAATGTGTGATAAGGTCTTGGGATCTAGGGTCTATTTATAGAAAGGGTTGGCTTTGGAAAAACGCAACGCTAGCTTAGGAAAAACGCAGACATAAGCCGGCCTTATGTCGATAGCTTAGGTACTTACGTCGGCGGCCTTTAGTCTGGCGTAGGATTATTTTCCTTAGAATTTCTCGAAGCTTAAAAGCCGAAGTTAGGCCGTCATCCTTCATATTTAGGCCGGCGCTTAGAATTCAAAGCTGGCAGCTTAGATGCCGACCTAAGTCAAATTCATCGAATCATTCACCTGTGACTTCCTTACGACCAAATTCATCTGTTCAAGGACAAAAGTACCCTTTTATATATCATTATATTACAATTCTACCCTTTTATGAATTATTTATTTATAATTTACAGTATTTATATGAAATAGTAGTATTTTCATGTAATTTGACATCCTTAACATCACTTTTGATGTTGTAATGGAAAACTTCATAAAGGATAATTATTTTAAAAAGTACCTAATGCTTAATGCATTTGAAAAATCATTAGCCCTGGCATTGTTAATGATGACATAAATTCAATATAAAATGAGAAATTATATATTTTATTAAGAAATTTGGGACCATCTTTGATTTTTCTTTCTATCTAAATAATAGTATGCACTTGAAAAAAAAAAAAACATTTAACAAATATATATAGTCAATAGTTTTAATCCTAATGCATCACCTTTGATTTCTTAAGTATGATATATTAAATTTGATTCTCCCCTCCCTATGGAAAACAAAAATATTTATACACATATATATACTCACCACACATATATATAAACATATGTTAGCATATTTACTCTGTCGTTAGTACAGTCGTCCCATGCAAATGAAGTAATTTTGTTAGTGAAGAACCTCTACGATTATTATTTACTTTTAATTTTTTAAATTGTATCGTGTCATCATTATATATATTTTGTTTCATATAATTTTAATCGTTATATATATGATAATATTTTTAAGAAACAATTTTGAAAAACTTGAAGAAAGATTGGTGTTTACAAAGCATCGTTTCGATTCTTCTAGTTGGTAGGGGCATGAGTTCAATATGTACTTTGCGGAAAAAATAATCTAAAACCTTAATAAGGGTTAATAGGTCTTCACACTTGTTCTTAACAGTCTTCCCATCAAGTGTGAGTCTCCACAATGGAGTAGACCATACTCACCCTCAACAGCTTATCAAATTGACTCCATTAAACCTACTTTGTGAGTAATCTACTCACCATAGATTTCACAAATGAGTCACATTAAAATCTAACGGGCTTTATGAAGGATTACGTAAATGAGTTTTTAACGTCATCTATAACTCAAAACCTTAAGGCAATGAATTAATAAATCTTCTTTCTTATAAACTCTTCACATAAAATCCATATTTTCCATGTGGAATTCTCATACTTACATCCTAACACATTATTTTGGATATAATTGGAATACAATGGCTTGGCTGGAGAGCAAAACTTTTTACGTTGTCCATAAGAGCATCAGAAGTTATCTCATAACCCGGGGCTCTGTCCTCCTTTTTTCTTTATTTTCCCTCCCGACATGAAAACCTTCAAAAGCCAAATCAAGCATATCATCATTTCTTCAATCAAAAGAATGACTCTGGTGGACGTTTCGTTTTTCACATTGACTTGAGAAAAAATAAAGAAAAAAGTAACAACTAGACTGTCAAACGACACCTCCATTAATATCTATCTCAGCAACTTAGCTTCTTCCGCAATAAATATTGTCCTATTTCCACCCTTCAAGCGTCAGCTTTACCATGAGCTCAATACCCCCCACTTGTACAGTAAGCTAAAAGATCTGTAGTGTGCACGTGAAAAGAAAAGCCTCCCTGCGTGCTTTTACATGCAGCAATCGCTATTTCGATAGAATAATAATGTCAATGGAGGAGGGGTAGTTGATTTCGGGTTTCACTCTTCCCAAGTTCCCAATCTTCGTTGCATCATTATTTATGATTTTAAAAACGGTATTTATACTCCTATTATCCTATAGAATTGAAACATTATTGAATGCGGTTGTTGAGGGTTCTGATGAGGGGATGTTGATTTATCATGCCATTTATTAAAGGACAAGACTTGTGGATGGAGCAGGTCCATTGACATGTTCTGACCAATATTTTACCACATACGTAATTGTACCATAACCATCAAGATTAGGCCTGCTTCCATCATATGATTTTCATTTTTATATAAATTTTTGTATTTGTATATGATCAGTATGTTGTCTGTTTGATTAGTATATAAGTAAAAATATCTACTTTTCATCCATATCTATTTTTTAACGAATAATCTTAAACCAAAACGACGGTATACTATTGATACACCAACCAACCAAACTGGGCGGAGTTCATATGTGATTTGGAGTGCCGGTGTTATATAAAAAATAAAAGAAATACGCGTGCCATTTTAAATTCTAACCTGGAGTTGTCCATAGCTAACTAATAAGCATTTGTGTAGACCACTTAATCATCGTCAGGGTCTCTTCTCTTCTGGTGACTGATTATATGTGAGGCCATCCATACAGCTAAAATTTTTCCCATTTATTATTCCAGTGCCAACAGACACAACGTGGCAACAAAATAAAAGTCACTATCCTCTCTTATATGTCGCCACATAATATTCTATATAGCTATCACTGCATTCCTTTTGTTTTTCTATCTCAGTCTCTCAGCGGTCCTTTTCCATTCTCCTCCGGTACCCTCAGCACACATATACATGTTCTTTCCATTCCTCTCATTTAAAGATAAACTTGGCACATATACAAGGTAAAGAGAAAGCTAGTAAGTTTATGAGAACGACAACTTCTTTCAATGCATTCGCGTGGATGCAGCTTATCATGTTTCTGCTAATTATTTGTCGTGTTGCTGGATCCGATGCTGCAAAAGAGCAAAATTCTTGGGTGCCATCGACACCGGGGCTCAAACACTTCTATGGTGCAGGAGCTGGAGCTTTCGAATCAGTTCTCCAGAGTAATAATGCCACATTGGAAGACAAAAGACTTGTGCCTACGGGTCCAAATCCCTTGCACAACAGACGATAGAGTTAAGTAGCTAGTTCATGATGTTACGTTTGTGGTTCATCTTTTATAGCTTCCACATTCATTTTTTTTTTTTTTTTTTTTGCCCTTTCCTGCTTTCTTACCTCCGTATTCGGAACTTTTCATTTTTCATGCAACTCTCTTTGTCCACGGGCTTACTGTGTTACGAAAGGTCAGACGGTGAAGTTTCCATATTTATGTTTGCTTGTATGCCTGTTATTTTCAGCTTCCCAGAATGGGGGTCCATAGGCTTGCTGTATGCCTGTTATAGAATTGGGACGATACAGTAAGTATGAGTTCCAACTTAAGTTAATATTTCATAATTTCAAACTCAAACTGATTAATTTATAATTTGAGCTTAAGTTTGATTTAAAGCGCTACGTAGAAACTCAAACTCAATTAACTTAATTTCAACTCATTTGTTCTAAATATATAAATATTATATATACATATATATAATCGTGTTAGTTGCAATTATAATTGATGTTTAGACTCGAAATCAACTAAGCTCACGATTTAGCACAGTGATAAACTAGGCAGGGTGTTCGAATTCAAGTTAAATCAAGCTGAAGTTGAGGAACTTGCAAATGGCTTTATTTCCTTTTGAAATCTATATTAGAATCTAGGTTAAAACGCATGATTTTGCAAAGATGATGTAGTTTAACGTAACTGCATTTTTTAAATTTTTCGAATCAGTAGACAAAGATCCCATTACGCAAACTGAACAGTATGAACGTTTGGTATTTATCAGATTCCCATCCTTGTTAGTTGTAATAGGTTTTCGTTTTAAAATTCTCATACTTCGGTTCCATCCATCTCATCTGTTCATCTAAAAAAGATCGGATCAGATTGGATTAAAATGGTTCCTCCTGTTTTGTAAATTCCAGCAACTGCAGTGCATTATATGCTAATAATATACACTTGGGTTCTTTATGTTTCACGACTTGAATTTCAAGGGGACAAAAAAAATGAATCGAAAAATTTGTTTGACGAGCCAAATTGACTGCTTTGTTTAGCAGAATGGAAACATGTCTGTTATCGTTGGAAGCGACATAAATGTATATGTACTTGTCCTGTTTTGAGAAAGATATTAATCATTTTTTTTTAAAGGGTGGTGGGGGAAAGAATTTAATTTCCTTCTTTGCACTGCCTGTGTCTGCTAAATTTTATTAATACTTTATAATAGTTGATAGATATAATAGGTAATAGCTAAACCTCTCCAATGGTGCCGAAGCTCTTTCTTTTCTGCATAGGATGAATGTAATGTTTTTTGTTTTTTTTTTTGGGGCAAAGGATGAACATACTATTTGATACGTTAACTTTTCCAGTTTTTATAATTAATTATTTAAAATTTAAAAGCATCATTTACTATCTAAATTTTATCCATTTTTATAATAAACTATCTAAGCTTTATCAAATTTTATAATTACTTACGTAAAATTTACTTATTTATTTACAATTCATTACTATCTTATCTGAGTATTATTAATAAACTCTAAATATTCATAAATAATAAATTAAAATTTTCAACCTTTAGATGTTTTATTTTCTAGTACTTATCCCTGTGGTTATTGTCATGCTATTCTTTCGTTTGCATAGGGTTACATGTTATAATATACCTTAGCTAATGAAACATGCGTTCATAATATTGTAGAAAAATTTGATGCAAGTTTGACATTTTTTTTTCCTTTTTGTAAAAAGTTACACGATTGGAGTTAAATAATATGATTATATACGAAATTTTCAACTTAGTTAGTATCAGAGGCAAGCTAACTTTTATTAGGGCAAACAAGTTTGGTGTAAATTTGGTTTATTATAATATTATAAGGTGGAGTCACATTTAGTACTTGAATTATCAAATTTTACAAATACTTATCAAAACTTTAAAAGTGATGATTTACTTTCTAAATTTTATCCACTTTTGCAATTTAACAACCTGAAATTTGTTTATGGCAAAAATAAATAAATAAATAAATAACCTCAATTTTATTAAATTTTTTAATAAACTACCTAAACTTTTTTCATTCTTATAATTAATTATCCCATCTAGGTGTTATAAATAAATAAGAAAAGTTAGTAGATAATAAAGTAATATCTTTAAATTTTAGATACTTAATTGCACAAATGGGTAAATTTAGAGATCGAATATAACATTTAGCCAAGATTATATATGGGAAGTTCAATTAAATTGTCATTTCACAGGAATAAAACATAAACCAAATAAAGTATTTATGCATCATGATCGCATGTTACTGGTCCAATATTGTTATTTCACCCTGAGAATAGCATGTTCATAAATAACATGTATGATTTGAGAGCAATAGACCGGCCAAAAAAAGATTTGAGAGCAATAGACCTTTTTACACAACTGCACGCGGTAAACTGGTAAAGACCAAGATCTACTATTCACACATATGTTTAGGGAAGAGTAACTTTTACAGTCCCAACCATCCCACTATTTATCCAACTATTTAAATTATTATAAGATAAATTAATATAATATATATTCTAATTATATGATCAGGATATATATAAATATGAGCTATTCAATAATCTATGAGACCAATCGTCTATTTGACATCATTGTATAAACTTTAATATTTTCAAGCCTTGTGGACTAATTGCTAGTTAGTGGTATTCAACTGCTCTTTTCATAGGTATTTAATGGTCTCAACCTTCACCTTCAATATTTGTTACATTACGATATGTTTAGCGTGAAGTTAACTACACTTTTAGGGGGCTTGTCATACTTACGACAAAGCAAACAAGTAAGACCGATCAGGGGTTGACATACTTGGTCCTCTCCTCTACCAATTCGTTCTCCAATGTGGAGTCCCTTGACCCCACTTATTGCAACCATTTCTCTACTTGCTACGAGCAGCAAGAATAGGATTAGTTGAGTAAAATGAAGAAATTACAATCATAATGAGTTAGTACTTACTCGAATAGCGAATTGAATGATATCATTTCATCAATTAGCAAGTTTAATAACAGGGCCTTTTTCTCTCTTTGTCATGGTTGACCACCTGATCTACTAGTCCTTAATAGGACATAAGCCATACGTGTTTATTGCTCCTCCTCCTGAACAAGCAACTCTAGATCGATTAGGTCATTGGCCTAACAACGTTTACCTGAACTGTCATTGCCTTCCCCCATCCCCGAAGTCGAACCATAGTTGGCTTGAGAACCATTATTTGATCTAAGATTTCACTACTACTGCTAAAGGAATAGGATGCACCTCTTCAATTAGCTTATGTTTTTTCCTTCCTCTTTTAGGACTTCTCCCCTTCACCAATTACAGTAGATCCAGACTCGTTCCATGCACGAATCGGCACAATTTGCAATGCTTGCTTACTGAACCAACTCTTCCCAAGCTTCGCCTATTAAATCTTTTTAAGAATGTGTGCATGCCTCTTGAAACTTATTACAACTTGCAATGGATCAAAGGAAAAAAATAAGTCAAGAATATTACACCAAATTTAGAACCAACTCAATGCTAAGTATGCTTAAGAGGATGCTCCCATTCCACGGCATGTTAGCGATACATACCGCTCATCAATCCAACTCGACACAAAAATATAGCCAAGCAATACTTTTGGCATCAAGCTCTTTCTCCTTGAAGTAAGCTCGGGAAATACAACAAGGTCCTTTCTCTTAGAAAAAAGTAATGACCTTAGGACTTGCCCCCATTTTAGACTGGCATCAAGCCCTTTCTCTTTGAAGTAAGCTCGACAAATATACAGGGTCCCTTCTCTTAAAAAAAAAGGTAATGACCATGGGCCTTGCCCTTATTTTTTATCGCCATTACAATTTCTTCATCATTAATGATAAACTTTGCCCCGATGGAGAAAAAGGCAATTTTGGCAATTTAACTTAGCGAGTGAAGAAACTAGGTTTTTTTATTTAATTCAACATTGATGTTGATGTGATCCTAGAAGCATCAAATTTAAATTCGACCAAGATCAAGTTCAAAGCTTTGCTTCAAGGGGTTGAAGATTTAATAGCTGGAGTTTTAATGTTGAAAACTCGAGTCGAGCGAACCAAGGATGTTTGCAAAATAGTTTGGGACTCAAAAGATTGAAGTTGTGGAGCTGCTGCACAATACACCGCCGGCCTTCATTGATTAATCTGCCGACCTCCATTATAATTTGATGACTTTGGGAATTTCATTTGTAGCTTTTCGAATTTCTTTATTTTTATTGATATAGGATTGATTATAATTATGTTTTTCAATTGCATTGTTAGTTTTGTAACTACCACAATTATGTTTTTGAGTTACGTTGTCAGTTATGTAACTGCCATAATTCTATTTTTCAGTTACGATTATGTAACTACCTTGTAAAAGCCTATATAAAGGCTAGCAGACACTCAATATAATCATCAGATTATGGGATCATTTCTATGAATGAAATTGAGAGTTTTCTCTCTTGAGTTCTTTGATGAACTTGTATTGAACTTATCAAGAGTTTCTCGAGGCGTGCAACCCTCAACTTGTCAATTGGTTTGCCATCACCGATTGTAGCTTCTTCGACTATACCAGGGTTCCTGCTTCATTATAAGCAACGGGTCGTGGTTTACACCAGAATTCTTAGACGGTCCTTGGGTTCGAATTCCATCGTTGATCATTGGGTCTTAGGTTTCATATACCTATGATTCTCATTTCGCATCATTTGGTATCAAAGCATAGGATTTCTAAGAATCCATAACCCAGTTCGATTAGAGGCAACTTGAATCGTTCATGTCTTTTATTAGTTTTCTTTGTGGGTTTTGGGAGTTAATCTGATTTGGTTTATTGTCTGCTATTAAGATTTTAGTTTTTGGTGTCTTTGTGATTGAAAAAAAAGGAAAAAAAAAATGTCTTTTAGGGTTCTTTAGTAGAAGTTGTGATTTTTAGATATAAGGTTTGATTTTAAAAAAATGAGTCAAATACAAGTGTGATGATGATAAACCTATCTTTCATACAAGATGTTTGGTGAATGATAAGGTTTGCAACTTATTATTGATAGTTGAAGTTTTATAAATATTGCTAGTACCTTGTTGGTGGAAAAATTAGGTTTGAAAACTTTGAAGCGTAGAGCACCATACAAAATACAGGATGATTGTGGAGAATTTATGGTGACTGAGCAGGTTTGGATTGCATTTTCTATTGGAAAATATTGTGATGAAATTTTATATGATGTAATTCCAATACAATTTGGTCATATTTTGTTGAGGCAACCACAGAAGTCTAAAAGGAAAGCTAAGTATGATGGATGCAAAGATTGCTATTCTTTGGTTTTCAACCAAAAGCAAGTGATTTTAGTACCTCTTGATCCATGGGAAGCTATTGCAGATTAGATGAGGATTGTAAGGCAATTCAAGAAAAGAGAAGAATAAAGATTGCTCTAGAAAAGCAAAAGGGTGAAGAAAATATTGAGAAAGATGAAAAAATGAGAGTATGAGGAGAGAAAAAGAGTGATAAAAACACTTTGGTGAGCACTGAGGAAAAAGAATATAAAACACTGGAGAGTGATATTTGCTTATCAACTAATGATATTCCTTTTCCTAGTGAAATTGATTCATCACTACAGAACTCAAAGAAATGTATCCTCAAGAAGATCAAGATGAGATAGAGCCTCAATCTGATTTCTTTTATTGCAATTTAGAAGAGTTTAAGAACGAAGATACAAGGACGAATCTTTTCAAAGAAGAAGGGAATGATGTGATCCTAGAAGCATCAAATTTAAATCCGACCAAGATCAAGTCCAAAGCTTTGCTTCAAGGGATTGGAGGTTCAATAGTTGGAGTTTCGATGCTGAAAACTCGAGTCAAGCGAACTAAGGACATTTACAAAATAGTTTAGCACTCAAAAGATTAAAGTTATGGAGCTGCTGCACAGTAACCACCGGCCTCCATTATAATTTGATGACTTTTGGAATTTCTTTTGTGGCTTTTCAAATTTCTTTATTTTTATTGATGTAGGATTAATTATAATTATGTTTTTCAGTTTCATTGTCAGTTATGTAACTATCATAATTATGTTTTCTAGTTACGTTGTCAGTTATATAACTGCCACAAGTCTATTTTCAATTGTGATTGTGTAACTACCTTGTAATAGCCTATATATAAAGGCTAGCAAACACTTAATAGAATTCTGGAAAGAACTTGTTTATGAACTTATCGGGAGTTTCTCATGGTGTTCAATCCTTTGACTTATCAATTGTGTAAGATAAAAATAATTAGTTTATAATGGATGGCATATTCATAATAAAGTGTTGTTTATAAGGGTTTTTTTTTTACTTGAATATATAGAATTGAAGACGAAGAAGTGGTACGCAAGGAACCGGGTGATCTTGGCTTAAGCTGGCATTTAAGCCACCGACCTTAATCAAAGGTCGCCAGCCTATTTGTATAAGATACCAGCATTGGAGAGCCGTCACCGAGGGATAAAGACCGACTTACGCGGATAGGATAGCCGTCGACGTAGCAAGGAAGGCCGTCGGTGTATCAGGGTAGGCCGTTGGCTTATCATGGTAAGTCCCTGGCATACTGGCCGGCCTACAGTGGCATTTTTCCTAAGCTGAGTTCCTCTATAAATAGACCCTTAGACCTTTGATTTCCCCGCACTTCTTCCTCGGCTAAACTCAAGGTATGTTGGTCTAATCTTGGTCTTTTTCAATTCCTTTTCTTAGATATATAAATCTAATTTTAGTTTTGTATACGATCGAAGGAGATTCGAGAATCTATTGGAGAAAACCCTAAAGCGAATTTTGAGAGTTTCAGTTTCAAATCAAAGTAAAGATAAGATCTCTATCAAAGTCTCATAGTTTCTGAGATTAATAGATTATAGGAATATGATTATAGCGATATTAAATTACTTGTGATAGGAGATTGATTGAACAAATTAGGGTTCTGTTGCAAGCAAGATCTACAAGTTCTAGGTAAATATGAACCCGTTCTATCTCTATGGATATAAAGTTATGAATTTTCATAGTCATTTTGCTCATAGAGGATTATATATATATGTATGTGTTGTGAAGGGAATTTTGGAGATCATTAAGAACTCTGGAGAATTGTGAAAGGGTTTTTGTGAAGTGCAAACGGGATAAACAGGTGTGTTGATCTTCGATTAGGTTTAAGGAATTAGGTTAGGGTTTGATATTGTTATTATAATTGGAGTTGATTGCAATATATATATTATTAAATAGGAAAATACAAGATCAAGGTTCATTTTCAATTAAAGTTTCTATTGGATAGATTGAGATTGAAAGCAAATCCAAGTACGACCTTACCATGTTTGATTGTTTGTGCCTGTAGGATTAGTTGTTAAACTGACTTAATTATATTAGACTTTAATTGAATCGAGTGTTGATTGTGAGTAGTTGCAATTAGTAAGAACTCATGGTAGAGAGAAATCATGGTGGAGAGTGATACTAACACTGATAACCTGATGATCCTTGTGTGTCGTTGTCCCGAGTGAGTTACACTTGGAGTGATTATAGTAGATTAGGAGTCGTTACCAGCTTAATTATGGAACACAACTATATATATATATATATAATACACTATTTTGTACTATGGTTTCATCGGGGTCATGAATTACTCTAGGTTTAGGATTAATTGAAAATATTCTTCAACTGTGTTGGTTGCAGGCTAATGAAAAGATAATTAATTTGTGCTTGTTACATTAAAATATAAGTTGTATGTGCTATTGTGATTTACATGATCATGTGCATGTGCTTGCAATTTGGCATACTGGGCATTTTTCGCTCAATCCTTTATTTTTACAAGTATAGGTGAAGATTCTATAATCTATGACTTGATGGGCTATGACGTATTCGTCAATGATAGGGAGAGCGATAGCGGTTATGACCATTCTACTAACAATTGAAATTAGGTATTAGTAATTTGAGAAGAAGACACATATTATGAGTTAGTTAGTTTTCTTTTGGGGACTTTTATATGTAAGGATTTCTTTATTATGTTTTAGATTGGATATTTAGTTATGCTGATTGATGAGATGTGGACATTTAATTTGATATGAAAAGTTCTAAAAGTTACCCTATATGTGAGATTTAGGTGATATTGGAAATACATGTTTGTGGTTTTAGAAATATATAGCCTTAGCATGTCTATTCTAGTAAGGACACATGGTGGGCTGATAACGTCTTTAGGTTAGGGCGTTATAGCTTAGATTGCATCAAAGCAATAGGTTTTGATCTTGATAGATATAGGTTATGAACTCCTTAAGACAGCAAGCATTGATGAGTAGGGTAGTGATCGTTACCAACCGTAGCTTTAATAAATTAAATACCTATTCTTAGTTCCAACTACGATGCAATAGGCAAGTATACCTATCATCAACGCAATATAGAGTTGAGCACAGGGTCGTTCCACAGGGAGCCACTAATTACTAGTACTAACTTTGTCTCTATTATCTAACCGTCGAATAAGAATTGATAAGGATCATAGACTTTTAACTAATTGACTACTGAATGGTGCTAAACTAATCTAGATTCAAGCTTCAACAAGGAACAATGATTAAACCAATTATCAAACAACCTATATCTCATTCTACACCTCTCTTATCATGTGAATCATTGGAGTAAAGACCAGACTTTTTGAGTTCTAAGCCGTAGAGTTTTATAATGTAAACTAATAACTTTCTCAATTAAAAGTTAAAAAACTCTAGATTTATCAAATAGGATCTCTCCTCAACTATAGCAATCTAGAATCACATTAAACCATGAACCCATCCACTAGTTAACCAAGGTACAAAAGATTTTGCTATTCTATCTCTAGAAATGCAAGCAAATCTCATCCATTGTATAGATTTTATCACAAAAGCAACTTCCAATTAACTTAAATGATATCAAACATAAAGTCATACTCCGAATACATGAATCTACGATAACATTGAAAACAAGCAACAAAACAAAAACATGAATAATTTCATTAAGAACAATTCCTCATCACATGACAAGTGGTTCAAATGAGATCTAGATTCAAGGTCTACTCTCTCATAATATTAAAAATGAACATATAAGGAGTAAGAGAGAAACCGGAGTTCATGATTACAACTCAGAAAGAATTGATCTTGAATGCTTCAATAGATTTGATCTTCTTGGCTTGTTGTTGTAAAGAAAAAATATAAGATCTCTCAAAGAAACAAAAGCCTAGCAGACTACTTTTTTTTTCTCATAAATATATATATATAGCTACAAGACAAAAGAGGAGAGAGAAAAGTAGGCAGTGAGCTGGCTCACCACGCCCCTCACCACACCCCATGCCAGGGGCGTGGTGGCTTCAATCTTCAAGTTTTCATCTTTGGCACGCCTCTTTAGTGTGGGGCGTGGTGGATTCTGTCTTCAATTCTCTTGTTTTCCTTATTGCTTTAGCTTGTTTTGATCGTAATTGAATTTGTAGAACCTGAAAACAACATATTGATCAATTAAGAAATAGTTCTAGATGATTTCCCGTTAAATTAAAAATTAAAAGACTCCACAATTCATCTTAAAATTAAGGGTATTATGACAATTATCAAATTCCCCCACACTTGAGTCTTTGCTTGTCCTCAAGCAACTTAAACTGATCATCACTTACAACTGAAAATACAATAAAAATATGAGCTCAAATGTCCACATTAAGTAATCAGCTGAATTCCCTAGTCTTAATCTATAAATTTTTGCTCCTCACCATATATTGTGAACTGCAAAAAAATACCTTGGTCAAACTTTTAGAGGAATAATCAAGGTAAACCAAGCTTTTACCTTTGTCTTTTAAAGATAACTTTCAAAATTAAAATTAAACATAAATCAAACAGAGCAAAAAGAAACTTGGTCACTTTATTGCATATTTGAGAGCATATTACCATTAACAATTTTTCTAAGCACAAAAAAATCTTGAGTAAAAGCATTTTGTGTCTAAATTTCCCTTAGGCTTCTCTCTTTATTGTAAGTCCTTCTAAAGTTTTATAGCTTCATTTCTTATATAAAAATTCGAGCTGACAGCGGAGATCGAATTTTGCTCTTTTTAAGGACTAAAACCCGCTCATATCAACTAAAATCTCTATTTAGCACTTGTTTATTTAATCAGCCTTCAGAGGGGACAAGTGTTTCCTCCATCTTTTCTTTTTCCCTCTAGACGGGGTGTTGCACGTATCTTTTTAGCCTTATTGCCTTTTTATCTTTTTTATTATAGTGAGATTATTGAGTCGGCACATTCCGGACTCATCGTCCAAGTGACCAGGTTTCAAAAGGACCCCGACGAACTCTTACTCACTCTAACATCAGAATTCTATACTCTTAACTCACTTACCTGAGTCAGCGGAGTAAAGGCTTGTTGTTTTTGTTTTGTATAAATATACTCCACAAGAATACTAAGGAGAAAATTCTAAGAGAAAAATTTCCTTTACTCTTTTATTCATGAATTGAAGAGCTTTCAAAATTTTTTATGCATAAATATAACATCTTAATAAACTTAAAGTTAGACCAATGACCTTTTGCTAAGGATTTTAGATTTAATCCTAACTCTAATTCTATCCTTAATGATAAATAAGCTTATTCAACAACGATTTCATTCTAAAATTTTGACTAAAGTAAAAAGGATTCAGGTCAAACAATGGGTAAAAAAGCAAAGTGTCTTAGAAGGACTCATTTGCTGACTGTTAATGTGATTCTTAGTTGAAGCCATAAGTTCAAATTTTGATAAGTTTGGGAAAATATTAGAAAAATTTTTGAAAATTTTCCACACACAATTGATAGTATATTGGAAAATTTGAAGAATTTTTCCTTGAAAATTTGATAGATTATAACACCCCTAGTCCTCTTTTCCTTTCTTAAAATCAAATTAACTTGCCCCACACTTAAAAGAAGACATTGTCCTCAATGTCTCATTGTTATAAAGCAGATGAAGGAAGAAAACAAGTAAACAAATTAATGCTAAGAGAAAGGAAAGAAAAGAACTAGCACTCCCCTGATGCTTTGATAGCGCAACTTGAATTCACGAACTAGCCATGCTACTAAAAGAAGGCTTGCTGAAACCATAAATCTGTTGACCTTACAAAATCTGAGGGTTGCAAAAATCTAAAGATAGGAAGTTATGCTGGAATAGAAAACAACAGCAGCAAAGAGTTTGACAACAGGTTCCTAAAAACAACCAAAAAGGAACTCATGTTTCATCCGCAACAACACATCACAACTAAACAAAGCAACATAGACAGTGGATGATCACTCATCCTCTGCTTCAACTTCGATTCCTTCTCCTGATGCATAGAATCAATTTCTCTATCCATGCTACCTTCCTCCTCCTCCTCTTTAACTTAGGCCCTTGATCTTTCTCCCGGTTCTGCTTCAGTTCCCTCTCTTACCTCAGCTGGTTCTCCATCACTATTAGATGATGATGATGATGATAAGCCGATATAATCGAGGAGCTTAACTTTCAATTTCTTGGCAAACGCTTCAGCAATAGAACCAATATAGTGCTTAAGACTTTTGTTCTTCTTCTTCAACTTCCTAACCTCCTAGTCAACTCATCAAGGCTCTGGGTAGATTTATCACATTGTTCTTCCTGGGAAGAATCATCACCATCTGAAACCTTGGAGATGCCCCATTGTTTAAGTGCAACATCCGTCATGGGGTAGGATTCTCCCACTTCATCATTAGGGGGTACTTCTTGAAATACATGAATGTTCTTTAAAATTTGAGTGACATAAGCACCACAAAACAGGCCTTTCTTGGAAATCTAACCTTGTTGCCTAATAGCAAAGGCCAGTTCTACAGCTACATTTATCCTTTCACCCTTAGTCATACTCCACAAAGGATAGAGATCAGACTGACTTACTACCCCCACACTATTTACTTTTCCATTTAGAGAATGAACTAGCAGAGAATGAATAATCTGATGACTGGTTTTCTTCAAATGGGAACCATGGGATTGTGAAGCATCATAGGGGGTCCTGTTAGCAATAGTTGACCAAAATCTAGTGTAGGACAGCATTCTGGTAGGCCATTGGGTGAGGAGATGCCGAAATATGTCTTGTTGGATGTCTTTAATAGGATACAATCCGATATATTCACAAAATTTAACCATGGACATAGAGTAGTGCTTTCCAAAAGCAAAAAAAGACACTTCGTTATTCAATCCAAACAATCGATCCGGATTATGAATTTTGAAGGAGGCCATGAATTCTAAAGTTACTTCCCGATAAATCTTCTCACTAATAGATAACAGATTGGCCCATGCAACATTAGCTAATAACTACTCAAATTGTCGAGCAAGACCATATTCTTGAATTCACTTCCCTATTCAAGTAAGCATTTTGCTTGATCTCTTTATTAGCAACCATTGCCCTATATCGTTTAAGCGTCTCCCTAGTCAATCCAGGAGGAACTCTAGATGAACTACTGGCCCCATTCGTCCTGGCTCTTTTCTTTGGTGGTTGTTTCTTGGGTGCCATCTAAAATTAGGGAACAAAAATATATTAATAGCTAACTATTCAAGGCCATGCACGGAAAGGCAAAACAATTTCAAGTCACCAACTAAGAATGAGAATTCCCAAACAGCAAGGTTTTCCAAATGGAGCATCATGCTAGAACCTAGTAGCTACATTTAGCAAATAAATCCATGGTTGGGCACAATGTGGGTAGTTCAAGATTAAAACAGAGTTGAATAACAAGGAGCTCATGAACCCTATGTAGATCTGCATAACATGGAGATTAGCATGTTAAACGAAGTCTAAACGCCTTAGACTACTCAAACATAGCATATTAAGCCTTGAAAAGCAAAAACCCCTTTGGAAGTCATCTCTTAAGCAACAATTTCGAAAATGAACCCTAATTGTACTCACAAACCTTAAGTTTTTCCATGAACAAAATCGGCACAAATCCATACTGAGATTAACACAATGAATACTTGGATCAACAAGAAACAACCATACACCGACAATTTATGACAAAGCCATCCCAATTTTTATATGAAAGAGCATGTTCCTAATCTTAGTTCAAAATCAACCATGAAAGGAAATGAGGAAAGAATAAGCTAAAGGAGAGTAGAAGAGAGGAGAACTCATACCTATATAATTCGTGCTTGAAGTAGAGGAAGTGATATGTGTGTGGTGAAAGGGAGTGAAATCAACTGGGAGGTAGGGGGGTGTTGAAAACATGAGAGGATGAAGGAAAGTGGGTTTTTTTTTTTTTAAATGGAGATGGCAAAATGGTTCTTAAAAAACACATGCAAAGGATAATTCATGCCACTCCTTGTGCCAATAGGCGTGGCCAATACGTAAATCAATGCTGGGCTGCCACGCCCCGTGGCAAAAAAGCATGGCCTTACCTTGTTGCTTCACCATGCCCCCATAGCTAGGGGTATGGCCAGTTTTGGTTAGCCAACAATCAAAGTCATCACGCTTCCGTGGCTATAGGCGTGGTCGATTCAAAGCGTAAGTGCTCTTCACCATGCCCCCATGGCAAGGGGCGTGGTCGATTCTAGCCATAGCACATCTTCAC
The DNA here is from genome assembly GCA_024138025.1 of Combretum micranthum. Lineage (NCBI taxonomy): Eukaryota > Viridiplantae > Streptophyta > Magnoliopsida > Myrtales > Combretaceae > Combretum > Combretum micranthum. The sequence continues at coordinate 113,214 of JAMXBD010001158.1, forward strand.
CACGCCTCCAAGCCACAGGGTGTGGTTAGTTCTACTCCATCTGAGCCGAGAGGCTAGGCTATTACGCCCCATGCCATGCCCCATGTCAGGGGCATGGTGGCGTAGCAGTGATCAAACGCCCATCATGCCCCTATGGCTAGGGTGTAGTCTGTCCTCCAAGTCCTGTTGTAGATTGTGAAAGTGTTCCAAGCTCCTTGTATCAATCCCGTTGTAGTTACTTTTCATTACCCCCTCTCAATCCCCTCTTTGCAAAGCAATCTTTGGTCCCCTAAAAAAATAAAAAGCCTTGGATAATCACTCTTGCTTAATCAAAAAGATGAAACAAAAGAAATTATAAACAAAAGAGAGAGAGAAAATTTTGGCATTAAATGCCTCTCCAAAATGCTTTATTTAACGTCGTTAGCTCAATGTAATGAAATGATCAAGTTCAAGTGGCTGCGGAGAAAAGATTAAGTTCTTCTCTTTCCTCAAAGCTCTTATAGTCTCCCAAATAAAGCTTTAACCTTTGCCCATTAACTTTGAAGATGTCTTTTTTGAGATGTTCTAGCTCTATGGTGCCATAAGGAAAAGCTTGTCGTACTTGAAACAAACTAGACCATCGAGACTTGAGTTTCCCAACAGTGTCATGAGTTTCTCTTCTTCTTTCTTCTTCAGTCGCAGTTAGACAAAGAAAGCCCTTTCTAAACCCGGGACCGGGAAGGCTATGACTTTCTAGGAATAGATTCTTTCTCACAGGAACCCTAAAATCCTATCTGTGAAGGTCAATGGCTACGTCCCGCCAGAATAAAAACCATAACTTAGAATTGAACAACAAGACAAAGTCTCCTTCCTTGAATTGTTTTGACTGATGAATTCTTGAGTCATGGTACCTCTTGGCTTTTTCTTTATCAATGTGCACGTTATCATAAGCCATAAGCCGCCATTCATCCAACTCATTCAGTTGCAACTTTCTTTGGTCCCCAACCTTAATCAAATCTAGAGTCACCATTCTAATAGCTCAATAGGCCTTGTCCTCTATCTCAACTAGAAGGTGGCACGCCTTCCCATAGACTAATCTATAGGGAGTGAAACTAAGAGCAGTTTTATAAGCGTTCGATATGCCTATAGAGCTTCATCTAACTTTTCTACCCAATCTCGCCTGCTAGTTGCAACTGATTTTTCCAAAATCTGCTTTAACTCCCTGTTAGAAAGTTCCACTTGGCCACTTGATTGAGCATGATAGGGAGTTGCAAGTCGATGTGTTACCCCATACCTTTTGAGTACCTTCTCGATTTGAGCATTACAAAAGTGTGTACCTCGGTCACTAATTAGTGCCCTTGGAGCTGCAAATCTACAAAAAGGCTTCTTTAAGAACTTAACACCACTCTGGCATCATTTGTAGGCAAGGCTTGTGCTTCGACCCTCTTGAATACATAATCCACAGCAACTAGAATGTAATTATTACCAAATGAAGGGGGAAATGGTCCCATGAAGTCAATGCCCCAAACATCAAATATTTCATACTCTAAGATGTATTGTTGTGGCATTTCATCTCTTCTAGAGATATTTTCAGCTTGCTGACATCTATCACATTGGGATACATAACTTTGAGCATCTCTGAACAATGATGGCCAATAAAACCCCGCTTCTAAGACCTTGTGAGCCGTTCTATTAGCATTGTGGTGTCCTCCAACAAGTCCAGTATGGCAATGAAATAAAATTTTCCATCCCTCTACTTGAGATACACATCTTCTAATCATTTGATCTACATAAATCTTAAATAAATATGGATCTTCCCAGAAATAGTGCTTCAGATCAACAAAAATTTCTTCCTTTGTTGCTGGCTCATTTCCTTAGGTAAGACTTTTGCTACCAAATAATTGGCAATGTCAGCGAACCAAGGAGTGTTAGATTCTTCAATTGAGCATACTGAGTACAATTGTTCTTCAGGGAATTCATCGTTGATGTCTATTTCATTCAACTTTTGCAGGTGAGGGTTTTGTAATCTAGACAAGTGATCAGTTGCCAAATTTTTTGCTCCCTTCTTATCTTTTATTTCGAGGTCAAATTCTTGAAGTAACAAAATCCACCTGATGAGTCGTGGTTTTGCTTTTTGCTTTGTCAACAAATACTTTAAAGCAGAATGATTTGTGTACACTATCACCTTTGACAGAATAAGATAGGAGTGGAATTTATCAAAAGCAAAGACAACTGCCAATAATTCCTTCTCAGTAGTTGTATAGTTCTCTTGTGAGGTGTCAAAGTTTTGCTAGCATAGTGAATGGGTTGGAAATGCTTATCTTTGCGCTGCCCCAAAACAACTCCCACAGATAAATCACTAGTATCACACATAATTTCAAAGGGAAGATTCCAAATTGGACTGACCATTATAAGAGCATTAGTGAGTTTGTACTTGAGGGTATTGAATGCAATTGAACACTCCTAGGTAAACTCAAAAGGCACATCCTTCTCCAACAGTCTCGTCAAGGGTCATGCAATTGTGAAAAGTCTCTTATAAATCTCAATAGAAACCCACATGACCAAGGAAACTCCTAATAGTTTTCACTGAAGTTGGTGGTGGTAGTTTGGAAATGACCTCAACCTTTGCATCATCCACTTCAATACCTTTCTTAGAGACTTTATGCCCTAAGACAATCCTTTCTCGTGCCATGAAGTGGCACTTTTCCCAGTTTAATACCAAATTGGTATCTTCACACTACTGGAAAACCAACTCTAAATGGTGGAGACATTCATCAAAAGAGTTTCCATAAACTGAGAAATCATTCATATGCACTTCCATACTTTCCCTTACCATATCTTCAAAAATTACTAACACACATCTTTGGAAAGTCACCGGAGCATTGCATAAACCAAAAGGCCTTCGACAATAAGTAAATGTGCTAAACAGACATGTAAACATTGTCCTTTCCTGATCTTATAGGGAAATGGGAATTTGAAGATATATCCGGACATCCCATCTAGGAAACAATAATAAGCATGTCCAGCCAATCATTCCAACATTTGATCTACGAATGGAAGTGGAAAATGATTCTTGTGAGTTGCTTCATTGAGTTTGCAATAATCAATACAAACTCTCCAGCCAGTGACAGTCCTCATAGGGATGAGTTCATTATTCTCATTTGGTACCACGGTCATGCCACCTTTTTTTGGAACTACTTACACTGGGCTTACCCATGAATTGTTGGAAATTGGATAGATCATCCCAGCATAAAGCAATTTAATAACCCCTTTCTTCACCACATCCTTCATGTTGGGATTTAATCTATGCTGAGATTGGACCACAGGTCTGATAGAATCTTCCATGAGGATCTTGTGTGTGCAAAATGAAGGACTAATCCCTCTTATATCTGCAATTTTCCATGCAATGGCCTTCTTGTGCTAGCCAAGAACATGAAGAAGTTTGTTCCTTCGATCCTGATTAAGATCTGATGTAATAATAACTGTAAGTTTGGAGTCCTTTTCCAAAAAATGCATACTATAGATAATCAAGCAACTGCTTCAACTCCAATTCAGGTAGCTGTTCTATAGAAGGTTTCAATTTATGTAAAGTGGACTCATTAATAGCTTCAAAACCCCCTTCGTTCCTCAAGTCTTCATTAGCATCAAGCTGAGTTTGAATTAATTCAAATAATGAGTTGCCCTCTCCCTCTTGATCTCCATTCATCAAACAAAACTCTAAAGCATCACAACTCAAGAATTCTTCTAGTGAGTCCAAAATAGCTAAATTAAGATAATCAACAGCGTAGTAGGCATCATCATGATGAAGGCTCTGTTTGAGTACATCCAGCATTTTTATAACAACTTCTTCATCACCCACTCTCAACACCAGCTTCCCATCTCCAACATCAATGATAGCCCCGGCAGTAGCAAGAAATGATCTCCCTAATATGAAAGGGACCTCCACATCAGATTCCATATCAAGGATAACAAAATCAGTCGGAAAAATGAAATCTTATACTTTGACTAGTACATCCTCCACCACACCACGAGGGAACTTTGCCGACCGATCTGCTAACTGCAAGCTCATTCTAGTTAGTTTAGGATCTTCTAAACCTAACTTTTGAAACAGGTGGTATGGCATGAGTTTTATACTAGCACCCAAATCTGCTAAAGCTCTTTCTTTGGATAAATTCCCAATCAAACAGGGAATAGCGAAACTGCCAGGATCCTTGAGTTTCCTTGGAATCTTATTTTGAATGACTGCAGAACATTCACCTCCAAGGGTAACAATAGAAATTTCTTCCAACTTCCTTTTATTGGTCAAAGCTCCTTTAAAAATTTTGCATATCTCGGCATTTGTGACAAGTCCTCTACCAATGGAAGATTAATGTGCAGTTGCTTGAAAATTTCCAAGAATTTGCCATAATGTTCATCTACCTTATCTTTCTTGAGCCTAGCTGGATATGGAATAGTAGGCTTGAATTGTGAAGTTGGATGCAATGATGGTTTATCTCTTGTTGAGCTCTCAGGTTGCTCCCCCCTTTCCTTTGCAATAAGTTGCTCTCTCACTGGTTCAGATACTCCACTTGTATCGGATTGCATCTCAAATTGCAATTGCTTGCCACTCCTTAAAGTGACTACCTTGACATGTTCCTGGGGTTTGGCTCTGTATTTCCTGATAAAGAACCATGAGGTCTTTTTGAAAGTAATTTGGCTATTTATCCAACTTGAGTTTTCAAATTATGTATGCAAGCTCCATGGTTCCTAAGCGTTGTTTCTTGATTTCTCATAATCAAGCCTAGAGATTTCTGGCTTTCATTTGAATCCTTGATGAGCTTTTCCAACAACTCTTCTATTGGTGGTTTAGAACCTTAGTTAAGTGGCCTCTGATATCCTGGAGGAAGATTAGGATTACCCTTCTGGAAATTGATGTTGTTGATCCATGAGAAATTTGGATGATTTCTCTAACCTGAATTATAAGTACTGTTGTATGGATTATTCTGATGCCGAACTGGGTTTCCCAAATAATCTACTTGCTCATTGTTTACTTCTTCATCAATAGAAGGTTCTACAATAGCCAACTGTTGCTGATAAACTGTCAAACCATTTATCTTTCTCGACAAAGCTTCTACCATAGACATGATTACAGTAACCACATCCACATCTATAATACCTGCAAGTCTCTTCTCTTTGCTTCTACTGTGTGACAACCCATAGCTATTTGTGGCCATGTTTTTAAAGAGAGTAATACTTTCTTCAGGAGTTTTGTGATTCAAAGTACTACTAGCTGCAACATCTATCATTTGCCTAGTTTGGGAGTTTAAACCATTATAGAAGATCTACACTTAAAGCCATTCAGGTATCCCATGGTGTGGACACTTCCTCATTGGTCCTTTAATCACTCCCATGTTTCATAAAGTGTTTCAAACTCATTTTGGCGGAAGGATTGAATCTCAGCCTTAAGTTTAGCAATCTTTGAGGGAGGAAAAAATCTGTCCATGAACTTTTTAATCAAATCTTGCCATGTAGTGATAGAGCCCCTTGGTAATGAATTTAGCCATCGCTTGGCTCTGCCTCTTAAGGAGAATGGAAAGAGTCTCAGACGGACAACATCTTCGTTCACCCCATTGAATTTGAATGTGTCACATATCTCCAAAAATAGCTGAATGTGTGAGTTCGAGTCCTCATCCTCTAAACCATCAAATTGGGTGTATTGTTTAACCGTTTGAATAACACTTGGCTTGAGCTCAAAATTATTTGCTTCCACTCGGGGTCGAACTATGTTTGAGTTGACATCCACCAAATTTGGTATAGCAAAATCAGCATTTATTCTATGATTGTTAGGCATTGGATTGAGCTCACGAAGAGGATCATCTGTTGGATCAGCCATCCTTTCTTCTGGTAAATTCTCCTCAGCAATCGTGGAAGAAGAAGAATCAGCTATTTGCTTTTTTCACTTAGAATGCCTTACAATAGTTTACTCCAGCATTGGATTAAATTTAGTAAGTTCCTTAAAGCGGCTTCTAGTCATACACTGTAATAAAGACACAACCCTAATCAATCAATAGATAACAAAATCAACAAAAAAAAAAAAGAAAGATAAGTAAACAATGATAAAATAATTAGCTAGATTAACAAGTAAAAAGCATTCCTAATATTAGTAGAAACTCCCTGGCAACGGTGCCAAAAACTTGATCGTTACGTTACCAACCATAGCTTTAATAAATTAAATATCTATTCCTAGTTCCAACTACAATGCAATAGGTAAGTATACCTATCATTAACGCAATATAGTGTTGAGCACAGGGTCGTTCCACAGGGAGCCACTAATTACTAGTACTAACTTTGTCCTATTATCTAACCATCAATAAGAATTGATAAGGATCATAGACTTTTAACTAATTGACTACTGAATTGTGCTAAACTAATCTAAACTCAAGATTCAGCAAGGGAAAATGATTAAACCAATTATCAAACTTAGGTCTCATTCTAAACCTCTCTTATCATGTGAATCATTGGACTAAAGACCAAACTTATTGAGTTCTTAAGATGTAGAATTCCATAATGTAAACTAATAACTTTCTCAAGTTAAAAGTTAATAAAACCCTAGATTTATCAAATAGGATCTCTCCTCAACTAATAGCAATCTAGAATCACATTAAACACATGAACCCATCCACTAGTTAACCAAGGTACAAAAGATTTTTGCTATTCTATCTCTAGAAATGCAAGCAAATCTCATCCATTGAATAGATTTTATCATAAAAGCAACTTCCAATTAACTTAAATGATATCAAACATAAATTCATACTCTGGATACATGAATCTACGATAACATTGAAGAACAAGCAACAAAACATAAGAACATGAATAATTTCATTAAGAACAATTCCTTATCACATGACAAGTGGTTCAAATGAGATCTAGATTCATGGTCTACTCTCTCATAATATTAAAAATAAACATACAAGGAGTAAGAGACAAACAAGAGGAGTTCATGATTACAACTCGGAATGAATTGATCTTGAATGCTTCAATAGATTGGATCTTCTTGGCTTGTTGTTGTAAAGAAAAAATATAAGGTCTCTCAAAGAAACAAAACCCTAGCAGACTACTTGTTTTTTTTTTTCTTATAAAGGTATGTATATATATAGCTACAAGACATAAGAGGAGAGAGAAAAGTTAGGCAGGTGGAGTTGGCTCATCACGCCCCTCACCACAACCCATGACAGGGGGCATGGTGGCTTCGGTTTTCAAGTTTTCGTCTTTGGCACGCCCCTTTAGCATGGGGCGTGGTGGATTTTGCCTTCAATTCTCTTGTTTTCCTTATCACTTTGGCTTGTTTTGATCATAATTGAATTTGTACAACCAAAAAGCAACATATTGATCAATTAAGAAACAGTTCTAGACGATTTCCCGTTAAACTAGAATTAAAAGACTCCACAATTCATCCTACAAGTAAGGGTGTTATGACAATTATCAAGTAGCAATAATAGGTGTTTTGTGCCTAGCTTAGTCTTGTTTTACAAGTAGTTATATCCTTAGAGTTTAAATCTTTAAGTTGGATTTACTCTTTTATCTTATGTAGTATGTTTGTTTATGATAGAATGCCTCCATGAAGAAGAGCCCCTAATGCTGGTTCCTTCATGACTGGTAAGGAAGAATAGTCACCAGAAAACCAACCACCTCTAAATCTTGTGCCAGAGGATTTACCCCCACCACTATCGGTTCCACCTATAGGACAACAGGTGCCAGTTGATACTGCCCAGTTAATGCATGCTATCAATACTCTTCTGGGAGTAGTTACTCAACAGTAGTAGAACGTGAGGAATAACATGCAAGTAATTCAGGCTAATGCTGATGCCTAGAGACAAGAGACCCAGAGGTTGAATGGTGATTGAGGCAATGGAGCTAGGCATGCTGATGTTTTAAGCCTGAACAAGTTTGTAGACCTAGTCTGCAAATTTGAGCCCCAGCCTAGGAAGCAATTGGAGGCTCAATTATGGATAGATGAAGTGGAGAAGATGTTTGCTTCCTTGGACATACCAGATAACAAAAAGGTGGAATATGCCTCCTACTTGCTAATCGGGAGAGCAAACAACTGGTGGTTGAGTACTAAAAGACACATGGCAGGAGCAATCACATGGGAGATGTTGAAACAGGAATTTTATAGAGAGTTCTTTCTCGATAGTGTGAAACAGAATATGCTCTAAGAATACTACACCTTGCAGTAGGGTAAGATGACTGTAGAAGAGTACGAAGTAGAGTTGCACCGACTGATGAGGTTTTTGCTAGACCCCCTAAAGGATAGTGAAGAGGCTAAAGTGAGTAGATTTATCATGTGTCTAGAGCCTGAAATTCAGTATTATGTCAATCAGATGGACTTGAACAACTACTTTGTTGTAGTAAACAAAGCCAGGTTAATTGAGCAAGGGTGAGCAAGATCAAGGGAAGGAATGAACTAAGAAACCAAGTCTAACTGGGGAAGAGGCTAGCTACTACTATTATCACCTAAGATAGGGGGAAAAGACCCATTACCCAACCAGTGAGATCTTTAATTCCAAGTTTTGAGAAGAAATGCCTTAGGTGCCAAGGACCTCATGATGTAAAGGACTGCAAGTGGCTAAAGAATGCATGCTTTACCTATGGAAAGGTTAGGCATAGCTAGAGATTCTGCATTGAGAGAGCTATAGGTCCACCCATATTCTGTTTTAAGTGTGGACAAAGGGGACATAAGGCGTAGATTGCAAGGAGTTAGGAAAGCAGATAATGTCTAAAGCACCAATGAATAGACAGCAGGGACAGAGACAGAGAGCACTCGCCAAGATTTTTACTTTATAACATAGAGACACCTCCAGTGTTGACACCATAGCAAGTACGTTGAATATCCTTGGAAATAGTGCATTTGTGTTTTTTGATACTAGTGTGAGCTTTTCTTATATATCTGAGTTACATCTGTATATGGAGTGGATATTGAGTTCATGTCTAGATGCATTACTATAAATACTCCTTTAGGGAGTGGGTCCTTGATGAATAGAATCTGCAGAAATGTGAACGTAAAAATATAAGGTAAGCTTTTACCTACAGATCTTATGGTGATGGACATGATCGATTTCGATGTAATCCTAGAAGTAGACTGGTTGATGAAACACCAGACTATCATCGACTGTAAAAATCTAGTTGTGGGGTTTAGTTTAGATGGAGATGAATTTGTATATAAACTTGAAGTACAAAGACCTCCAACTTTACCTACATATGAGTTGTGGGAGAAGACGTATTAGCAGCTATGACAATAAGGGATGAATCGAAGACAGATCCTATAAGGATATCGGTCGTGAGAGAGTACTTAGGAGTATTTTAGAAGATCTACCGAGATTACCACCTGATAAGGAAGTCGATTTCTATATTGATTTGGTGCCTGGTACCATGCCTAAGTCTAAAGCACCATATCGGATGGCACCGACAGAATTAGTAGAATTAAAAGTACAACTGGAGGAGCTACTTAAAAGAAATTCATAAGACCGAGTGTGTCATCTTAGGGAACTCTAGTGTTATCCGTGAAAAAGAAAGATAGGAGCATGAGGCTATGTATAGAATTAAGGAGTTGACCCAGGTAACAATCAAGAATAAGTACCCGTTACCAAGAATAGACGATTTATTTGATCAACTAGCTAGAGCATGAGTATTTTTTAAGATCGATTTGAGGTCAGGATATCACCAGCTGTGGATTAAAGCAGAAGATATTCCAAAGACAGCTTTCAGGACTAGTTACGGGCATTACAAGTTCATAGAAATGCCTTTTGGTCTTACAATTGCACCCGCTGTTTTTATGGATCTGATGAAAGGAGTCTTCAAGGATTACTTAGACTCATTTGTAGTGGTGTTTATCGATGATGTTTTAACGTATTGTAAGAATAAGGAAGAACATGAATAACATCTTAGATTAGTCTTGAGCAGATTACAAGAAGAGAAACTGTATGCCAAGTTCACCAAGTATGAGTTTTTGTTGGACCAAGTGTCTTTTCTAGTATATATTGTGGACGGCAATGGAATTTCAATAGATCTCGAGAAAGTGAAAGCCATAGTGGAATGGCCAACTCCTAAGACAGTAACTAAAATTAGAAGTTTTTTAGGGATGGCAGGAGATTACCAGACATTTGTGGAGGATTTCACCAAGATTGCCAATCCTTTGACTAAACTAACTCAGAAGGGAGTGAAGTTTGTGTGGGATGAGATTTGTGAGAGGAGCTTCCGACTATTAAAGAAAAAATTAGTGTCGGCATTGGTATTAGCTTTACTAGTGAGTGGAGAGGAGTACATCATTTATAGTGATGCTTCTATGCAAGGTCTAGGTTATGTTTTGATGCAAGATGGGAGAGTGATAGCTTATGCATCTAGATAGTTAAAGCTGTACGAAAGGAATTATCCCACCCATGACTTGAACTGTTAGTTGTGGCTCACGCTTTAAAGCTGTGGAAACACTATTTGTATGGGGAGAAATGTAAGATATTCATGGATCACAAGAGTTTGAAGTACATATTCACCCAGAGAGACCTAAACATGAGGCAAAGGAGGTGGGTAGAATTAATAAAGGACTATGATATGGATATTCAATACCACCTCGAAAAGGCAAATGTAGTAGCTGATGCTTTAAGCAGGAAAAGGCACGAGAATTTAGCTGCCTTAATCACCTTTGAGCGACATTTGTTGGATGACATGAGGAGGTTTGACTTGGAAATTGGGAGCCAGATTGACAAGGTTACAAATACAGCCTACTTTGGTTGATAGAATTAAGTCAAGTCAAGTGGATGATCCGAGGATACTGGATATTAAGCGAAGATTGGAAATTGGCAGAGCCCCGGAATTTTACATTGATGAAGAGGGTATCATGAGATACAAGGGGAGACTGTGTGTGCCCGAACAAGGAAAACTTAAAAGAGAGTTATTGAAGGAAGCACACTACTCGAGTTATTCCATCCATCCTGGAGGCAATAAAATGTATCAGGATTTAAAGAAGTTATATTGGTGGAATAATATGAAAAAGGAGATCACGGAATATGTGTCCTATTGTCACACCTACCAGATGATTAATATAGAACATAGAAGACCAGGTGGTGAATTAAGACCCCCAATGGAAGTAGGAACACATCAATGCAGGTTATTTCCCGCCTTACACAATACTAAAGCCTAGGAATGACTACCTTAGTCACACAAAGGCTTCCATATCATATACAAGGCGTACATCACAACCAAGAGAACGCGTCGAAGTAGCGCAATTTATATTAATAATAAATAAGTAACAAGGCAAAGAGAATACTTATCATAATGCAGACATATTACATTTCAATTCTTAAGGGCATATCCTTCTATTATCTTCAAATAAATGTACATTACTAATCATATAGGTCATTACATATAAGGAACCTTACAGCATTACTTCATCTTATGATCCCATTTCTTTCATAGAAGCTTAATCATCCTTTCATGACTTTCTTAATGTCATGATCCTCAATTTAAGCCACGGGTATACCTGTTTCAACAAAATCTATAGGGGTATAAGCTTCAACTAGCTTAGTGAGATATTCCTTTTCATTCGCACCATAATTTCAAACAAGTTTATTTAGATTTTCACTCATATGCTATGCAAACAATGCATCAATTACATGATTACGCAAATATATATAGTTATCTAGAAACCATATATAGAACAGATTTACCCCTCCATATCAAAGGTTAGGGAATCGGGGTTTAAGGTCCTCGACCTTCTACTGCTAGTTCCCAGGTCCTCACCCACAGCGTTCGGTTGGCTCGGCTCCGAACCTAGAGTCGCTTTCCCCGAGCGATTTGGATTCTCCAGGAAGGAACATGGCCCGTGGCACCGCACGATCACAGCCAATCCAACTCTACGCGTAGGAGTAGCAGCCTTCCGAAAAAGATGTGACTCGATGGATGCTATGCGTGAGCGTTTTAGTTTTCTTAAGCCAAACCTTATTAAGGTTTATTAGGAGCGATCAATCAATTTTGCAAACAATAAATAATCATACCAGTAAGTAACAAAATTATTTAAATAATCAGTTCGAAGTTGCGATATTCTTAATTCTCATTTCATACATAAACATAGAATCATATATACATAATCCCAAATTCCCCAAATATATATCCATTTTTATCTTTTCTTAGTATACTAATGCTACTACTTTACAAGCACAAGCAAGGTAACGAAATTAGGAGGAATAACTCACTCGTCCATTTTGCGATCTTCTTAGTCGTAGTAATCCTCGGGTAGGGTAATCTCGTATCTTTAGTCACCTAGACAAAAGAAATACCCGGGATAAGTCTTTCAGGAATTTCAATTCTTGGAGATTCTAAACTCTTCTTAAAATCGTGGTAAAAATCATGTAGGAGGAAATTCCAACTTAAAATGGCTATAACTTGCTCATTTTAACTCGGAATCTCGCATATAATATACCGTTTTCTACCTATTCGAAAAGATCTATCCATTTCTAATGTTATCTTTATCATATAAGATCATTTGGGTTCCGAAAACATTGGATACAGATTTAAAATGAAAATTGCCAAACTTTTACAAATCCGTTTTCTAACTCAACTTCATTTTTAAAGAAAATCCTTTTGTAACAACATATGTATATAAATATATATTTGATAAACACTTTGAATATATAGGTAAGCTCACTTTATATGCAAAAATCTTAATGGTAGTGTCTCAACGATTTATTTCATAAAACAATTCATTTAAACTTTAACTTTGAAATTTTCTTTTCAAGTATTTTAAAGAAACTTTGTATTTTCCTAGTTTGTTATAAATGAGTATATTCTTATTTTTATTTTCTTCATTCTTTTTCCAAGGACAAATAAATTTTCTTTTAACCTTAATTTTCCATAAGTTTTACTTTAAAAATCAAATTTATCAAAAGTATATTAAGTTGATAAAAACCTTTTCATAATTTTGTATTTAGGATGGTTTTAGAAAATGAGTCATGTCTTCTTATATTCATTTCTAAAATGTAAGCTTTTGTTTTCTAAAATTTGTTCTTTCATTTCTTTTGAAAAGAATCATCTTTATTGATAAAATCCATTATTGTTAATCTTACTTTATTTATATTCTTTTGAAAATCATTACTTTTCCTAAGTGGGTTCATAACTTTATGAGTTGATTTTTATATTAACTTTGAAAACTACTTTGTTTCTTAGTTTAGAAAAGAGTTTAAGTTTTAAACTTTTAATATTAACGATTTATTTTTCTTAAAACTTAGATTACCATAAAATTAAAAGAAAATATTTATTTCTTATGTTTTCTTGATAAAACTATCTTCGTTATTTAAAAAAACTTGAGAAAACTTGTATTACTCTATTTCTAGGTTGTTGATAATAACTTCATGATTTTGTGGTAAATCGCCTAATCGAAAGTCTAGCTTTGAGTTCCTTTAGTAAAGTAAAATTCTATTTTTATATTAGTTGAGACATTAACATTATGTAATCGCAAGTATTATGAGCATATAAAATAATAGGAACATAAGAAAATACTAGAAATAAATAATGAGCAAGAAAATAAAATATCAAGTATTGGGAACCTTAGCTTCGTCAAGGTATCTCGGTCAAGTATTGGAACCTTAGCTTTATCAAGGCATCCCGGGACTAAGAATGGACTAGTCCCGAAAGATTAAAGAAAATAAATAAAAGATTGTTTTGACTTGATATGGACATGTCTAAGACTAGAAAGACTAGTCTTAATAATAACATGAAATAAATAAATTTCATAACTTGAAAGTAAATAAATAACAAATGAGCTTATATGCTCTAAATAAATATATATACATAATATACATAATAATTATATATATAAGTTAGATTAGAAGCAAATAATAACAATAATAATAACAACATAATAAAATAGAAAGCTTATGTATAAGAACAAAACATGAACATGTTGTTGCTTTTACTACTCATATGAGTTTCAAAACAACACTATAGTCATGCTAAGTTACATGACATGGATGATTAAATGATTGAAGGAAATTTTTACCTAAGGTATTTTTGTGGTGTAAAGATGGTAGTGAATGTATGGTTATGTGGTTACGGAGAAATGGTAGTTGTATTGTATAAAGGGAAATTCTTGTGAGTATTTGGTGAAAGAGAGTTTTGGTAGAGGAAAAGTTTATGGAGAGAGTTTGTGTAGTGAATTTGAGAGAGTTTTGATAGAAGAATGAATTGTGTGAAAGAGTGAAAGAGGGAGGGGGTATTTATAGAATTTTTGGAGTGAATTTTAGATGTAATAAAATAAATTGAAAAAGAAAAATAATTCAGATGACGAGGAGAGGGATGGTGCCGGTTTTGGCTTTATGAGAGAGGGGAAATTGTTTTATTTTATTTGTTTGTGTAATAAAGAAGTAATGTGTAAAGTTAATGTGAATAAAGTTGTATTGGAAATGAAAAAAGTAAGAAAATAGATATGTAGGTGTAAGAAATAGGTGTAAGAAAAAGTAGAGATAGTGAAATAGTAATGAATAGTAGAAAAATACTATGAATAGTAGACTAGACAATTAAAGTACCGGTAGTAATAAAAATACGCGTAATAATGAGATATCTGTAATTTTTAGCTACCGAAAAATTCTAAAATTGATATTTTTGGAATCCTTGTATTTTTATGAGTCTATTGGTATAAACGGAATATTTTTAATATTCCGAACTCCGGGACATGGTTTTTGAGAGTTGGTCTCGTTTGAGTCCGAAGGACACTCAGAATTCGCGAATTTGATATTTTTATGTTACCCTATATTATTACGAACTATTTTCAACTATTGGCTTAATTTCGTTTTCTAAGGTTTGAAAACGCGAGATTGCCGGATCTTAAACACTAGGGTTCATTATAGGCTTGTTGACCTTTAGGGTTCCGTTTTGACTTCCGATTTTACTGAGTTATTCGTAAGATCGTATAATTTATGAGTTTTGATCGTTTTATATCTTTAGCTCGACGTCTATAGTTTATCTTATTTTATTTGTGATTATTTAATAGTTTTTTTTGTTCTCGGGATCGTTTAACCGAGTCTAGGGTTATGAGTTGACTCAGTTTGACTTTTTGGTGAAAATTGAAAATTGTGATTCTAAAATTTTACCGAAGGATTTAGGATTTTATCATTTCGTTGTTAAGTAGTATTTGGATCTATCGTTTCGATTTGCATTTTAGGAATTTGGTAGATTATTTAATTGGCGTATGGACGTTGATTATACCGATAGTTGGACTTTATATTTTGTTTCAAGGATTCTCGTTTTCTTAAGATCCAGAAAGCTCGTTCTTTATTTTATTTGGAATTAAGTTTTAACTTGATTCGATTTTTAGGGTTTCATTTCTAGTGTTTTGACTCGGTCTAGAATTTGGTTCTTATCTTGAGTCAATTTTTGGGATTTCAATTTTTAAACTTTTAGAATTATTATTTTTTTTTTTGAATTATGAAAATTTTTGGGGTTTACAATAGTGTCGGACTGAGACACCAAATTTGTAGGAAGATTCTGGAAAATTTTGCACAAAGCTTTAGGTACTAAGTGGCCTTCAATATTTCTTATCACCCACAGACAGACGAGCAATTTGAATATACCATTTGGATTCTTGAGGACATCCTAAGAACTTATGTCTTGGACTTCAAAGGAAGCTAGGATGAACATCTGCCATTGGTGGAATTTGCTACAACAACAGTTATCAAGCGCTAATAGGGATGCCACTGTATGAAGCCTTATATGGAAAGAAGTGTTGATCACTGATTCATCAGGACGAAGTAGGTGAAAGACAGATTCTAAGACCTGAAATCGACAGAAAAGCTATGCAGATGAACGAAGGAGACCATTGGAATTCCAGGTAGGAGAACATGTGTTACTTGAGACATCACCGATGAAGGGTGTTGTCAGATTTGGTATGAGAGGAAAGTTAAACCCCAGATATGTTAGACTATTTGAGATTCTAGAACGGATTGGAGATATAGCATACAGACTAGCACTATCACTGAGTCTGGAAGGAGTGCACAATGTATTTCACGTATCCCTGTTGAGGAAATATATGCAAGACCTTGATCAGATTGTAGCTTTGGAGCCGTTGGAAATTCAAGCTAATCTATCTACTCGAGAAAAGCCTATGAAAATCTTCGATATGAAAGAAAAGATATTGAGGAGACGCGTGATTAACTACGTGAAGGTCCAATAGACAAATCAAATTAAGCGAGAGGCAACTTGGGAGCTGGAAGATGAGATGCGAGCCATGTACCCCAAGCTATTAAATGAATCAGGTAACTTTCGAGGACGAAAGTTTCTTTTAGGAGGGAGAGATGTAAGATATAGATAATTAGTTTATAATGAATGGCAGATTCGTAATAAAGTATTGTTTATAAGGGTATTTTTGTCCTTGAATAGATAGAATTGAAGATGAGGAAGTCGTACGCAAGGAACCAGGCGATCTTGGCCTAAGCTGGCATTTAAGCCATCGGCTTTAATCAAAGGCCGCTAGCCTATTTGTATAAAACGCCAGCATTAGAAAGTCGTTGAAGAGGGATGAAGATCGACTTATGCCAGTAGGATGGCCGTCGGCATAACAAGGAAGGCTGCCGGCGTATCATGGTAAGCCATAGGCGTACTGACCGGCCTACTGTGCCATTTTTCCTAAGCTGAGTTCCTCTATAAATAGACCCTTAGACCTTCGATTTCCTCACACTTCTTCCTCAGCCAAACTCAAGGTATGTGGGTCTAATCTTGGTCTTTTTCAATTCCTTTCCTTAGATAGATAAATCTAATTCTAGTTTTATATGCAATCGAAGGAGATTCGAGAATATATTCGAGAAAACCCTAAAGCGGATTTTGAGAGTTTTGGTTTCAAATCAAAGTGAAGGTAAGATCTCTATCAAAGTCTCATAGTTTTTGAGATTAATAGATTATAGGAATATGATTATAGCCATAGTAAATCACTTATGATAGGAGATTGATTGAACGAATTAGGATTCTGTTGTAAGCAAGATCTGCGAATTCTAGGTAAGTATAAACTCGTTCTATCTCTGTAGGTATAAAGTTATGAACTTTTGTAGTCATTTTGCTCATAGAGGATTGTATATATATGTATGTGTTGTGAAAGGAATTTTGGAGATCATTAAGAACTCCGGAGAAATTCTGGAAAGGGTTTTTGTGAAGTGCAAACAAGATAAACAGGTGTGTTGTTCTTCTATTAGGTTTATGGAATTAGGATTAAGGTTTGATATTGTTATTACAACTGGAATTGATTGCAATATATATACTGTTAAACAAAAGTTTTGCAAGATTAGGGTTCCTTTTCAATTAAAAGTTTCTGTTAGATAGATTGGGATTGAAAGCAAATCAAGGTACGACCTTATCATGTTTGATTGTTTGTGCTTCTAGGATTAGTTGTTAAACCGACTTAATTATATTGGACTTTAATTGAATCGAGTGTTGGTTGTGAGTGGCTACGATTAGTATAGAACTCATAGTAGAGAGAAATCATGGTGGAGGGTGATACTAATGCTGGTAACCTGATGATCCTTGTTTGTCGTTGTCCCGAGTGAAGCTGCACTTGGAGATGATTCTAGTAGATTAGGAGTTGTTACCAGCTTAATTGTGGAACACAACTATATATATATATATATATATATATTATTTTATACTATGATTTTCATTGGGGTCATGAGTTACTCTGGGTTTAGGATTAATTGTAAATATTACTAAAGTGTGTTAGTTGCAGGCTAATGAAAAGATAATTAATTTGTTCTTGTTGCATTAGAATATAAGTTGTATGTGTTATTGTGATTTTCATGATCATATGCATATACTTTTGGTTTGGTGTACTGGGCATTTTTCGCTTAATCCTTTATTTTCATAAGTATAGGTGAAGATTCTATAATCTATGACTTGATGGGCTATTACATATTCGTGAATGATGGGGAAAGCGATAGCAATTATACCATACTGCTGACAATTGAAATTAGTTATTAGTAATTTGAGAAGAAAAAACATATTATGAGTTAGTTTTCTTTTGACGACTATTATATGTAAGGATTTCTTTATTATGTTTTAGATTGGATATTTTGTTATGCTGATAGATGAGATGAGGACATTTAATTTGATATGAAAAGTTTCAAAAGTTACCCTATATGTGAGATTTAGGTGATATTGGAAATACATGTTTGTGGTTTTAGAAATATATAGCCTTAGCATGTCTATTCTAGTAAGAACACGTAGCGGGCTAATAATGTCTTTAAGTTAGGGTGTTACAAATCGGTTTGCCATCACTGGTTGTCTACGATTATACCAAGATTCTTGCCTCCATATAAGCAACGGGTTGCGGTTTCCACCAGTTTTCTTAGATGATTCAAGGATTTTGTTTCTAGATCCCGATAACAGGTCTCATGTCACGCCCCATAGGGTATCCTAAACGTAACAGCCCGCCACATACTATATAAGACTCTCGAAATTCTATCCGAGCCCTTTCGGGAGTCTTGTATAGATATAAAGCGTCCCTTTACGACAATCGAATACTCGATCAATGGAGTTAAGAAGTTTAATATGGCATTCATTAGCCATAGATAATAAACCAAAACACATATATATACTTTACAAAGTCTAAGGGGCATTCCCTCGCAAAATAATATTAAGTTCATTACGGTCATCCAGAGTCATTTAGTTTCCAACGGAAGTCTAAACAAAATCGAAGTAAACTTCTAAGGGAAACTCCTAGCTCCGGTACCTGAGTTGTAACATGCCTTGGCCTAAGCCAGATGAATTCATGCTGCAACAAGTAAAAACTATAGGGGGCATAAGCTAACTAGCTTAGTGAGTGAAAACTTCTATATCACAATTAAGACAAATCATTCAAACAAGTGGTTACTCAAACAAATTATATGCATCAAACAATGAGTTCAGCAAACATATGATCAGCCGGAAATCATATGTGGATGGACTTGCACCCTCCATCCCGGGTTAGCTAATTAACGAATCCTGCGGTACGACGCCGTTTAAGCTCATGGTCAACTGAACAATTATTCGTTTTATGGATCACAATTAACTAACATATTTGTTTTATGGGTCACGAAAAACCAACAAATGCTAATGGTCCATCCCCGTTATGATATGAATGAGTCCAATTATAATTGAGGTCTAATATAGATTAATCCGATTCTTTTAGGTGACCAACAATTATTCGCAGACAATCAATATAAATTCTAGCTAAACAAGCAGCAGCTTAGCACCTGGTTTCGATATTCCTTAAGTTTAACTTCACATAGCAATAGCAGACAAGTATATAATTCCCATATACCCCATCATGCATAATCGTTTTTATCTTTGCCTAAACAACTAATGCCACTATCAATACATTCACAAACAATAATTGAGAGTGGAAGTAATACTCATTTGGCCATGGTACGCCAGTCTCTTAATAATAGTAGTCGGGTGGTAGGGTATCGTCTTGCTCGGGACCACCTACCAAATAAGAACAACCTAATAAGAATCTCATCACTAAACTAAATCAAGCTATGTATCTAAACTACACAAAATCGGAATTCTCGCTATTTGCGGAAGTTTCTACTTAAAACGGCCATAACTTGGTCATTTTAACTCGGAATTTCGCAAATTTTATATTGATCTCTATCTACTTCGAAAGATCTATCTATTTATAATATTATTTTCAAGTTTTGAAAACATTAAAGTCACAAAACAGAGGGATCAGATCTGTTCTGTAACGTTTCCGATTCCAAAAAATTGTTTCGCATTTGGTAAAAATGTTCCCAGTTGATGATTCATGTATAGATGGTATATGAATAAATTCCTAGTATGAATGTCATGTAATGAGCTCAATATATGCATGGTCTTGATGATATTTTTGATGATGAACTCTTATGAACTCCTAATTATTATAAAACTCCATAATGGTCACTTCTAAAAAGCTATTCTTTCCAATTTTACATTCGCTAGGGTTTTTAGGATTTTATTCTTGAAATTTACTTGTTATCTAAATAAAAATGAGTTCTTAACATCTATACTATCCATGCCTTCATTTATGCATAAAAATCCACATTTTTCACTTGGTAAATATGTTTTTAAACAAGCTTTTCACAAAAATCCGAATTTTGGAAATTTTCTTTTCTTGCATTTTTCCTATGAGCAAACTTGTTTAATGCATCAAAAATTGAAGCTTTGTTATATCTATTGCCTAAGGACTTCATTTAACTCATAAAACATACAATTTGAGCTTGGACATTAAGTGTTTATGTAGGCACTATCCCAAAATACGAATTTAGCAATTTAAGCACTATCTCAAAATTTTCCATTCTAACCTCACTACTTGTTTTACATATTACTCATGCCTAAACTCATTTAAACTTATAAAAATCATTCCTTAAGGATACCTATTACATACCTTCCATTTTTTATGAAAAATATGAGTTTTAGAGTGGCTTTGGTGGTTTTTAAAATATGGTTCCAAAATCATCCGAATTTCCATAATACATTTCTAGCCAAAATCTTTTCTTTTTCAAGTTTCTTACCTCTTATACATGAAGATCTACCATCTAATACATCTATATACATGCAAGACTAAGCTCTTATGATCATAAATGCATGTAAGCTCAAAACAACCACATGCACATAAATATCAATGAATGTATGAGTGTCTAACACTTAGATCTACCACATATGGTGCATGAATCATGAGTTTCATGGCATGAACATAAATTTCTATGCAAGATTCTTACTTTACATGCATGAACATAACATTATCTCAACAAAAACTCTTTTAAACTCTACATCCACTTCTTGTGATGGCTTGATATTCTTATATAAGTATTTTCATGTCCCTAGCATATGCTCATTGGGATTAAATGTGAAAACACACAAGAAAAGTCTTGCCATTACAAGATTTAGTAAGAATAAAGCTGAAATCATCATACCAATAGAGATTTGAAGTAGAAGAGAAGGGAAATGAGCTTGTGTGTGTGAGTGTGAGGGGGAGGCTAGGTCACGGCACACTAGAGAGGAAGAAGAGAGGGTTTTCAACTTTGTAAAATTTTAGAAGAGTGAAAAATGAAGAGAGAAAAAATAAGCTTAAATACTAAATAGATTAGGGTTTTAATTGAATAAAGAGAGCAAAAATAAAACAAAATTGGGGGAAATTGGGGGGACGGGGCGCCGGCCATGAGGGGTGAGAGAGACAGAGAGTTTGAAATTTGATAAAATTTGTATTTTATGTAATAAAATGTAATGATTGTATTAATTAATTAGGAAATAAAATTTCTTGGAAAAGAAAATTGTAATGAGTAGTTGTAAGGATGTAAGAATAGGGTATGGATAGTGTGTAGTGTAGGTTGTACTTGTGAATAGTAGACAAGACATCTACTTTACCGGTTGTAACGAAAATACGGGAAAAGACTATAACTATAATTTTTATAGCCCGGAATATTATAAAATTGATATTTTTGATATCCTTATAAAATTTTGGTTCTAATGAATATTCCAGAATATTTTTCTGAGTTTGTGATCCCGGGGCACGTTTTTCGGTAATTGAGCTTGGGAAGGCCTGGAATTGAAAAATTCCCGAATTTAAAACTTTCTAAGGTTTCAAATATATTTTAAAACAATAATTCATATTCACTTACTTTATAAAACTTATTTTATTATTAAACCGAAGGAAAGCCGGATTTAGGGTTTCTAAGCTTCTTTCACTGGACTTAAATTAGGCCGGATTAGGGTTTCGCTTTACAACTCCCAGGGTTTATTTATCTACTAAGAATACCAGGGTTTACATCTCCTTCACAGGTTGGCGTGGTTTGTATCGCATTAGATGTATTTTTCATTCTAGTGCTTATAGAAGATTTGAGACTGTTGAATAAATTAACATCCTTCTTCCAAAACAAACTGACTTAGTAATCATCATTCTTCTTCACATTGAAAAAATGTTGCACTAATTAGGGGTCGATATAAGGCATAAACTCTCACATAATGATTCAAAAACGACAAGTAATTGCCATTAATTCAGAATCAAAGGACCAATATTCCAATAAAACTAGTTCACACTCTTGTTAAAAGCTAGTGATCAAAAAACACAACCCAAACTCCAAACACTTCACATATGCATAGAATCTTTGCTCATACAATAAGGGGACACGATCATCTCAATGATAGAATAATCATCTAATGTTCTTTCAAAGTAATACTACTTAATTGTTACTAGGTCTTCTTCTCTAATCTTGTTTTCGAGTTAATTAGAATTTGACTCAGTGCTACCTGGAAAAGGCATACTAAATACATCACTTGGATTTTCAGCCTCCATCTTGCCAACCACGTATATGTCCTTAGTATGCTCTTGATTATGGTGTAATGTCTTCGACAATTTGCAGACTAAAGAAATAGTCACCGATAGAAATGTCATATCAATCTGCTTTTTTTGTGGCTTTCTCTTGCTCTTATCGTGTAATGAGGGGGCAAAGGGGTGCAACCTTCTTAAATGCAACACACTCAGGGGGGATTAGAGTGAGCCCTGAACGAACCACTACTCCTCTCACCTAATGTTTTGTAAAAATTGAAAATCTAGAGATTTTGAAAACCACAATAAAATGAAGGGATGTAGATGTGAAAATTTGCTACTTAGATTTCTTAGGATTGATATGACAATTACCAAAAAATGGAGTTGATACTTATTGACAGTTGTTAGATCAATCACTATCAAGATCTAACGGATGGAAAACAATCGTGTAATATGACATAACTTTGATAAGTTACAAATGCAATGTTGAGACTAAGGTTAAGCGCAGTGCAGTTTGTTTTGGTCCACCCCCAAACTGAAAATAATGATTCATTTTTCTTATTAAACCTAACTATATGTTTCGTTTTGCTATTTTTTCAAACCTTAAGAAAAAGGTTCGATATGGTCCGATATACGATTCAAACTATTTGTTATAACTTATTATGGAAAAATGTCTATTTACTCTTACCAATTCGGTATTGAGAGAGGAAACAATGAACTGAATCTTAAGAACCAAAGTCACTTGATCAACGACAAAAAAGGGAAAAACAAGTACATAATATAAAGGAAGACAAATAATGGATTCTAATAATTATAAGGTAAATAAATATATAATATTTATGTATACATAATCTCATATTATATATTATAGGAACTTAGTTTTTTGTTGTATATAGTTACCATTTTCAAAATGATATCATTATACATGATCCAGAGTTCCATACACCATCGCGTAATACACTCCTTCCCTGTCAAAAGTACCATTACACAATTCACTGAAAGCACATATTGATTGTTACAAAAAAAAATAAAAAAGGTAATATATGACCAACAACAAACAAACTATCATTTATATCATAATCAACAAAGGAGTAATTTGGAGGAAATTGTTTAAATTACATAAACAAAACAATATGATTTGAGTACAATATAATTTACTACTAGTAATTACAAAATTGCCATGGTACACTAGATGTAAGGGCAAGCAACTATTCCATATTTATTTTTTATTTTTTGCAAACAATTCTACAAAAATGGTTTATCTACAACACCACCACCACTCAAGTTACATAGCTAAAAGGTAGTTTTTCACTAGATGATTTCTATTTCACAATACCCTCTATCACGAGTGATACATAATTGTGTTGTGGTAAGTTTTAAAATTGTCTTTCAGAAAGCCAAATTATACCTTTTTACTTCCTTGATGTATCAATATCATATTGCTTTTTAATGATAAATATACAATACATCAAAAGAAATAAAATAGAAATGAAGTTGAATTAATATGATTATGACAAGATAAGTAAAAGAATGAAAATTGAATCACTCTCTTAGGATTTTTAACAAACCATTAATAAGCATAACAAGGAATTTTTGGAATTTAAGGAAGAAAGAATGGAAAAAAAATAAATATAATACATTATTCATTTCATTAACACTAAATCACTAAGTAGAAACTAACAAAAAAAAAAGAAAAGAAGAAGCAGCAACTGCAACCAACATTTTCATCCACTAATGAATAAGTCTGATACCAAACATAAACTTCATTCTAGTTGGATTAAAAACAAAATCAAGTGCTTCAAACATTGCCAGTGCTGGTCTAACCCCAATTGCCATCTCATCAATCCTTTCCCCTCTACTCCCTCTTTCTACATGTAGTTTAAAGAAAGCATACAAACCAGAGAAGATGAAAAGAAAATTTAACTAAGTTTGGGTTTGCTCTTAATAATTATTGTTATATACATACTATATACATGAGAAGTAAGTGATTGAGAACCCTTAAGAATTTGTAACAAGAAATGCAAATAAATTACCTTGTTGTGGTGACATGGAGAGTGGAGACTAAGAGCCAAGAGGGAAACATTTGAATAAGGAGTTTGCATCAAAGAGGGAGCGTTCTGAAGATGAGATGAGTGCTACAGTGAAGGGGTCAGCGTACAGATTCACATTTTATGTTTGTCTACTATGTTGATTACTATCACTTGAGTTGAGTGCTTATTTGTTTTGTTATTTTAGTTTAGACATACCTAAAATACCAAGCAACTACTTTTTTTTAAAATATATCAATGTCTATGGTTCGGTTCGGTCCCAAGCTATGAACCAAACCACAAACTGAAGATCATCCTTCGAACTGAAATAGTAAAAAAATGAATTTTTGGTTCGATTTGATTCATGGTTTGGTCGGGTTTTTTTTTTTTTTTTTTAAATTCGCCTGCCTCTAGTTGAGGCACCTAATATATCACTAACATGTGGTTAGATGTTCCCTTTAATGCCTGAATTTGAAATGATGATTTGTAACATACTTCGGATAGAAAAGTTGTGATTGCTCGAATCTCACAATGTATTATTTAAGTCATCACTAACCATTAATCGATTAGTGAAGCCTAACCAACTTGACTCGGCCTTATGGTGATTGGCTTAAATGCTCCCACTATAATGATCTTTTCCCTCAATCACTCAAGAAGCACTTAATTATTACATGGCTTAAGAAAGTAGAACCTCAACAATAAATCACTATTAACTTAACCGGCCACTATCGCCATTTGCAACTTAACAATGAAAAGCAAAATGCTAATGCTTGAAGCTCTTATAAATGACTAGAAATTTACATGGACTACCCACCAATAAAACTCACTCCACATAGCAACTTGCAAACAATAAGAGTATGGGAGGCAAGTGTTAACAATCAAATTTGGTGCATGTGCTTCTCAAGCTTAGTTCGACCCATTTAAAGCTTGGGCTAACCCACTAGGCCCAAGTTCGGCCTAATCTGACTTACCATAAGCTCTTGGAGGCTTAAAGTGACCTTCTAACTTGGAGGCTTAACCTTCTAGACTAGGTACTTTATAAAGATGACTAACTAAAGGAAGGAGACAACACCAGATCAGCTTTAAAGAGAAAGCAAGAAGCACTGAAAGAAGCTCTTGGAAGAAGGGCTACTTCTTTCTTTGATCTACGAATGTTGCATTTTTTGGGGATAGTTCCAGAATGTAGTATGTGGATTTCTAACAAAGGAAAGCCCCCTTATGCCATTTGATTACTTCAAGTTCCGTGCTGCTCACCACATCATTCAGCATATAGATCCATAACATCCATAATTCTTGCCCTAGATGAAGTTTGGACATGCCTTCATGGCTTAATGCCACATTCCTAGTGATTACTCTCAACACCCCATTACTCCATGTTCTCCACAACATTAGTAATTACAAGAGTCCTCCTCTTATAAATACCTTTTTCCTATAAACTTGTAGAGATAAGTATGTTAAATTGGTAACTCCCCTATGTTGTTCTTACTTATGTCCTACTTTGAGCAAACATTGATTTGAGCATCAGAAGACAACCTTCGGTGCCCTTTGATGGTATCTTGTTTTGTAGGCCCTACTTTAGAAGTCCATAATTAATTTCAATTACTCAAAAACCCCCCATTCGAGTTTGAACTAATGACAATTATCATTGATATCTTATTTGTGAATTGGACTACTGATATTAGGATAAACTTAGTGTGAAATGAATGAGACGTATTACATCATTGTTGTTATTATTCTAAAACATTTTTTTATTTTCTTTTTTTTTGTTAAGATATCCATGTGTGTCACGCCCTAAAGGGGCACTCTAAATGCGATAGTCCGCCACGCTCAATATTAAGCTTAAGTATGACAATCTTAGTCCTCTCAAAAGCTTCGATATCGGGTGTAAGTCATACCTTCACAATCATAGAGGATTAAACTTCAAAAAAGTTGTTCAAAAAGATATTCATAATAGCAATTAAGAATGGAAATCATAACAAATGCATCTTAAATATAATTCATAGGGGGTCTTACAAATATCAAAGGGGCATTCCCTATCAAAATATATATCAAGTCCATCATAGTCTAATCAAAATGATTACACCGGAGTTTTACTTAGAAGTCTAAGTCTACTTCTAGTCCCTGACTTCATCTAAAAGCTCCTGAATCCAAAGAGGTAGTACCTAGGAGAGATAGCTTCGGGGCTTCAACCATGGGTGCTACAAAAGGCATCTAAAGGGCGAGTAAGCTTACTTGCTTAGTCGAATTATTTCCACAATAAGGTACTCGTACAACCAATAATCCAACAAGTTATTTAGATAAGCACATGAAATGTAACAAACACGTGAGCGTATAATATATATGATTTTTAGGGAACCTTATGCTGAATGGATTTACAAGCTCCATTTAGGGTTAAGTTTTCTAAGCCATATAGATCGCTATCGGCAAATAATACTTTTTGTAGTTTATCCAAGCCACTACTAGCCACTAAAATGTAGTTCATTCGGGTGTCTACTCACCATTAAAATTAATTAGGCAAGACATTCACCATTATGTAGAGTTTTGGGCTCTACAAACCTCATTATTATGCCATTATCCCACAAAGTGTATAGTAATGAATGCAATATAACCCACTATGTGTTATGTGTAAACCCCAAAAAATTTTCATAGTTCTTAGAAAATAATCCTAGAAGTCTAAGCATCAAAATTTAAATCCCGAAAAATTGACTCAAGATAAAAACCCAATTCTAGATCGAGTCAAACACCGGAAACGAAACCCTAAAAAATCGAACCAAGTTAAAACTTAATTCCAAATAAGATAAAAAACGAGATTTCATAGTCTCGAGAAAACGAGAACCCTTGAAACAAAATATAAAGTCCAACTACAGGTTTAATCAACGTTCATACACCAATAAAATCATCTACCCAATTCCTAAAACATAAATCAAAACGATATATCCAAATACCGCTTAACAATGAAATGATAAGATCCTAAATCCTTTGGTAAATTTTAGAATCAGAAATTTCAAGTTTTTACCAAAAGTCAAACTGAGTCAACTTATAACCCCAGACTCATTTAAACGATCCCGAAAACTAAAAACTATTAAATAATCTCAAATAAAATAAGAGAAATCACAAATATCGAGCTAAAAATATAAAACGACCAAAACTCAAAAATTTTACGATCTTACGAATATCTTGACGAAACCGGAAGTCAAACCGGAACCCTAAAATCAACAAAGGCTATAACGAACCCTAGTGTTTAAGATCCGACAATCCTGCGTTTTCAAACCCTAGAAAACAAAATTAAGCCAATAGCTTAAAATAGTTTGTAATAATATAGGGTAACATAAAAATATCATATTTGCGAATTTCGAGTGTCCTTCGGACTCAAATAGGATCGGTTCTCGAAAATCGTGTCTCGAAGCTCGGAATATTAAAAATATTCCATTTATACCAATAGACTCGTAAAAATACAAGGATTCCAAAAATATCAGTTTTATAATTTTTTGGTAGCTAAAAATTACAGATATCGCATTATTATGCGTATTTTTATTACTACCGGTACTTTAATTGTCTAGTCTACTATTCATAGTACTTTTTTACTATTTATTACTATTCACCCATCTCTATTTTTTCTTACACTATTTCTTATACCTACATATCTATTTTCTTACTTTTTATATTTCTAATACAACTTTAATCACATCAAACTTTACACATTACTTCTTTTATTACAAAACAAATTAAAATAAATCAATTCGCCTCTCATAAGGACCAAAACCGGCGCCTCCCCCTCTCCATCAATCTCTATTTTATTTCTTTTTTAATTTATTTTATTACATCAAAAACTCACTCCAAAAATTCTATAAATACCCCCTTCCTCTTTCATTCTTTCACACAATTCATTCTACTACCAAAACTCTCTCAAATTCACTACACAAACTCTCTCCATAAACTTTTCCTCTACCAAAACTCTCTTTCACCAAATACTCACAAGAATTTCCCTTTATACAATACAACTACTATTTCTCCATAACCACATAACCATACATTCACTACCATCTTTATACCACAAAAATACCTTAGGTAAAAATTTCTTTCAACCATTTATTTATCTATATCATGTAACTTAGCATGACTATGGTGTTGTTTTGAAACTCATATGAGTAGTAAAAGCAACAACATCTTCATGTTTTGTTCTTGTACATAAGCTTTCTATTTTGATGTGTTGTTATTATTATTGTTATTATTTGCTTCTAATCTAACTTATATTATGTATATATATTTATTTAGAGAATATAAGCTCATTTGTTATTTATTTACTTTCAAGTTATGCAATTTATTTATTTCATGTTATTATTAAGACTAGTCTTTCTAGTCTTAGACTTGTCCATATCAAGTCAAAACAATCTTTTATTTATTTTATTTAATCTTTCGGGACTAGTCGATTCTTAGTCCGAGATGCCTTGATGAAGCTAAGGCTCCAATACTTGACCGGGATTCCTTGATGAAGCTAAGGTTCCCAATATTTGATATTTTATTTTCTTGCTTATTATTTGTTTCTAGTATTTTCTTATGTTCTTATTATTTTATATACTCATGATATTTGCATCTACATAATGTTAATGTCTCAACTAATTCAAAAATAGAATTTTATTTTATTAAAAGAACTTAAAAACCAAATTTCTTGTTATGTGACTTGTCACAAAATAATGAAGTTATTATCAAACAACATAGAAATAGATTAATACAAGTTTTCTCAAAGTTTTCTTAAGTATTAAAGATAGTTTTACCAAAGAAACGTAAGATATAAATATTTTTCATTTTACATTACGGGAACCTAAGTTCTAGTAAATTAATTGGTTAGTTTTCAAAGTCCTTACAAAAAGCTTAAAGATTAAATTCTTTTGAACTCCATGACCAAAACCAAGAAACAACTAGATTTCAAAGTTAAGATAAAATCAACTCATAAAGTTATGTACCCACTTAGGAAAATAATGATTTTCAAGTTTCTAAAGAAGAGACTTGTTTTCAAATAATATAAGCGAGATAAGATTAGAAACAAATGATTTTTAGCAATAAAAAGAATTTTTTTCAAAGGAAATAAAAGAACAAGTTTAGAAAACAAAAACTTATATTTTAAAATAATAAATATAAGAAGACAAGACTCATTTTCTAAAACCATCTTGAAAACAAAATTATAAAAAGGTTTTCAACAACCTAAATATACCTTTTGATAAAATTGATCTTTTATCACTAAAAGTGAAATTTATGAAAGACCAAGGTTAAAGGTAAATTTACTTATTTTGGAAAACTAAATGAAGGAAATAAAATAAGAATATACTCATTTATAATGAAAATATAAAGTTTCTTCCAAATACTTAAAAAGGAATTTATCAAGATAAGTTTTAACACTTTAAAAAGAATTGTTTTATGAAATAAATTGTTGAGACACTACCATTAGAAATTTTGCATATAAAGTAAGCTTATCTATATACCCAAAGTATTTATCAAATATATGTTCATAATTATATATATATATATTGTTACAAATAGATTTTTCTTTAAAATAAAGTTGAGTTAAAAAAAAACGGATTTGCAAAAGTTTAGAAGAATTCGTTTTAAATTTGTACCAAATGTTTTTGGAACCCAAATGACCTTATATGACAAAGATAACCTTAGAAATGGATAGATCTTTTCGAATAGGTAGAAAACGGTATATTATATGTGAAATTCCGAGTTAAAATGAGCAAGTTATGGCCATTTTAAGTTGGAATTTCCTCTTATACGATTTTACTGCGATTTTAAGAAAGGATTAGAATCTCCAAGAATAGAAATTTCATGAAAGACTTATCCTGGGTATTTCTTTTGTCTAGGTGACGAAAGATATGAGATTACCTTACCCAAGGATTACTACGACTAAGAAGATCGCAAAATGGACGAGTGAGTTATTCCTCCTAATTTCATTACCTTGCTTGTGCTTGTAAAGTAGTGGCATTAGTATACTAAGAAATATAAAAATGGATATATATATATTTGGGGAATTTGGGATTATGTATATGTGATTCTATGTTTATGTATGAAATGAGAATTAAGAATATCGCAACTTCGAACTGCTTGTTTAAATAATTTTGTTACTTACTGGTATGACTGTTTTATTGTTTGCTAAATTGATTGATCGCTCCTAATAAACCTTAATAAGGTTTGGCTTAAGAAAACTAAAACGCTCACGCATAGCATCCATCGAGTCACATCTTTTTCGGAAGGCTGCTACTCCTACGCGTAGAGTTGGATTGGCTGTGATCATGCGGTGCCACGGGCCATGTTCCTTCTTGGAGAATCCAAATCGCTCGAGGAAAGCGACTCTAGGTTTGGAGCCGAGCCAACCGAACGCTGTGGGTGAGGAGCTGGGGACTAGTAGTAGAAGGTCGAGGACCTTCAACCCCAATTCCCTAACCTTTGATACGGAGGGGTAAATCCGTTCTATATATGGTTTCCGGATAACTATATATATTTGCGTAATCATGTGGTTGTTGCATTTTATGCATAACATATGTGTGAAAATCTAAATGAACTTGTTTGAAAATATGGTGCGAATGAAAAGGAATATCTCACTAAGCTAGTTGTAGCTTATACCCCTATAGATTTTGTTGAAACAGGTATACCCGTGGCTTAAATTGAGGATCATGACATTAAGGAAGTCATGGAAGGATGATTAAGCTTCTATGAAGGAAATGGAATCATAAGATGAAGTAATTTTGTAAGGTTCTTTATATGTAATGACCTATATGATTAGTGATGTATATTTATTTGAAGATAACAGAGGGATATGCCCCTAAGAATTGAAATGAAATATGTATGTTTTATGATAAGTATTCTCTTCGCCTTGTTACTTGTCTATTATCAATATAAATTGTGTTACTCCAATGCGTTCCCTTGGTTGTGATATATGCCTTGTACATAACATGGAAGCCTCTACATGACTAAGGAAGTCATTCCTAGGCTTTAGTATTGTGTACGGTAGACTACCGCATTTAGGGTACCCCTTGGGGCGTGACAGGCATACCCCCGCCAAAATAATAATGGAAGTCCGTCCATTCTAAATTCACATTTACAAATACTAGGGTTTATTGAGGAGATTTTCCTAGAAGTCCACGCCTCTAGCTAGGTCCCGACTTCTTCAAAAGCTCCTTTATCCAAAAGATAACCTATGAAAAGTGTTCTCTCGGAACAACCAAAAATAGGAACACCACAACAAAACTATCGAGGTGTAAGCTAACAGGCTTAGTGAGATTCATTCCCAAATATTAATACTCAACAACAGTATATATCAGACAAGTTATTAGCAGCCATATGAAATGCACAGCAAATGATCATACAAGCATATGACTTTCCGGAGCCATATGTGAATGGATTTACGCCCTCCATTCGGGGTTAGGATGGTCCATAAGACATGCAACCATAAATTCCAATTTTGAGTGGGGTGGTCCATAAGTCATGCAACCATCATCCCGATCTTTTCTCTTAGTTATACAACCTCTGTTGTTTTATTGTTGTAGTTTTATGTGCCTACTCCACATCCGTTAACTTAAGCGATCTCACATCCTTAATGTTAACATAGGCCCCCTCGCCTTCCGCTAATATACTTTTGTCCCACCAAAAGTATATTAGCTAATGCAATGTGACTCACTACGTGATGCATGTACAATTTATTCATATAATCGTGGCATGTTAATTATGTAGATTAAATGTGATCATCGAGAATTTCAGACAATCCAAGTCTATACTAGCTCACACAATGATATTTACAACATATCTCATCTCGATATACTTATTATTCATTCAACCAAGATTAAATCACAACTCATCATAGTTTTATCTTTTCTAATTCTAGTGCCACTACGATTACAAGCACATACATGAGCACAACTATTTAAGAAATGAACTCACTCGGCCATGGAGAGAAATCTACTAGTCGTAGTAGTCCTCGGGGAGTGGAAATCCATCCTCCAAATCACTTAAGTACAAGGAATACCCTCAATGAGTATTTCTCATAAAATTCTAATAACTTAACAATTCTATTTACTAAGTTCATCAATTTTCGTCTAAGATGAAGTCCTAACTTAAAATGGTCATATCTAACTCAATTTAACTCGGAATTGCGCATATTATATATCGATTTCTATCTACTTGAAAGATCTATCCATTTCCTAAGTTAAATCAAACATACAAGGTCGTTTGAGGGTTGAAAAGCCACTATACAGCAGGGTTGCGAAAATTCCAGTTTTGAGTTATTATTGAGAATTGCTACTTTTGTTCCATTTAATCTTTTTAGATCATCTTATATTGGTTCTACACTTATAAAGAGAACTTCTAGCCAAAGATAAAGAATTAAATACTTATATGATCATCAAGATATCATCCAAATGAAAATTCTAAGAATCTACTTTTGTAAAAACCGAAATTTTGAGTTGAAACTCATTTTCTTGTTTTGAGAAAAACCCTTTACTAAAACTAACATGACTCAATGAAAATAATTTTCTTATGTCACCTATTATCAAAGCATTCCATTTTCCACATAAATCTCTTGTTTTGAAGTCTAAAATAAGGTTTTCAAAATTCATCTCTTCCAAAATCCGAATTTCCTTCTTGAGTCTTAGAATGAAAATAAGACCTAGACTTGTCTTTCACAAAACTCTCTATTTTAGAAATATCTTTTAGGAAAACTCATCTAAACTTATGAAATTCCAATCCTTAGAATATCTATACCAAGAGCCCTTTATATTTTTGTCTAAATCTTCATTTTGGGGTTAGATAATAGGTTTTAAAAATGGGTCTTGGCTTAGATCCGAATTTTCAAAAATTGTTTTTGAACATATCTCTTGATAAAATCCATCAAGACTCATGAAAAATCATTCTTTACATATCCTATCTTAAGCCTTCCATTTCTTAAATAAAATCTTCATTTTTGAGTTGTAAAACATGTTTTTAAACCATGTCTTGGCCAAAATCCGAAAATGATATTTTTATTTTGAAAATAACTTTTGAAATCACCTTTGATCCTTGTAAAGAGAAGTCTTGATGATATATTCATTAAACCTTCATTTTCTCAACTAAAACTCCCATTTTGAGACTTGGAAGAGGTTTTAAATATAGGTTTTGTCAAGATACGAATTTCACTATTTTTATTCAAGTTCAAATCTAAGATCTATACATAATATGAACATGAATATAAAAGAAATACATGGTAGTAAGCTCTAAACCTATAGATCTAAACATAAACATAACCAAAGCTTCATAAAAATTAGATCTACAAGTATAATAAAAATATGAAGATAATAAAGTCTTAAAGACAACAAATATAGCAATAATATTATAAATCATCAACAAGAGGAGTGTTCAAAGTTTTGGCATCATCATCTCTAGCCTTTAGGCATTATGGAGAGTCCTTTGATGCATGAAACCTTCATATAATCAACCTATAGTGTCTATGGAAGCTTAAGAAGAAAGATTTACTCAAAGATCTTCAAGAATAGAGTGTGGAAGCAATAAATGAAAATGGGGGCAAGCTTCTATTCTTGTGCAAGAACAAGGGAAAGAGAGGAATAAAGAGAGAAAATGGAGAGTAAATGAGGTAGGGTTTGTAAAGAGGGAAAGTGTGTAAATGAAATGCATTTAATAGAGAGAGGGTGTATTAAATGAGTGTGAAATAAATGAGAAAGAGAAAAAAAAAATAATCAAGGGCAGAATTGGGGAAGTTCACGTGGAAAGCAAGAGGAAAGAGGGAGTGTAGACAAATTGTAACTTGATTTTTTTGAAAGTGTAACTTGTTGTACTTAATGTGCTAACTAAATGAGGCTTTAATTCATTAAATAAATAAAAAAATAAAGAAAAGTGGCTGTTTTAATGAGTATGGTCAGCTGCCATACATTGAAAGTTGAGTGTAGAATGAGTGAAAGAAAGCTTGAATAATGTGTAGAAGTGACAATTGAAGTGTACTTGAAGTATGGGTTGAAAAAGTGCTTTTTATTAGGAAAATATATAAAATAAATTAAAAAAATATTTTTAAATAAGTGGCAAATTTTTATAATTAAAATTAAATAATTAATTGCATTATTTTAATATTTCAACAAATATGTTACCGGTACGGCCAAAATATGCTTATATAAGTTATAACTGATATTTTTAGATTCCGAAAAATTATGAACTCGATATTTTTGAAATCCTTATGAAAATACGAGTCTAAGAATGTTAAAGATATATTTTTAATTTTCCGAGCCCCGAGACACGCTTTCCAATAACAGTATCCAATCGGGTTCAAAATAAGCCAAAAATAAACTAATATGATATTTTTAAGAAATGAAATATTATTACGGACTATTTTACACACTTTACTAAATTTTTGATTTCTCGATTTACGAACATGGAATTTTCGGATCTAAACTGTAGGGTTAAACTTGAGATCCGTTGACTTAAGGTTTCCCGTTGACTTCCCGGCTTAGGGTTAAGGCTTAGGATTACTTCTAAAAACCAAGGGCTTATAACTTCTTCTTTACTCATTATACTTAGATCTCGTGCTTTTTCAATGGCTATTCTCTTGGTCTTCCAAACCTTAGGCAAGAACCTAAGAAATTTATAGTTGATTTTCACATTAGTGAAATTCTTTCTGAGCACATTTAAAGGTTTTATGTTGTTGATAAATCTATCATGCGTTTCATCTATGGTTTCATTAGATTGCATTTTGAAGTTTGAAAATGTCTACATAGAAGACTTATTTTTATGTCTCTAACTCTTGATGTTCCTTCATAAGTCTTTTTTAGTTCATCTCATATGTCTTTAGCAATTTTGTATGTGTAGATTCTATTAAAATCACTTTCATTTAAACCATAGTGCAATATGTTCATAGCTATTTTATTTAGATCTAATCTTTTCCAATCCTCTTCACTGTAGTCTCTTTCTTCTTTCCTTAAATAGTTAAAGGTCCATTTTCTATTACATTCCATTTAGCTTATTTTGGGCTTTTAGGAAAATTTTCATTCTACACTTCCAATAGGGGTAGTTTCCTCCACTTAGAAGTGATGGCCTCTTGATAGCTTGTTCTTCTAGAAATTCTAGTGCATTTGATGCCATAGTCTTTACTCTAAATGCGGTTAGGCACAAAGAATTAGAGACTCGCTCTAATACCAAATGAAAACATACTAGGAAATACTCAAGGAGAGAGGGATGGATTGAGTATTTGACCTAAAACAACCAATTAATGAATTTTTGATGCAATAGATCAAATTATAGCAATAATATTGAACAAAAAGGAATATACAAGAGATATGGAAAGGAAATTCAAGCCCAAATATAAGATGAAGTTTGACCGGCTTTCTAATCTCCATGATAACACAAATCGTCTTCAATTGAAGACTTTACATACTTTATTAATCTCAAAACACAAAAGCTGAAATAGAGCTATACACCAATTACAACACTTAGGAATATATAATATCCTCTCTTTTACAATGTTATTTTACAAATAGCAGATATAAGGATAGAGTACTAATTTTAATTTTTCTCTCTGTAGGCTTTTAGCAAAATAAAGAATAAGAGCACAATAGTAAAGAGAGGATCAATGAGCTTGTTTGCTTGCTTGTAAATGAAGGCTCTTGAAAAACTTGTACATATCTCCTAAGGAACGTATATTTATAGGTCTTCAAAAGTCAAACACTCATTGGATATAACGTCTTAAAAACATCAAACATTAAATACACATAACAGATATTTTTGCTCCATTGGCTCGCTAGTCTAGCATGCATGCCCTTGGGTGGACAAAATGTTTCTTTAGGTGGACAAAAAACACCCTTAGATGAATGAATCGTACCTTGGAATAAATCTGCGACCAAGGTAGTAGCTGTCTTCTTTTGTACCGGCTCGCTGGTGTAAGACCTAAAAGCAAAACACTAAACACACACAACTACAGATTCCTTTAATTTTAAGGATAATAGATTTCCTTGATTAGATGACCTTCTTTTAATCAATTGGAATTAATCTATTAGTCTCAATCAAGTAATACGCACTTAGTATATGGTTGACATGACTTTCGTTCTCATCAAAATCACATATAGAATTAATTGGTTTAACATCACTCATTTATATCTAGACCCTATCCCATTTTACCAATATAGTCCACATGGTGGGGATGGGGATAGGACACTCACTCAAGTTGACCCATCTATGGAGCATCCCTAGTAGCATCCAAATCAACTTAGGCCTGAAAATGCATATATTTGCTCGACAGATGAAGGGCGGGTAGACCAAACAGTAGTAGATATTACTACTTTTGATGTTTATGTTTTTATGATAGTTGTTTGTACCATGCATATACTTTTCATGTAATGACTTGAACAATAGCGTAAACATTTCTTATATCGTGTTTCATTATTTTTTAACTATGTTGTTGATGGAGGACTGGGTGTCGAAATGATGTTTTGGTTGGATTGTTATAGTTTGATGATGTTGTTTTTTGGTGGTGGAGGATTGATTGAGTTCGAGATTGTTTAAGTTGTTATAGGTGGTTGTAAACGATTCTAATGTGTGAATTTTGTATAAAGCAAATATTATATTAGGGATTGTTGCTGCAATTTTTCAAGTATCATACCTATTGGAAAAATGGTATTATATACGGTACTATATGTGGGACTACTGTGGTATCATTTTTCACATGATAGGTATTCAAAATAGGGTCTATCTAAGATATGATCAATGATCAATGATCTACCTAAAATAGTAGATTTTTCTAAGAAATAATGCCCATTAACTTAAGATTAGTATTATTTTCATCGTAATAATTTCTTTTAAATCAATAATTTCCTCTTAAAATCAATAATTTCCTCTCTCCCGGACGAAGCACAGAAAGAAGAAAGAGGCAATATTTTTTTTTTGCTCACACTTTAAAATATATCCGTCTTCCCTCTCTCCGTCTCTCTCTGCCTCCACTCTCAAGTGAACAAGGCGGAGACAAAAAGGTCAGCCAAGTTAGACCACTCTACCGCAACAGAAGTGAACATGTCTATAACAAGTCGAGCTACTCGATTCACTCTGTCCAGGTACTCTTTAACTTAGTGGAGAAGTTCTGATTTATTTTTTAGGGGGTTTGTTTAAATTACTCGTTATTTCTTGATGAATGTGAAAGATCGTATCTTTCTTCTTGCAGGATTAAATTATTCACAATCCATTGTTGGGGAAGTCTCAAATGTTACGAGGAATGCATTATTTTCTTCCTATTCCACTGCCAGACAGAGTTTTGCTTCTACAGGTAGGTACTTGCAATGGCACCTCAAAAACTTATAGTAAGTCTTCTTCTTTTTTGTGTGTGTATATATCCAACTCAACTATGTTGTATTGGGCTGTAGGAAGCAGTGCGAATCGGATTTTTGCTCCATACTCGGTGTACAAGGGCAAGGCTGCACTCTCTCTAACTCCGATCCTCCCAACCTTCACTAAAGTCCCCGTTAGTCATTCT
This sequence comes from Combretum micranthum, assembly GCA_024138025.1. NCBI lineage: Eukaryota > Viridiplantae > Streptophyta > Magnoliopsida > Myrtales > Combretaceae > Combretum > Combretum micranthum. Next base: position 150,976 of record JAMXBD010001158.1, read on the forward strand.
TCTTTTATACCTCCGACGGACTAGATGATAATATGCTTAGATTGATTTTCTTTTGCGGAAGACCTTTCTGAGATAATTTGTCGTATTTGATATAATTTTCTCGCTATAGTCGTCAAATGCCAAGAGTTTTAGAGCTTTCAGCAGTAGTTGTTGGTGGTTGAGTGGCTGTGGTTGACAGCCATTAAAAAGGGAAGGGAAAAATGGAATTTTTTTTTCTTTTTACCTTTCTGAAATAGGGTATCAATTTTCTTATTTATTTCGACTAGCCTTGAGATGACACCTTTATCTTTTGCTACCATCCACATATAGAGCTACTGATTAATGTAATCCATTGACATTGCTTTGGCATTTGTTAAGTTATGATTATAATAAATGCGAAATTAAAACAATTGAAAAATGTGTTTGCTAGAAAGAAATGCGCCCTTAGTTCTCATAGAATTTGTGTCTTTGCAAAAATGGAGTATATTTGGTTAAGGATGTTGAATAGTTAATCTTTCTTTTTTGATATTTTGGATTGCCTTACTCAAGTTTTCATTCATTTTCCTCCACAATTTTTGCTATGCAAATATATTTTATTTGTCTTGGTTTCAATTGTGTCATTGTAGCATGTGTTATTAAGGTATCAGAGGGTGATCCAATTATCTTAAAATTGTTTTGCTATACTTCAGTCTGGTAGTGGTCTCAAGGTTGATCGCCGAGGCTCCATGATGCTAAAGTTCTGGCCTGCCATTGGAGAGCGCAAATATGACTGGGAAAAGAGGCAGGTAAGTTTCTCTTCAAATCTAGTCATTCCTTTGTTTATTTATTTATTTTTATTTTGATGTAAGTCTTTTTGCATGGTGAGTTGATGACAATGATATTATACTGTGAAGAACTGAAAGCAACATATAAAGTTTTCTATTTTTTCTTTGTATTCACCCTTTTTGAGTTTATATTTACTTGTTTTTTTAAATTTGTGCAGTTATTTGCTTTATCACCAACTGAGGTTGGATCTGTCATAAGTTTGGGTCCTAAAGATTCATGTGAATTCTACCACGACCCATCAATGCAGTCAAGGTCAGTAAACTGATAAATTGGTTGCATGGTCTAAGAAGCATGCAATATTGAACTCTGCTTTTCTTTGTTTGTCCGCAAATGATCAATGAATTTTTCCCAGCAAGGCATTTTGCTTAGTACCCTTTGTTTCTTTGCTGCTTCCACTTATGAAACACTTGAGAAGTGCATTTACTATGATTCATGCTGCAGTAATGCTGGTCAAGTGAGAAAAAGTTTGTCAATTAAATCTCATTCTGACGGCAGTGGTTACTTTATTTCATTGAGTAAGTACATCTCTTTGCTTTTTCTTTTTCCCGGTGTTTTTGATTTCATGGTATTTTAATTTTTCTGTAGCTATCTTCAAATGATATTGCAAAAATTAAACCAGTGTTGGGCTTGAGCTTTTCTGTTCTTACATTACTTTTAATTCATTGGAATGGAATAAGGCTATAAAGGATTAGCTATTTTTTTGTTTTATGATAAGAGTTATTTTTGGGGGAAAAAAATTGTATGCTGTTATTCCTCTAGTGAAGGAAAAGAATATGAATTTTTTATCTATTTAACATTACACGGAATAGAATTCTTCATAGTTGAACTTTTTAATAGCCAACAGGAGAATAACAGTTCTGCAGTGATATAGGCTGAATGGCAATTCTATTTCAATGCAGCAAACACAATGTTAGCCTCATTTTGGATTGCAAAAACTTTACCCCTTTCCCCCTCTGCTCTCTTAATTTTCTGAGGATTGCAGTATCTGCATTTTTGGTTGTTGCATGCAACATTGGATTGCTGAATTACTTGTTATGTGACGGATGATTGAACGGACATTAAAAAAAGTTCTATAGAAGCAGTTTGACTCGTGAAAAAAAAGAAAAAAAGGTATGCTGTACAGCATTATTAGTCCATATCAGTTTTTGTATTTTTTGAATGATGCATTGTAATGAGCATTCCTGTATCTAAATGTAAAAAATGACAGATGATAAATATCTGTTTGAGATTGGATTGTAATGACAAAAGATCCTAGTTAAATTTGTGGTTGATAATTAGGGGTTTCCACTTATATTAAGACAGATAATGAGCTGAAGCCTGGATATATTAACTCAAAGAATTCTAAAATGCGATAAAATACCGAAAGTTTGACCTTGATTGCACTGCTTGATTCAGATTCAATGAGCAAGTGTCATCATCTTTTCTTCTGTTGTCTATTCCAGTCTAGTCTGGAATAATATGTCCTTGAAGTTTGATTGCCTTAGTCACTTTGTGGATTGAAGTAATGTGGTTACTCAGATATAAACTTTGCTTTTTCTGGCAGCCTGCATCCTGTCCCATTAGTCCCATCTCTCTCTCTTTTGTTTTTATTTTAATGTGTTGTTTGCTCCTGTCTCTCTCTCTCATGTCCTGTGAATATTGCAACTAGTAGAAGCGATATTAAACTTTTAATATTTATGTCGCGATTTATAAATGTGACTTGCATTATGGTAAATATATTTTAGGATATCTCATGTATAAGTGTGATTTTGAAACTGTATATTAGTAATTATTGTCAATTTGACTTATTTAAGTAATTATTTTCAGTAATGACCTTAAACAGAAAATTATTTCTAGTTATTAGTGTATGATTATATTAGGTGTCACAAAATGAGTAAATTTTCGATTTGTAGATGAAAAATGGACAGATCCTATGTATGAGATCCAAGTCCTCTCTAGGGTAGTGCAAATATCAATCTTCACGAGATCCAGGTTCTCTTTGAAGCATCCCTAAACAGTGAACAAAATAGTTAAATTTTGTTTTAAAAAAAAAACCCACAATCATTCAGATGGTGAGGATTCCACCCTCATTTGTCCTAAGACAACATCATGAATGTGATCTTAACACATCCATGGTGTTTGGCTTTGATTAAGTTATGGGCTCATGAATGGGTCTTATCATGAGTTGGTGCATGGACAAATTGTCCATTATGATTGGTCTGGCCATGTTAATATTCTGGTTTGCTTATTAGAACCTGGATTGAGGGATCATTGAGCAAGAACCTTAAGATCTCTTGGAAAACTAAAACTGAAACTAGGAGACTAATATAATTTAGAAAACAGTTTGCTTGTTTTATTTATCATCAATAGTGGATGTTTATATAATCATATTATTTAAATAGATATTCCTTTGAAGGGATAAGAATAAAAGGAAGCATATATGGATAATTGAAACCAGCATACCATTATGTGGTTTTGAGAAAGAAACATAAAATAGAACTATTAATTACTTTAGTGAATGGTAATAGATTCTTAGCTTCCAGCCCTTGTAGATTAAGATGCCTGATAAGTACATCCTTGCCCACACTTGGTGCCTTCTCTATCTGATAGCTAATTAGACGCTTACTATATCCTCTTGGAATGCTTACGTTGTATCTTATTCCCTTATTAAACAATTATAATAAATAAATAAAAAATGCTTATGAAGCAAACACTGGCAGTTTGTATTTTGCAGTTCCTTCTAATGATGAATTACTTAAGTTGTAATACAGATCAGGATAAAGCTTTTCCTTGTGGAATACCACTCCATTATTCTGCTGGAGCTTTTAGTTGATTCTTTTAAAGAGGGAGGGGGCATAAACATAAGGATGATTGAATTTTTCGCTTGTATTGCTGAATTGTTCAACAATCAGTTTTTCTTCGTGCCATTCTCTATTGTATATAATTGGAATTAGATAAGGAAGGTCTTCCAAGCTGAAACTTTAAGCATGCAGCTTTTGCTTTTACTTGTGAGGCACATACCAGATGTTTCTATGGTGAAAAGTATAGATTGTTCAGATGGGCTTTGCAGTTTTTTCTTCATGATTTAGAGCGCCTGCTGGAACACAGTTTGCTTCTCATTATGTCTGCTATGTTAGTGCAGGTGTCACTAACAACATCTTGAAGACCAATGAGCGTTTAACAGTTCCTGTCACAACTGCAGAGTTTGCGGTGATGAAGACAGCTTGCAGCGTATGTCCTTTATTAATTTTTAAATTTTTACTCTTTTTCTTTCTTCTAGTTCCTAATGATATAATTAGCAAAATATTTTCTCGTCTTTGAATCACATGCCATGCCTTGTAAATCCAGGTCTGTATGCCTGATGCATCCTTTCTAATGGCGCTTATTTTCCTAAACCAGGATGCCATCCTAATTATGTCCTGAAATTATGATCGTTCTCTTCCTCCAATTTGGTTATGGTCGCTTTCTTGCATCTCTTCACCATCACATAAAAATGTGAAGAAGTGCAAACAAGTAGCTTTGTGGCCACAACATGTATAAGTTTATAACAGCCACCCACAACATCACCCCACCCAATCCCATAACCCACATGCGTTTACAGCTTAAATAATGAAAAATTTAGGGAGCAGAGTGGAAACTAGAAACCTGCATTCCAAACTAGTCCTTGACTGACCTAGTATTATTTTTCTTTTTGGGGTCATAGCGCTGGACATATGTGTATTTCCTATGTTCATCAGTTATTACTTTTATTCCTTTGATTGAAATAGGCACACCTTTGATGTGAGCGGATTAATTCTGCTGTTTTTTCCATATGCCATGCCTTTTTTGGTTGGCTCTGTTTTAGATTATGGGCATCTGTTCTTTTCTGTATTTCTGGTTTAATAGTTATAGTGAAAACCATGTCTGGTCATTTAATCAGGCATTGCACATTTCCCAACCTTCACATATTGGGCTACTCTCCTTTGTATAGCTTGTAATGCCGATATAAAGGCATTTTGGGACCTTGATTCAGCTTTATAAATCATGGCTAGAGTTGAAAACCCAATTTGAAGATATTGCATGTCATCGATTATTCCTCTTCACTATTAACCCAAGTGACATGCTATTTATTTACATGCCTTGTAATGCTTTAAATTTAGGATTACTTATAGTTGCCATGTATACAAGGTTCAAACTTGCTGTTAAACCATAATAAATGCCATCATTAACTTCAAATCACACACACATATATATAGTTGGGTAACTTTATTATTGTCAGGTCACAGGAACTTGCACAAACGCACATGTAAGGAATCTATATCTAAGAGTAAGTAACTAGTCTATTAATCAGCTGGGTACTTGTCTTCACTAGTGTTATCCCTATAATATACCATTATGTTGTAACCAAAAGATCAAACACAATAAGAGTGTCACTTGAACCTGAAAAACAAGAATGAGTGAGCTGGAACCCAATACAGCACTACCACAAACATAAGCTCATAAGCAAACATCAGCACATTCACATGTGAGCATACGGCTATTGTAACAAATAGTCATTTGATTATCTCTTAATGTAAGTCCAGCAAACATCAGCACATTCACATATGAGCATATGACTAATATAACAAACAGTCATTTGATTATCTGTTAATGTAAGCCCAACATATAGCACAAGGATAGCTTAGTATTCAAGCACCCTTATATATAATATATACATATACAAGGTTAGGTAATCCCTAACATCTGTGGGTCTAAAACCTATATCTACCCATAATCATCTTTAAATACAACTCCATTTAAGGATAATGTCCCACAAGGAATGTTAATATCACCGGCACTTGCGGTCCATCAACCACAGCCAAACACAGAGAAAATAAATTTTATAGCAAGTATTCATTTAGCCATTTTAGGAATCTATTCTAAAAGAGCACTAGCAACAAACAAAGTAATGCACATACCTGAAATGTCATCTCGATGCATAATTAAAGATATAAGATTTGTAGAACCTGATAAAAAATGTAATTAAAATGGTATTTAGGATTATCTTGCATTTCCTAAGCTCACTTATTGTATATCGGTCTTATAAAATTTACGTAAACTTGTTTGGTTATTAATATGAAGTTGATATTTAATTTGGTTTTATCTTGATTTCAAGGTTTAATGTGTAAGTGAACTTTAAGGAAAGGAGTTGAATGTGTTCCATGAGTTTTAAAAGAGAATTTTAAAAGTTTGAAGTAGTTGCACACTTGCACTAAACATGACCAATACTCTGCTCATGCAGGGGTTGTGTGGATTATAAAAGTTAAGTACGGTATATACATGGTCTCATTGATGGGGTTGTGTGGTTCATAGAAGCTAAATGCGACTTATAAATGGGTTCGTGTGGTTCACAGAGGCTAAATATGACCTATACATGGGCTTGTGTATTAGTTGTGTTGGTTTAGAGATCACATTCGTGAATTTTCCTTTTATTCTTAACCATAGATGTTCCCAACGTTTTCATATCAACATCCATCACTCCAACGTCAATTTAAGCTTATTTAACACCTTCCCAATAAAAAAATACTCAAGATATCAAATTAGCACCAAAACCACATTATTTACTCGTAACCCTTCAATCTTTCTCCAGGATTTCCTAAGTTCCCAAACCCTAAGATTTCTCAAGGTTCCTTTCCAAGAATTCGATGTTCTTTCTTGAAAACGTTTTAGCAGTACTAAATGCCAAAATTTCATTATCTGTACATTTATCTTGTCAGAAATGGCAATAAAATGGAAAGAAATGACAACTTATTACAGAATTGTGTTTGAGATTCTTTAAGAGTTGCAAACAATGGTTGGGAGGAAGGGGAAGAAACTACTGTTATGTGTTTTGGGGTGGTAAATGGCCTTTTTTTTTCTTGGGATTTAAATATGTTTCTCATACAAAGTATTTGTTGGATTTTATGCTGGGACAAAATTGCCCCTATTTTAGAAGAACAAAATTACACATTTTCCTTTCTATATGGTTAAATTTATTTTGGTTATTTTATGCCTTTGATATGAGCTTGATTGGTAGTGTGCTAAGTGTCTGTTACTACTAACACTGAAGGAAGTTCAAAAGTTGTGTTAGGTTTTGGAAGTAATTAGACTTCTGCAAACCCATGCAGCTTCATATGGATGTTTGGACATTTTATAGAAACTTAGAAAAAAATTAATACAACTATTATTTATTGGATTAATTTCACGGTGCACACCTAAATTTTCAATCTTTGATGTTTTGCATACCTTTATTTCTTTTTTGACATGTTGCATATATGTACTTTATCTCTTTTTGTCACTATTAATTGGGGAAACATGTTAACTTCTGATTAGTTTGTGATAATTATTTGATAAAGTAACATTAATTAAAATATTAAAATAACATTATTAAATATTGTTAAAAATTTAAAATGATAGAGAAAAAGCTTTGACGAAAATTTTAACATATCCTTAAACCTTTCATCAAAATCTCTGCTATTTTTCATTAAGTTCAACGCCACCAATCAACTTGTTGACTATTATTTGTGGAACTTGACTACTTGTTTTTGCAATCAGCTACTTTTCACAAAAAGGACACACACCCATTTTCTCTCCATGTGAAGAAGAACTTTCTCCTGGTAGAATGACCATATGACCTTGCAATCTTGATACGTTGATTTTGAGAAGGTCATATTTCTTTTGAGAGTTCTGGTGTTGACTTGGTCATTAGGTAATAGCTTCACAATCACCTTGAGTTTGGAGAGACTGAAATCCAACATGTTGTGTTGTTAGAGTGACTTTGAACTGTTCTTTTGTCTCGTAACTGTAGTGGCAATTGTCTTTGAGAGATGATAGCCACTTGGTAAGTGTGTTGGAGAATCCATTCTTCCAGTTACAAGATGTATTTCCTGATTGTTGGCCTGTTAAAAATCTCCCTCAAGGACCGCAACCATACGTTCATTGGAACTCCACTGTTTTGCTCTCCCTTTGTGTTGTAGCCATGAAGGAGGAGAAGGATGATGATTAACCATTAGGCTAAGAGGTTTACCCAAGTTTTGGAAGAAGAAAATTCGATTGGGTTATAGTAATGACATAATCACCTATCACCGTTGTTGAGGTTCTTCAATCTCGTGATGAATATCTGGTTGTTATTAATGCATAAATTATTGGAGGAATGTGTAAAAAGAATTTTATATTAGAAAAAGCTTTTTCTTTTTGAATTTTCTCCATTTTATATTTTAATTGACTATTTAATAAAATATAATTTATAATGATATTTTATTAAATTAATTATGTACACGAATTAGAAGTTTGCATGTGCCCATTAATTCGGAATTTCGGATATAGATCAAGTGGAAAGTATAACTCTGGTATGTAAAATGAAGTTTATTGATTTATTTATTTTTTAAATCTACTTAGACCAACTTTTAAAACAAAAAAGGGTTGAAGTATGTTAAATGATGCGAAAATGACTCCCCCCAACCCCTCAAAATCCCCCAACGAAAAAAAAAAAAAAAGAAGAGAGTGAAACTCCTCTTTGACAATCAATTTTACTTGCCGTCTGTATAGGATTAAAGAAAAATGCACACAACTTAAGGGGTTGTTGATGTGCAAAAGCATATGCAGAAAATGCGATCAAGATTACATGATTTCATTGCATCACATTTATGTGCAGCATTTATACATGCTACACCCTAGTTCTTATCTTTCTCTTTCATATGTCACATCTATGTAAGTTTAATATGCAGTTTGCTTTGCCTCACATAATGGGGTGGGACCGCTATACTAACATGATGAGCCTCCCTGGAGTTAATGAGAGCACCTTGAAAGTGAATCCACAAACTCTGGATTTGGAGTGGGATAAATGAAAGCTCTGTCGAAGTCTGCTTTGTGCTAAATCAGTTCCATCGGATCACAATATGTCAAACCTAAACACGAACTGTTTGTTCAGAATTTATGTGTTGTTTTGCATAATAGGCGTAAATCCATCTTTCCTTCAAAACTAGATGGAAAGCTGCAGTTTTTTGGAGTTTCCTCTGAAAGCTGAAAGAAATTTACTGTATTTATATGTGCTGTTTTGCATAATCTGCATAAATCCATCTTCACTTCCAAAGCTAGATGAAAAACTGTGTTTCCACAACCCCCACCCCACACCCCCCAACCCCCCCTCCCTCCCCCCCTTTCTCTTTAAGCTGGAGAAAAATGCATTCTACCTGTTTTGCATGTAATTCTACAACATAGTTTCAAGGTGGCATTTGTGATAGAGAATGATCTCTTAATTTTGATGGAAGTATATTTGACTTAATTTGACCGGGACCTGAGATAGGCTAGCGTTCTGTGTCTTTTTTGAGAGAGAATTCTCTCAATGGAGCCTTGCACCCTTGGTTGTTGACAACAAGTGACAAATACTTGGTTTTTCTTTATCATCACAATCATGTGGATCCTCTGCTTATTTCCCAGATCATGCTACGGATTTTAAGCATGATAGCTTTTTAGATAAATGAAGAAAATTAATCTAGGAAACCAGTCAATTCAAATACATATCAAATTATATTGCATGTTTTACAAATCCAAAATCACAAAATTGTCAAATTTATACCCTTTATTCGGTATTTGGACATTGCTACAGTTGGTTTATGTTAAAATTAACCTTTTTCGTTGCTATGTCCATTCGCTTTACACAACATCGCAACCTTTGTATTTGAATCTGTGCAGAGCAAGATGTCTATCCTGGTGTCTAGGTGTACAATCTCTGCTAGCCACACCCGAGGGAATATGTGAACCTAGGAACAGATGGTAATGAATTCATAGGATCAGGTATTTTGCTGATTGGAAAAACCAGGATCAAACCACGAAATGAAGGAGTGCGAGTATATTAGAGAAATCATCCTGGGGTGGCTATGTATGGCCAAATTCTCCTGTTTTAAGTCTAATCTCTATCTAATTGCGTCTGAGTACACAACTAATTGAGAAAATTATCGAGGATGGCTTATTAGCAGCAATGGGATTACTCTTTGCTTACACTACTGGAATTAGGATGTGCTGATTGAATTAAGGATGTGATTGCTAGCATAGTAGTACGGAAGGACGAGAACCTTGAAGATTTGGTACAGCAATTGAAAGATTTGAGACTGATCAAAGAATGTTAATGGCGTTCAACATCTTGTATTAACTGGCTACAAGCAGGAAATAGGAGCTTAGCCTTTTTCCAACAATCTACGAAGTCGTTAATAATATAAAAAAAATGCTGGGGATCTAAGATAGGGTGGAGCATTAACCAAGTGATTAAAGGGACATGATCAAGGCTTTTCCCAGATTAATTTCGGACATTTCACCACTAGTTTCCCTATGCGGATCAAATCGAGCGGTTGCTTGAACATCATCGAGAAGCTGTGTTGATATTCTTGTGGGGCTGAATAGGTGAAAGAGGTCGCTTTCCATATGAAGTGTGCTCGTGCTTTGGATGTTGGCTTCAAGCCTTCGCCAAATAAAGCAGGTTAATTTGGGAATTTCGAATGCAGAAATCTAAGTACACAATATTGGGGATGATATCTTTATCTCTATTTTTTTTTTCTATGAAATAATAGATTTGTATATACATACAAGAAATGTGAGCATTCCCCAATACCCAAAATGAAAAACCCAAAAACTTCTAAGCCTTAGCATGTATCGGCATATGCTATTTTTTTTCCTTTTCCTTTTTCCTTTTTTATGTATCTTGTATTTTCCATATATATATATATATATATATTCATTTTCAAATATTATTTTTAACCTAATTACAACAACTAAATTCTAGATCCTTATACATTCACCCTCTATCATTCCATGTAATATTTACCTTATGACATTCCCAACCTTTCAAAAGCCTTATCCTCAAGGGTTAGATGAATAACAATATCACTTAGATCAACAGCGCTTGAAAACTGCCTATTCAAATTGTACCAAACGACTTAGATGTAAGGGATTAATCCATTATTAAACTCATGAAAAACAATAGCCCAAGTAGTTGCATTTGAACAAGCACTTCTAATTAGCTTTTTTACATTTAAGCTGAACATCAATTCATTGGCATGCTCCCAAACAAATTATTCCGATCTCTTCTTTTCTCTTTTATCATTCCTTTTCTCAAAACACAAGGTATCATAAACTTCTTTATCAACCACAAATGTACATAAGGTATAGTGAAATTTATTTCATCATCCTCAATGGAAACCTTAGCCAGTATACCCCATCCTACCTTAATTTCACTATCCATGGTTCTTTCTTTATTAAATCCTTCTCTCATCTTTTCCATTCTTTGAGCCCACCAGCCTTGTTATTTCTTCCCTTCATATCTCTTATCAGATTTTCTTTCTCTTCCTTCACCTTATCTACCCGTGACCCTCGGTTTTCCATTTCATCACAAGTTAATAGACTTGTCCCATACTATAACTTCTTCACTAACCTTGCTACCTTTCTATACATAATTTGACCATGGCAAACCCTTTCTATGTCATCATGGTACGTTTGGTTCACTAGAATAGAATAAGATTAGAAAGGAATAACCATTCCTCCAATAAATGAAATGAATGGGATTCCTTATCTATGCCGTATTATGCAGAATAGACAATCTTTTGATAAAGTTTTTTGTAAACCAAACAAATGAATAGATTGTCTATGGTAATAAAGATGGAATACCGATTCTATTCCATTGAACCAAATATGCTAATGAATATGATACTCCCATCCTCAATGATAGATAAAAGTCTTGCTATGACTTATTAATCTTGTGTACTTCATCAACAAACAAGATAGACCTCTTATAGTACTTGTTAATCCTGTGTACTTTATCAATAGACAAGATAGACCTCTTACAGTACTTGAGTTTAGTGTTCTTATCTTCTTTGACAACATCTTCGACGTCCATAATGTTGAAAGTGATGGTAGAGAGAGAGGCAAAATGAAAAAGGGAAGGGTAGTTGAGAAGTTAGTTAAGGCTTTAGCAATGGAGGTTTTGTTGAACTATTGAGTTCATTGTAGATTTTGATGAAGAAATGGATTGCATAATTACCCATTTAATTAGAATAAGTTATACTTAATTAGCAATATATATATATATAATATAACTTGAGATTGTTGAATTTTTATATGATGTTCCTTGTGTTTCTATATGTGATGTGTTGAGCCTTTATGTACAACTCAAAGTTTTTCTTAGCATCTTGAATAATCTCAATCGAGGCATTGATGAAGGAGATATTGCCAAAATATGAAATAGTATCGAACTGTACCAATAGGTCTGAGACTTGTGCAAAAAGGTCCAGACTTTTTGAGCAACAAAATGCTAACCCATTACAAAATGTCCAAAAGGTTTGGACTACTGTGTAAAGGTCCGGATCTTTATCAACTTTTCAACTAGCCATTAGACATTTAATATCCGACCATTTGAGAGGTTTTTGGGGCAATGGATTAGGCTTTTGGGAGGCTTATAAATAAAAATGTTTAGGTAATTGAAGTGAGTTGATTGAGTTCATTAATTGCTATTAGTCCTTGTAAACACTCTCTCAAAGCTTGATTTGTATTTTGTGCTATTTTTTGTAAGTGAAAGAAAACAAGTGTAGTGTCACTAGTTGTTAAGTGTGCTATTTCTTATAAAGCCTACACTTAATTTTGCGAATGATTTAGTGGAATCTTGAGTTGTGCCTAGTGTGCTTAGGATCTTGGTATAAAGGCACAATTCAAGTGTATTATTATGTTGGTAGTTGTTGTGTTGTAGCTCCTCTTGGTGCATTGGTTATCAAATGAAATAAAAGTGTGTGAAGTCCTTCTTGAGTGATGCATTGTTTATGGAGTGTGAAGACTAGGGGATGGACCGAACTTTGTGTTAAATCCTGATGTAATCTTCTCTAACCGTTACTCTTTTATTATTGCACTTTATATTATTGTTGTTTACGTTGTTGTTTTGCACAATTAGACATTAAATTCTTGAAATACAGTAATTAGTGCATAATCCACATTCCTTAGGTGTTACTAGGTTTCAATAGGTTTTTCTGATACTAGTGGACCAGGAGATAATGTAAGGGAGGCGATTGGAAGAGAGAAAAGAATGAAAGAGGAATTGAGGAGGCCTTGGCCTGTGACATTGTTTAGGGTTCAGGATTGCATTAGTTCCAACAATGGAGGGTAAATGTTGTTGGGATGGCGGAGTCTAGGGCATTTCGGTTTGTTATCTGGGTCGTTATTGTTTGTTAAGGTGGTTAGGGTTAGGGATTGGGTTTGAGATTGAAGGTGAGGTATGGAGTCGAAAAAGTAGTTGAGTTTGGGTTAGTATGGGAAAGGGTTATCTAGTGGTAGTGAGGGTTGTTGAATCCTCGTGTTTCTTATGTAAGGAGTGGGAAAGGTGAATGGAATATTGGATATGGAAGGTGGTGCTGTGGGTTATGGTGGTGATGGATCGATGTGATTGTTATTTTCTTGAATTTAAGTATAGGTTGATTCGAGTTCACAATATGTAAATTTACTTTTTATGTCTAAAAGCTTGATATTACTTGATTCAATAGAACTTGCGACAACTCATTTTGGTCCTTCGTTTTGATTTTGCATGGCTTCTAGTGGGGACTTTTTTGCTGGTGTTAATCTTCTTTTTTGTTCTTCCTAGTGTTCATTAAAGACTCGACGAATAACCTTTTCCATCTCTTCAAGCTCCAGATTTGTGTTATCCATGGTGGAAGGATGGTAGGCTTTAATATTGATTAAGGTGTGGTAGTGCTCTAAATATAGAACTTCAAGCCTTTGCCGAATACAACAAGTTATTTGGAATTCTGAATGCAGAAATCCAACAACACAATATTGGGGATAATACATCTTTCTGTACTTTTTTTTTTAATAATAATATGTTTGTATATAAATACAAGAATATGTTAGCATTCCTTAATACCAAAATGAAAAGTCTAGAAACTTTTAGAACTTCTTAACCTGTGTTGCACATGCTATCTCTTTTTTTCCTATTTTTTTCTTTTCTTTTTTCCTTTGTATTTTTCATATATATATATTCATTTTCAAATACTTTTCCTATGCTGAGGTTCCAAATTCAATACAATTAGTAGGTTAAGGTCTAAACGTGTTTGTATTGTAGTTAACAGGTGAAAGATTTCTTATATCTTCTATCCTTGATTAACTATTCTCATTAGGTTTTGGTCCATCTGCCTTCAACTCGATTTTAGCATTCTAACGTTTTTATGTTATCGTATCATATGGTACAAAAGCTCTAGTTCTTAAATCATGATCCTATCTAGTTCGTTTTGAAATTGGTGAGTCCAGTCCAATTTCAATTCATTCATATATATATATATTGTTACAAAAAATAAATGTTTGTTTTGATTGGATCGAGAGAGATTATGTCTTCTACACACTAATTTTAATTCAAGAGTTGCAAGCAAGATGCGAGCACAAATCTTCTCAAGGAAAAGGGGTTTGATATGAATTGAAAAAACTAAAAGAAACTCAAATAGAAGATTCTCAAATTAACTCATTTTGGAGCAAAGGGATATTTTTATTATGTTCCCATTATTATGTTATTTCTTAGTTTATAGGATTTTATCTAGTTTTCTATCATGTAATTGTTCACAAGTTTTAAGATTTTTATTTTATGTGTAAGCTTTGGTTGTAATTAAAAATTAAGAGATCAAGGAATATAAAATTCTATTAAGTGAGAATTTCTCATTGTTCTTAAAACTGATGAACTATATTCTTGTGGTGTTTGAATTTATGCCAAGGTTTCTAGTTCTTTATAGTAACTCGATCAAGGTTTTTCCGATATCAAGATTCTCATCGGTTCTTTGGATTATTTGTAACAAATGGATCAATGATCTCTTTCTTTGGTTCTTGCTTAACAATTCTTACTAGGTCTTGGTCCATCTACTAACAACCTAAATTTAGCGTTCCAACATTTTTTTTTTCTGTTATCGTATCATTTGGCATTAGAGTTTTGGGTCTAAAATCAAGTTCGTATCTAGTTCATTTCAAAATTGGTGAGTCAAGTCCAATTTCAATTCATTTATATCTTTTTTTCTTTTTGTTAAAAAAATAGAAAGAAAAAGAAAAAAAAAGTTTGATTATAAAAAAATTGATATTAGATTTGATTGGAAAAAAGCAGCGTTCTTTTTCTTCTACATATTAATTTTAATTCAGGAGTTCCAAGTAAGATTTGAGGACGAATCTTCTCAAAGTGAGGGGGTTTAATGTGAAGTAAGAAAAAAAATTACAAGAAGCATGAATAGAAGATTCTCAAATGAACTCATTTTAGAGTCGAGGAGATTTTGTTGTTTGCTTTCATGTATTTCTTTTCTAGTTTATCAAGATTTTATTATATTTTCAATATTATGTTATTTTCTAGCATATAGGATTTTATTAGTTTCCTATTATGTAATTGTTTCCAAGTTTTAGGATCTTATTTTGTGTCTATAAATAGACTTGAGTTGTCATAAACAAGTAAGAGATCGAAGAATATTAATTTTATTGAGTGAGAATGAACCGACCCCACTCCCGAGCTCTTAAGGGCGTGGTTGTTTCACTAGACATATCGCCTCCAAGTGACATGTGCGAGGTTTCCATTAGTTAGTTGAGTTTCTAATGAAATTTTAGTTGTAAAGTCGTGATTAGGTTCTATAGTAAAACCACAACACATCGGTTGAAGAATTGTCAACGATTTGAGGAACTATTGTACAAAACAAGTAAAGAAGCATTTTAAGAAGAGAGAAACATAAATTTAAATTTTAAAACAATTTAAGAAAGCAACCATAAAAAGGGGAGCTAGGCTTAACCCTAGTACATATGTTTGGCATGAGACTTAAAAGAAAACACGTCTAATTATCATTACAACCATTTGAAAGTCTAGTAATAAAACTCTCTCTAAAGTCTCTAGCAATTCATGAAGGAATGATTGTTTGCTTCTTTGCATCACCAAACCTACACCTAAAAGAATCATAATGAAGGTCCATGAAGTGATCAATCTCAATATCTCAAATAGTAAAACATGAGCGACAAAGCTTAGTACATGGTAATCAAGCACATGCATGCATGCTTAAGCTAATGCAACAAGCATATGTTAATTTGATTAAATTTCTAAGTTAACAAACAAATATTCCCAGCGTCCCGAAAATACCAACATGCATAAGAGTATTCATGAATCCCTCCAAACAAAAAGGGTAGGGTTTCCTTAGTGGGTCATATACCAAAGAGAGGGCTTTGACAAGTCCTCAGAACTTACCATAATATAAAAGAAGGAAATAGTCTTGTCCGGGTCATTTCCTCATAAACTGCCATCAACGAGCACGGTCCATTGTGACGGTTTATATAGAGCCGCATACACCATGTAACTCATTATTACTTAGTATTTGCTCCTAGTAAGCGCCCCGATCTCGAAAATTTCCCTATTGACTACCTACCAAGCTTAACCCCGCATTCTATGGGGGTCTAAGTGCCTAAATTATCACATTATCCCGAAGTTGCGATTAGGTTTGCAGCCTTTTTTAGGGGTACCATTTCTTGGAGTAAGTGGCCAAGCAGCAACCAATACTCCATTAGACCAAGTTTAAGTTTTTAGTCCAATTACTAACACTACCTTAGCAAGCAATACGCAATTACTGCGTACCCATTAGTTGGTTTACGCTTTCAAATCCTTTTGTAAAGCTTGATCTAGAAACTATTCATAGTTAAAGTTAGATATATTAATCGAAGATTAAGTAACTTTACTCAATTTATATTGTTATTAAGATGCTTATGTTTGATTGTACCAATCGATGGATCTCACTAAAGGTTGTTTAGACTTAAAGAAGAAGTTTTTGAGAAGTATGAGCTGTTTATGGGCCTGTGCAAATGTTCCAAGGGAAAACACTATTGAATAATCGACTTGTGTAATCAGTCGTGTTTCTTCACATGACCAAGAACATGTCCTGTGTATCGGATCATGTACTACCAAGGGAACAAAAGTTTTTGTGAAACATTTTAGGTTTGATGTATATTTTGAATAGGGTATTAGTACTTGCTAAATTTGTGTTTTCAAATCCTTAGAAGGATATTTAAGTTTAAAGGAAGAACCGGTCAAGTTTCGTGTAATTTAGGTAAGGATTGATGAAGGTATAAAAGGCTAGAGAAGTCTATGGGCACAGTTGTTAAGCTGTGTTCTTTTACATAGCTGGATACTGTAGCCCGCATATTGTTTGTGAATCCCCTTGGTTTAGGGTATGAAAGGTACACAGGATGATACACGAGACTATGTATTCCCTGTGTTTTCTGGGATTGACTGAGGTTAAGATCAGAGAGGAACATGGGTAAATACATGACCCCGTGTTTTGGCCGTGATCTTCTAGAAAACCTGATTACTTTGAGTTCTAAAGGTCAGAGAGGAATACGAGTAGATACAACCTCGTGTATTAGTCATGTTCTTCTAGAAAAATTAATTTCTTCGAGTTTTGAGGTTAGAGAGGAACATGAGATGATATGTGATCTCGTGCTCCATCTGTGTTCTTTTAGGCTTTTATTGTTTTGAGCTTAAAGTTAGATTTTTCGACAAAGAGACTTTTTAGATGACTTTTAGAGTTTAAAAAGAGTTAAAAGATCATTTTTAAACCTAATCTTTGTTTAAAGGAAAAAAAAAACTAATCTTTGTTTGTTATGACTCATTATTCCTTAAAAACATGTCTAATTAAGGTTTGAAGGCTTAAACTTCCAATTTGACAACAACTTCAATTTCCTCGTGGTTTTTCCACAATTTTCCAATATGTTCATACAAAACTTCATCATTTTACATTGTTAACATCACCTTATAACAAAAACCATGTTCATAAGATCATTTTCTCCAAAATTTACATCCATTTACTCATTCAAACACCCATTATTCAATCAAAAGGCAACTCTCAGTAAAATATAATTGTAACTCATGTTCATTCTCCATTTTACATCATTAGGACAATCTTTACTTCCTTTTATTGAAATTCCTTAACATAAATAGTTAGTCTCAAGATTTTACCTCACTTCAAAGTGTAGTTCTTCACTTGTTTTAGGTAGAATGAAGATTCTAAACCCTAAAGTCACTCCAACACCCAATTTCTTGCTACCCATAACATGAACCAACATTTCAAAGTAAGTTTTCATACTTATGTAGCTATAAAACACTCAAAAACACCTTGAAATCTCAGGCTTCTACCTTATTACGAATTTTGTGAAGGTTGTGATCCATCCTCTCTTTCTAGCACACCTTCATGTCTGAAATCACTAGTGGCAAGTGGATAATCCTTGTTGGTTGATGTTAATTGTTAATCCTTCTTTGATCTAACTTAGCTAATAATAAGTGGAGGCTAGGGTTTAGATTATCTCACTTTAGGCTTTTAGTAGGCTTTCTAAAAAGGAAAAGAAAAAATGAAAAGGAATACTTATATGGGGCTAGTAGGGCAGGGATCTTAGGGTTTTAGAAAAGGGGAAAAATGATCCACTTTTAGGGTTTTGCCATGTGGCGTGATTTTGAGTGTCTAAATCTTACATGTGCAATACCCTTAACTAGTTATAAGCAATTTAGGGTTTTTATTTTATCTTTTGGATAAGTAATGATTCAAATAGTTCAAATAAGTAATTTACTTATTTTAACTAAATCATAAAATTTAATTCTCGATAGTTCCCGATTATGGGCATAATTGTAGTTTTGCAAGAACAAAGCTCCTAGTTGCATTGTTTTGATTTTTTTTTTTTTTTTTTTTGTAAAACTTTTCATTCGAAAGAACCCTTATTGAATTTTGCTTTACTTTATTTTGATATTTGAATTATTTTTTTCGAATTTTCAAAATTTTGGTTCTTGGTTCAAGGCAAAGTTGGAAATTTTGAAAAGTTTAGTTATTTAAATTCATACATGATTTGAATGGTCTTCCAAATAAAAGCATATTAGTCATATCAAATAATAAATAATAAAACCCAATAGAAATCCTTCAACAAGATCTAAGACAATGCACTTATCAATTGTAGAATAGAATTACTACGTATGTCGTCTTTTAGGATCTAAATATCAAGAACTAGTAATACTGTCTCTCTATTATTTGACCTAATATTGAGATGAGATTATCAATTATTACTATTACTTAATTAACTAATAACCTTAAGAATTAATTATGTGCCTTCTTAAGATAATCCAATCACAAAACGATACATTTTATCTCGATCTACCTTAAACCCTAATTTCTTATAATAAAGGATTGATTAAGAATCGTCTATATCTTAAGCTGCAAGAATTCCTAAATCCATCAACTTCTCTTGCAAGATAATTGAATTCTAACCCTACATGATTAATGGGAATGTTTTTCATCATTTATTACATATAGAATTGCATTATTGCTCAAGATTCTTAGCAAAGATTCAATCTTTATGTAGAAGTTCATGGAGTCTATGTCTAGATCCACATTCAAACTTCTCTATTCATGTAGATTAATTCTATTAGATGAAATCTATTTCTTCTAAAAGAAATCAAACATATAATCAATTTTGGCCACAAATTAATCACAAGAACAGTAAAGAATGCATGAATAGACTCAAGAACATGAACTTTATTCAATCAAACAAATTTAGCACATGGATATAGGATTTTACAAGACTTAGGGTAAAGAAATCTACTCCTTAATTGATTTTACAATCATAAAATGAAATCTAGAAGAATAGAAAGTAAACATGATGCAAAATAATTCCCTTAAACAAAGTTTTGTGATCTTTAATGATGCTGTGGCACTTCTCTTCTTGAAGCTCGTAATTTTCTCTTTAGGATTCCTATGAATAATGTTCTAAATGTTTAATGACAAGTTAAGGCCGCTATTTATAGGAAAAAGATAAAATATTTTCTACACAGTCATGTGTGATGCCCGTGTAAGATTAAAATTGGTGAAATAATGGAAAATCAGGTTTGCACGAGCTCAAGCACGGCACGTGCAGGGAGTTCGTGTACAATGGAAAATACTTCTAATCATTCTACAGCTAGAAAATACTTCTAATCATTCAGCTTCTATGTAAGCATGTTGCACGGCTTATGTAGCTTCCTTGTGTACTTTAGACTTGCTTGCTAGTTACTTTTCATCTTCTACACTAGTATTCTATATAGCTTGTGTAGAAATGTCATGTATGTTGTAAATCTTCCCTCTGCCTATTTCTTTATTGAAATCTCCCTTAACTCATTCAAATGTCTTCATTATGCTCAATATCTTCCTTTATTCCTAAAATTAACATTTTAACTACATGAGTGTTCTTTTCTTTAATAATTCACATAAAATTTATATAAATATCATATCAAAACAATGTGAATAATAAGGGTCTTTTGACACTTATAAAGTTTTCTCGCACTTAACTATTTTCTTGTCCTCAAGAAAATAATTAAGAACAAAGAAATCAATCATCAATTATACTTGTAAGGCTTAATGGAAATGCAAACCACAAAAGAGCATTCAACCTTTCAATTAATAACATAGCAACTTCAAACCTTAGTGCCTTCTACTCTAGCATACTACATGTAATATACAAAGTAATTATAAATGATATATTCACAAGCTACCAAATATTAAGAGGCCTTTATATTGATGTTGAAAATAAGTTAAGGTTGATCAATTATGTGTTGAAACAGATTGACATCAATTGGATAAATCTTCTTAAATTCTATAATAAAGGCCGGCATCTCTGGTGATGAATGCCGCTGGCCTAAGTCTTAAATTTGTCAGCGTACTGTGTAACAGACTGTACGCCGTCTCCTGGAGAATCTACGCTGTCGGCGTAAGACGGCGTAGGATGAGAAAAGTAGCGTTTTTCTTAACGCTGGGAGGAAAGCTGCCGGCGGTCATGAGGGTTTCTTCTCAGCACCGGCATTAAAGCCATCAGCGTATATCAAATATTTGCCGGCGTATGAAGGAACGATTTAAATTCTAGGAATCAAGGCCCCGACGAACGCTGCTGGCCTTCGTGTAAGTTTGCCAGTGTATCATGTAAGCCGGCCAGATTTGCAGGTACGCCGCCAGCATAGGGTGGCATATGACCAAATTTCTATAAATACGAGATGCAAAAAACGATTTTGATAGATTTCTTTTATAATCTATTCTCCTTCGTGTAAGGAAGTTTTGGAGTGTTTTTGGGGTGTTATGCTTGGAAAATCATCGGGAGAATATTTTCTGATCCAAAATAAGTAATCTTAACCATTTCATTGGAATTCTATACAAATTTATACAAGTTTCTTAGGGTTTTGGTTGAAATTTTATATGAAGGTTTTTGGAGAAAAACCCTAGCACGTATAAGATCAGAGAATTGGTGAATGCGAGATGGGTTTTAGCGATTCAAAACAGTAATTAAATCTCCTCTATTATAGATTCCAATAAAATACGATCTAAACAATCCTTATATATTCTTAATGTATTACAAATTAGGATTTTGATGAAAATAATTGGTGATTGTAGAGTTTTGTGCGATTCCTTGTTATTCTTGAGGATAATTGGGGAATTTGATCGGAATAGACAGTACCGATAATGGAGATTTCTTTTCAGGTTAGGATTTTTGGAGAATTCATGTTGTTAAGATATTACGATCATGTCCGTTGATATATATATATATATATATCTATATTGTAACAGGACATTTGGAGTTTGTGAAACTGTTATTGGTGTGGATATAGGAGATTGTGGAGTTTGGGTTGGTTTTGTTATTGTTGGTATCAGGTTCCGAGGATTCGATTCGGATTCCTGAAATTTAGAAAGGTATGACCAATCCATTGTTTGATGTATGTGCTTGTAGATTAGAATTTTTGTGATGGATGCAGGAACAGAATTGCATAATGAACTTAATAAATATTGGCTTAATAATTGTCTGTCTGGTTGTGGTTGGCTTTGACTAGTAGAGACTGCAGACAGTGATACTGGTGAGGTACCCTGATGATCTTAGTGTGAGGTTGTCCCTTGTGGATTCGTGCTAAGAAATGATTCCGGTAGAATTAAGGTGTTCAGGAATTGGGATGTTTGGGGAGTACTCACTCATCTATATATGTATATGATTACTTAATTTCAAATCAGTTGGTTGTTTTATAGCAGAGTCCGAGTTACTCTGAGTTCAGGATTTATGTATACTAGATTCTGAACTGTGTTGTTTTGCTGGACTAAAATAGCTAATAATCTGTTGTATGCATTTAGTTTAGTTGCATATATTTATATATGTTGTATGTGCATAACCTTGCTTGAACTGGATTGGATTTTATCGTACTGGGCTTCGCCGCTCATTCTGTTATATTTCAGGTGCAGGTGACGATAATGTGATTTATGATTTATCGGGTTTTGATATCGTCTATGAGGATGGGGATGGCGTTAGCGATCCTGACTACCCTGCTGATGACTAGTTGTATAGTCATAGATGATGTAGGATGGATCACAGAAGACTTTTTATATCTGATTATTATTTTGTTCATTGAGTTTTAAGTTGTATTTGGAGTTTGCATATAGTGATAGTTTTAGAGTATGGTTTGACTTGTTGACCTGCAGTTATGTCAACAATGTCCAGTTTGCTGATTTAAACTTTGGAGATTATATTATTATCATATGATCTATTTATGAGGACCACATATATTATTTTTACCTTGCGAGTTATTCAGGTGTTATTCAGGTATTTGTGGAAACTATAGCCTTAGCGTGTCCTAATCAAGAGAGGAACATGGCGGGTTGTAATGCCTTATTTAGGGCGTTCCACTACATATGTACTTAACATACCAAAAATCAAAATTCTGAAACTAATTCAGGTAAGTCAACTTTATCCTCACCATTTAATAACAAACTTCTAAGTTACAAAATAACACTAAGTCAAGTAGAGCAAAAAAAACCCAGTATACATTTTACCACCTATTTAAGAGTATATAGCCCTTTCAATCACTTCTTTAAACACACTAATAAAAAAGGAAAGTATTTTACATCTATTTTTTCTTGATTTTCCTCCTTAGATCTCTAAAAAATTTTCAACTTTTTTTTTTTTAAAGGGATGTTTTTGCCTCCATCTTTCCTTTTTGTCTGGATAGGTTTTTGCCCACTTCTTTTAAGCTCTTTCCCCTCTCTCACTTTTTCAGCTTTTGTCATAGTGGGGTCAGACTTCGTTCTTTAAGGGACCACAGCCTGCTCGCACTAACTAAAAGCTTTTTATATTATCAGTTAAACATATCAACTAATCAAATGATTTTTCAAAGAGATTATTTAAAAAGAATTAACAAATGATAAACTTCATAGCCCTTTCACTAGAAATTAAATGGGATCTTAAAATTTTTGAATAAAAATATATGACTAAATAAGATTAGAAACATAATCAATTAACTTTTATTAAGGACTTTGATCAACTTTTAAACTCTAAATTTCATCATTAAATAGTAACTAAGTTTGCCTCACCTAGATTTTATCATACAATTTTGACTAGTTATGTCTGGTTTGTGTTGGTTTTGTTTGTTATTTAAAATTGAAATTTCAAAGTTCAAATTCCACTGATCATTGACCGAGTTTTTCAAATTTATAAATGTTTTCTAAACCAATAACTACGGTCTCACAAGGCAAACGCACCCATCAAATGTAACATAGTAAATGATTTAGGTCGGTCCCAAGGAAATGATTAGCATCTAGTATACTCTCAATCCCATTAATTGTCTAGCCAAAGAAAGAGTTTAGAAAATCATAAAGCAAAAAAAATATACTAAGTTAGAAATATTAACAAATGCCTAATGAGTAAAATGAGAATTAAGCCTGTAACTTTTATGAAATAGTAGCTTGGGATTACTTCACCAATTTCTTATCAGAGTAATTTCTTAAGGATAATAACTTCTTAAAGTTGTTGAAATGGTGTGTTTATACCGACGGATTCTCTAATTTAAACTAAAGCTCTTCTCGAAGTCAATAGTTCTAGATCTGGCTAAAACTAGTGATATGAGGTTTTAATTAGATCCGCATAAAGAATAGAAATCCATTGTTTAAAAAAAAAAATATAACTCAATAAATTTTTTAAAACAAGTGACAGAAAGTTTTCACCCATTCATTGGCAAGAGATAGTTAGGATCGACTCCATTAGCAGCCACAAATCTATTCAAGTGAATAATCTCTTGATCTATTCAATTGAAATCAATCGTGGGTCCAAAAGAATGCACAATTTCTTTAAAAACCACAAGTTAAATTTAAGTTACTAATTACATACACCCAATCAAATTTACTTGAAAGCGCATTTGAAATAAGACTAAATCAGGAATTGGATTCATAATCCCTAAGCTATAGGAATTTATTTCTCTATGGATTTATCAAAATAAGCACAAATTAGAAAAAATAAACAAATTCGAAAGACTAATCAATTAAATGCTTAGAAATTTATAGAAAATTACAAACATTGGGTTAAATTGATTTTACCCAGAAAATAGAAGAAATTTTCAAGTAAAAAGAAATAAAAATTCTTTTACCCAAAAATCTTTCAAAAATCTACTCTATGTCATGATTGTCAAACTAACGAGTCTACTCGTACGTTTCTCCGAGTTTACAAGTTGATGATGATATTTCGATTCAACTCACATACAAAATCGTTTTTTGAGTAAACTCGTAAGTAGAATGGTAGAATCATAGAATCGTGAGTAGAATCAGTAGAATCGGTGGTAGAATCGTAAGTAGAATCATAAAGTTGTAATTTTATAATATTTTTATTTAAACTTTAAAAATGTAATCAATTTAATATATATTCAGGGTTTTGGGGTTGGTTCTTGATATTTATCTTAATCTAACTTAATTTTAGTTTTTTTAATTTTTTTTCCTTTTATTTCCTTTTTTTTTGTATTTTTCAGATAGTTATTTTCTTATAGGTTATTATACTATGATATATTTTGAACATTTTGAATGAAAATTAAAGTAATATATATAGTTCTATATTTTTTTCCTTTTTAATAATTTTCTATCTATAAATTTATTTGACATAATATAATGATTTTTATGTATGATTTTTTGTGCAAATATATATTGAACATGAAAATATTCATTACTGCACAAAACTAGCTACTCAACATGATAATTTAAATTATTTGCAATACATCTTAATAATTATAAATTATGAATCATCATTAAATAAATAATTAAATTTTTTAATTGATAAAATTGCACTAAATATATTAATGACATGTATGTGGAATTATGATTAGTAAACTTACATTTTGGTTGTACATAACTAATTTAATACTAAATTCTTTATTTTATTTCTTCAAAGTTTTATTAGTTTAGTAAGTACATCAATAGTTTTTGTAAGCAAAATTTATATTAGTTGTAGAATCTTAAGATTCTATGTTTCATTTTACATTTCGATTCTACAGACCCCTTAGCGATTCTAAGCAGAAACTCGAGTTTGACAACCATGCTCTATGTTAATACTGATTTACACTATTGGTACATACTTTACAATGCACACTTGTGCGTTTATTTATAGACTGCTAGGTACAGAAAGCATGGCCATCTTTATTTGACACGTGACAGATTTGGTAGATCCTTTCTAACAGAATTTGGTAACTTTTCACGCACACAAATATTCAGTGAAAACACTCATCGAGGGTCGCGTGCTTTGTTGGTTGAGATTTGTATTAAGTAAGATTAGACTTGACTTTAGGAAATTCTTAAGTAAACTATGTGTTTTTATCTATTGCTCTATCGATGGTAAAATTGAGAGAGTCGAGGGTCAAATTATTGAGGTTTGATGTAATCTTGTTGAAGAATTGGTTTGGTAACACAATCATCGAGGGTCAAGTTTTGAGGCCCGATAATGTATTTTCTTTAGAATGATGCTTGATCGCTTAGATTGAAGTCAAGGGATATGTCGAGGGCTCGTATTTGAGGCTCGATAGACCAATTTTTATTGTCTTCTTTTTCTGTTTGGCCTTCGTTGTGTCTTTTCAAGGCTCAACATTTGCATTTTTTACTTTAAATGTTGTTTTTGCTCCAAATTTCCATTAAAACACTTGTTTACTCCTTAATTGATTCTAAGAGTTTTAAAACAACATTATTTATTAAAAACATAATTTTTTCGGGATTTTATAAAAAATTCTTAACAAATTAAGCTCAAAATCCTATGAAAAATATAGAGTAAAAATGACTTGTCAATGTCAAATTCAAGTAAGTGACCTAAACACAAAGTTGCTTTTGATTATTGAATTCTAAAATCAATAAAGAGATTTAATAGTATAATTCAGGATTTTTAAAATTCTTCACAATTCATATTACATAAGTGGGCGAATGTTTGAATAAAAGTACATAATTCATTGAAAAATAGCCATTGAAAAATAGCTAAGACCCATATTACATGTCTTTCGTGAGTATCCCTTCCCTATACTTAAGAGTGAGACATTATCCTTAATGTCTACTAAATCAATCTGCCCAAGAAGGAACAAAAGGAAGAAAATAAAAAAAAGGAACTAAGACTTCCCACGCTTAAAATCAAACTCCCACTCCCTTTAACCAAGTATAAACATACCTTAAAAGCCTACAATTTTAACATAAAAATAGACACTTAGGATAGTAAAAACAAAAGAAAACAAAAGGAACATTAATTACCTAGGTTAATCATGGGTTGCCTCCCAAGAAACACATTGTTGGCTCGGTGCTTGGTGTTAATCTTTCTACTTGGATCCCATGGAATGAGTCATACTCCGGTATTTGTAAAGTCAACAAGGAGAGTTCCTTTCTCATTCTTGTTCCAATTCTTTTAAGTTCAAGTCCCTTGTATTTAGAGATCATGGGCTTTTGATGGGAAGCAATTTATAATTGGTGTAGGCTCAAACTCTACAATATAAGTTAAAGGCTTCAAGTATACCACATGAGGTTCATTAACTCCTAAACACCCAATGGTCTCATGTAAAGACCCGATATGTATATAATTAAAATTTTACATGTCAAGTCCCCAACCATGTACATATATGTCATGCTGTAAAGGGTACCCTAGACGTGACAGTCCACCACATACGATATTAAAACTTAAGAATGACTTCCTGAAGTCATGCGAAAGCTTCAACAACATATGTAAGGCATCTATCACAATAATAGGAGATACCGGTAGGATGTGTAGTTCAAGATAACAAATATAGCATACAAAAAATCTAGATAAATATCTAACTTCAACATTTAGAATTTGGTCTCTATATCATTTTAGGGACATTCCCCCGATAAATCTCTAAAGATCATAATATCATTCTAGTCTTACACAAAAAATAAACAATACTGGAACACATAAGGTTTTAAAGGAAATCTATTCTAAGATCTTCAAAGGGACTTCCCTCAAAAGCTTCCCAAAACACAATTCCACTAGGGTATATGAAGTACTTGGCTACAGAGATATCAGTCTTGTTTCAACAAAAGTCTAATGGGGTGTAAGCTCAACTCGCTTAGTGAGAATATCCTGGATGAACATACTCGTATCAATAAATTCAAACAAGTTATTAAATAAACATATGAAATGCATCAAGCAAGTAAACAAGCAAGTGAACAAGTAATATATGACCTGCTAGAAATCATATGTTTGAATAGGTTTACCCCTCCATTTGGGATTAGGTGTTTTGGGCTCTTTAAAACCCATCTTTGAAATCCAACTTTATAGTTTATTTTAAGCTCCTACTTGCCTATCCTGAAATAGTTCTTTCGGTCTCCTATTCGCCCATCCTTAAATAGTTCTTTCGAGTTCCTATTCATTCATCTTGCAGATTTACGGGTTCCCAAGAACCCCACTATTATATTCTTGTCCCATCGAGCGTAGTAGCTAATGAAATGATGCTAACTACATGATATGCATGAATCAATTAATATAACTCTTAATATGCAGTTAAGATAATTTAAAGGCAATCATAGAATTTGCAGACACTCCATCATGATAGTAAAACATAATTTAATTAACAACAATTCATGCTACGATATGCTTAGTATACTTTCAACCAATATTATCATGCATAATCTATTTTCATATTTTCCTACTTCCAGTGTTTCTAGCTACAAGCACAAATAATGCGTAAAAGTAAGAGATAAACTCACTCGGTCATCCTTGCTAAAATTCTTTGCTCGTAATAGTCCTCTGAATACGAATCTTCTAAGATTTGTTACCTAAAAATAAATACCTGGAATGAGTATTTTGTGGAAGTTTTACTTGAACTTTCTAATTCTATTCTAGTATTTACGTTAAAATTGGGATGGAAAGAAATTCCAACTTAAAATGACCATAACTTGTTAATTTTAACTAGAAATTTTGCGTATTATATATCGTTTTCTACCTACTTGAAAAGACCTATCCATTTATAAAGTTATTTTTGTCATAAAAATCCATTTGTGTGGCAAAATATCACGGTACAAAATAGCCACGAATCTCCTAACTTTTAGAAATACAATTTTTCCAACTTTCCTTCATCCAAAAACCCTTAAACAAATTCATAGATATTTGTATAATTGAAAAACCGTTTGAACGTATATATATTATATATATATATATATATACTCATACTGTATGCATGATTTTTGTAGTGTTGTCTTAACATTAATTTTTCACAAGATAATTTATCTTTAAGAGTTTAAAAAGATGAAAACTTTGAAAAATTTTCCTTTTTAATTGTTAAATAAAAACTTAAAAATTCTTGGTTGTTATAAGTGAGTATTTTCCAATTATAATTTCATTTCCTAACCTTTCAAAGATAAATTAATTTTCAAAAATTTGGTCATTTAAGTTATCTACCAATTTTATTTCTAGTGGTTGAAAAAAATAAGGTTTTCCAAATTTTTCTTAAGTCGTTGATGTTGTCTAATATTTGGAGTTGTGTTAAATATATGTTTTCCTCTCATTTTTATACTCTTCTACTTCTTTAAAAAATAAGTTTACCTTTTTAAAACTGCACTTTCATGGCAAATTTTATTTCTTTAAGTTGGTTTTTAAAATAGTGAGTTGATTTTATCTTGATTTGAAAAACTTGCTTTCTTTTTACTATTTATCAAGTGGTGGCATAATCCTTTTAGATACGTTTATAGAAAAGCTTTTATAATAAAGAATTATCAATATTAGAACTCAAAAAAATTTTCATTTTAATTTTGAAAAGAGAATAACAATATTAAAAATTAAGTCTTGTAAAAGCTTACGTAGTAAGTGATTTCTCAAAGTCTATGATGAACCTATTTAAGTTTTATAAAAGATATGTTTGGGTTAAAATCTTAAGTATAATGCTAAAAATTATATTTTTATGGAATATTTAGTTTGATTTATAAAATAAATGAGTTCCTTTTATTGTTTGAAGAATTCTTTACAAAATTTTATTGTTAGCTTGTCTAAGCTTTTGAAAAAAATTTATTAAAAATAATACTTAGATCTTTTGTTCACTAAGAAATTTAGTTTACTTTTATTTATTAAAGAAAGAACCCGTTTTTTTTTTTACTAAGACAACAACATTTAAATTATGCATGAATATAATTATGTAGCAATGAAAAAGGGTAAGAATAATACATAATAAGATAGAAAGAAATATAATAAGTGAATAAGCAAAATAATATGGTCAAGTATTGAGAACCTTAGCTTCATCAAGGTATCCCGGTCAAGTATTGGGAGCTTTAGCTTTATCAAGGTTTCCTGGGACTAAGAATAGACTAGTCTCAAAAGAAAAAGAAAAAGAAAAAGAAAAAGAAGAAGAAAGAATAGAAAAAGCAATAATAACAAGCGTAATAATAATAACCATGTTAGTGATAGTTAGTGAGCATTTAGGCTTTAAGAAATATATAGATATACATATACTTAATATATATATATATATATATGTGTGTGTGTGTAAAGTTAGATTAAGAGCATAATAACAATAATATAAGAAAACAATATAATTGGTATTCTTGGTATGTGCAAAAACAAAACATGAACGTGTTGTTGCTTGTACAATTCACATGAGTTTTTGAGAAATAACACCATGGTCATGCTAAGTTATATGACATGGGAAAAAAAATCAATGGTAGAAAGTTTTTACTTAAGTTGTGTTTATGTTGAAAGAAGAAGATGATGAGCATAAAATTATGTGGGTAGTAGTTTTTGTGAAGAGAAAAGAGAAGTTTAGAGAGAGGATTTGAGGAGAGATTTTGGTAGGAAAAATGAGAAGTGTGAAAAAAGTGGAGGGAGAGGTAGTATTTATAGAATTTTAGAGTGAAAATTAGATGTAATAAAATAAATTGAAAAAAATAAATAGGAAAAGAAAGAGAGGGCGCTGGCAGCAATTGAAGGGAAAGAGGGAGAGAGTTTTGATTAAATTTTGTATTTTTGTAAAGAAAAGTAATAATGTGTAAGGTGTGTGAATAAAATTATATTGAAAATGTAAAAGTGTAAGAATAGGGATGTAGATTATAAGAAGTAGGTTGCAAGAAAAAATAGCGATAGTGAAATGGTAATGAATAGTAGAAATACTATAAGATGTACGTCTAGACAAATAAAGTACCGATAGTAATAAAAATAAGCTTAAACGAGCTATATCTGATAATTTTAGTTACCGAAAAATTATGAAATCGATATTTTGAAATCCTTGTATAATCACGAGTCTTTTGGTGTTATCGTAATATTTTTACTATTTTGAGCATCGAGGCATTTTTTTTGGGAACTGATCTGTTCGGGTTCAAAACGAATCGAATTTTAACAAATCTGATCCTTTTAACCTATCTTATATTATTTCGAACTATAATCTACCGTAACTTATTTCTGTTCCTAGACTTTGAGCGCGGGATTGCCAGAGTTGAAACTGCTAAATTGTTTTGATCTTAATTGATGTTTGAAACTTCGGTTTGACTAGGTGTAGATACCCAATTTTTGCCCATTTTAAGGTCTAATTTATAATAAATTATTATTATTTTAAGTCCACAAAATAATTTTTTTTTTCAAATTATTACAAAGTTTTGAGCTTGAAACAATACTAATTTCCATTATAAATTAATTATGGGTTTAATTAAACTCATCTTTAAAAGACCTTAAATATAATTTAAATGCATCAAAAAACCAAGGCACATGCTAATGGCCTAACGGTAAAACACACGTACATGCAAGAGAGGCAACCTAGGTTTGAATATGTGTGGAAGCGGATTTTTGTTTTTCAGCCTAGCGCGTGCATTACACGCGCTGTGCGTGTTGCGCGAACACACGCGTGTCTCCTGCTTTCTCTAGTAATTAGTTTTCTCCTCGTGATCAGCTTGTTTCAAGTCCATTTTTTATCCTTTTCCAAGCTCAATTTCATCAAATTTATGGGGGGATCTGGAAATACACATAGAGTACTACAAATTAGAACCAAGAATCAAAAATCACAATTTGGCTTTCAATTTTAGATTCGAAGTTCGCAAAAAAGTCATTTTTCGCACGAAGAACAAATGTTCGAAAATTCAAATTTGAGCTTCTAGAACTTGTTTTTTGTTAATCTTATCCTCTTTCTAGAAGTGTAATCCGTTAATTGATTACCAAACCCCCTCTAGAAGCTTAGATTTGCGCGAATCCAACCACCACCACCAACCACGATGGCCACCATACCCCATTTTGAATCCTATAAATAGGACTTCGAATCCACTATTTGGATCATCCACAAGCAATCAAACACATATAAACACATCCATGACTTTAGGAAACACTTGAAGATTTTTGAATTCATTGGGTTTAGAAGATTTTCGACAAATTGATTGTGATAGTGAGCTTTAGGAAGGTTTGATTTCTCTATTAGAGGTCTTGGATTGATCCTTGAAGCTCAACCACCATCTTCGCGAAGCACTCACCCCCAACCGCCATTGTTGGAAGCTTGAAACCACCTTCCTCGGCTGATTTTGATCCAAATCACCACCGTCAAATTGCTTATCGTCCTTAGTTTGATCGAATTCATAAGTTCTTGGCTGCTTCAGACCACCCAATTGGTGATTTTCGAACAACCACCGCCATCATCTCCAACAACCAATCGAAGCTTTGAAGTCCGACCCAGGTTCGACCTAAATCCGAAATTCGAACCGCTCCATCCAGGTTAGTATTATCATCATCATTATTATTATTGTTGTTGTTGTTGTTGTTATCATCACATGTGAGTTTTCTCTTAAATACATATATATGTGAATAAAAAAAATATAAATATAAAAAAAATTGAAAATATGAATGGAAAAGGTTTTGCCATTTAGAAAAATTTTGTTTTATTTAAATATAAATTAATTTGGTTGGTTATAGTTTCATATTGAAAATTTATTGATTTTCTTAGAAATTTCAAAAAGAAATATTTAAAGCTTAAAATGAAAAGAATTCCAAAATATAAAATAAACCAACAAATTAAAAATTTTATAAAAAAGAACTATATGCTGTCTGATCTCTGTTAGCGGGTACGTGGGCACCTCCAGGGCGACATAAAAATGAAAAAAAAATCTTTTTTAGTTTATTATTTCTTTTTTGACTTAATTCATTGTTCATTATAAATATTGTAAGGTTTAATGATAAATTGTAAATATCATAGTCTATACATTAGTAAATTTTCGAGCATTAAAATGATAAACTTTAAATTTTAAATTTCAAGTGGTAACCATATGGTTTTAATAGGTTAGCCCCCGAATCCAAAATTTCTAGTTTATAAAGTTTGGTTTGTAAATCAAATTTTTCGCATACTAGTAGCTATGTTAGGATTAACCAATCCATTTATCCTAACTTATAATTTTTTCCCGATTGCAATCGGGTGGCAACTCTAAATTATTTTGAAAAATTAAATTTCTTTTAATTCTTAGTTGAGGGTTTGTATTAAATGGGTTTGTTTAATACGGATCGATTAAAAGAGATTAAACCAGAAACAAAAATCTAGGCTCAACATAGGGTTATGGTTTAATCTTTACCCTAGAAATTGAGGGGTTTACAATATACAGAGATATTATATGTAAGGTTATCCAAAAAAGAAGGAGTTCATAGATATTTCTTGCTCAATTTGTTAAAATACAAAACTTTACAAAAACTACTTAATTAAAAGTAGATAACTTTATATAAACATATATGATAGTACCAACAAGTATGGTACTTTAAAGGTTACAAAACCAAACTTGAAGTATACATACTAAAAAATTAGATGCTTAATATTACAAAACATAGGCTTGGAGGTAGCCTTAATCTATACTATTACATTAAACAAAACAAAGTCTCGCTTTTGTCTTTCCAAGAAAACAAATTAGAATAGTTCATCACCTAATCGTCCCACTCATCCAGGTATACTTTCCAATTAGTACCATAATCCATATCATCATAGTATTCATCATCATTGGTACCTGTAGAGGAAAAAGTAAGCTAGGAGCCTAGTATATAACAACATAAACAAATACCAAATGGCACACAATCTTAATTAATGTAATGCAAGAAACAATAGAATTATTTATCTTTGTTTAAGTAAAACATATCAACACCGGAGTATTCAAACTCTGATTTCAATCCTTAGAAATCTGGGGGTCCTGAGTAACAACTATAAACCTTTGAAAGTTCAGTTAATTTTAAGCTTAATCTTAGAATTAAAAGTTAACCGAAAACCCTAAAGGTCAACAAAAGACTATTACAAACCCTAGAAGATCCGGCAATCCCGTATTCTTTAGCCTTAGAAAATGGAGTTGAAATAATTAGTGATAATAGTTCATAATAATATAAGGAAACTTAAAAATATCATATTCGCAATTTTGAGTGTCGTTCGGACCTAAATGGGATTAGCCCTTGAAAAACGTGTCCTAGGGCTCGAAATAATAAAATATTCTGATAATACATTAGGACCAAAACGATAAGGATTTCAAAATAGCAGTTTCATAATTTTTCGGTGACGAAAAATAACAGATGTTCGTTTTTCTTTACTGTGGTATATTATTAGACTTGTTTACTATTCATTGTCCTATACTACTATTATTACTATTCATCTATCTCTACTTTACTTTACAACCTATTCTTACTACTATATACCTATTTTTCTACCTAATTTATTTCCAATACACATTCACATCAACTATACTTTACATCTTTATTACTTTTTATTACAAAACAACAAAAATTACTTCTCTCCCTCTCTCCTCTCCCTATGGCTGGCACCATCCCCTCTCTCTTCCCTCAATTATTTTTCTTTTTCAATTATTTTATTACACTAATTTCCCTCCATCTTCAACTTATAAATACCCCATCTCCCTCCGCTTCTTTTACACCACTTTACACATAACAAAACTTTCTCAAATTCACTCCACAAAATTTTTCTCTACCAAAACTCTCTTTCATCAAATACACACAAATCCCCCTCTATACATAAACCATCTACCATTTCCCACTAACCACATAACCATACATTCACTACCTTCTTCCTACACCATAAACA
The DNA here is from genome assembly GCA_024138025.1 of Combretum micranthum. NCBI lineage: Eukaryota > Viridiplantae > Streptophyta > Magnoliopsida > Myrtales > Combretaceae > Combretum > Combretum micranthum. Next base: position 185,102 of record JAMXBD010001158.1, read on the forward strand.
CTTTAGGTAAAACTCCTATTCTTATTTTATTTACTCGTGTCATGTAACTATATGACCATGGTGTTGTTTTTAAACTCTTATGAGTAGTAAATGCAACAACATGTTCATGTTTTGTTCTTGTACATGAAATTCCAATTTTATATGTTGTTATTATGCTTACATAATGTTGATTATTAATGATATTATTGTTATCATTATGCTTTAATCTAACTCTATGTATATTATTAAGTATACGTATATCTATATTTTTAGAGCCTAATGCTCACTAACTATTTCTAACTTGCTATTATTATTGCCTTTTATTTTCTTTTTCTTTTTCTCTTTTTAGGACTAGTTTATTCTTAGTCCCGAGTTGTCTTAATGAAGCTAAGGCTCTCAATACTTAATATATTAACTTGTTTATTATATTGCTTATTATATATTCCTTGTATTTTCATATTTTTATATTTTCATATTCATGATCATGCATGAGCATATTAATGTTGTCTCACAAGATTTTCTTAAATAAAAAGAGAAAAATGAGAGTTCTTTCTAAAGAAAACTTTTGTCATGAAAGAAATGATTTTTCCCATAAAGACTTAAGAATTTATCTTAGCAAATCTTTTCCAAAAATCTAGAGGAGTTTATCATAAGTTTTTTGTAACCAAAGTACATAGGAACTTTTAGATGATACATAAAGTAGATATATTATACATACACTTTACAAAACAATAAAGTGAAAAAGTTTTCTTTAAAATTAAAATTTCAAATCCTAGATTACAAAAGCTTTACCAAACTTTGTTAAGAAAGTTTCACCAATACTCTAGAATATCAAGAAATAGACTAGTTTGAAAAATCACCAAGAATGTTTCTTTTATAGAAATAAAACGTTCTTAAGAAATAAAAGCAGTAAACAACTTAGGAAATTATTTTAATTAAATGAAATAAACTTTAGGAAAAGTTAAAAAAAGTAAAGTTTGATAAATTTTAACTACTCTCAAATAGTATTTAGAAACTACCCTCTCAACCTCTAGAAATTAAGTAATAAGAAACTTAAAAGACAAAAATCATTTCTAAGAAACTTGAAAGACTAAGGAATAGAATTAAAAGAAAAAATACTCACTTAAAGTAATTCAAGAAATTTTCCAACAAGCTAAGTGGAAATTTTCAAAGTTTTGCTTTTCCAATTTCTAGAAAATATTGCTTTTACAAAAATTGGTTGAGATAACTTTATTAAATTTATGCATATGATATGATCAATATATATATATATATATATATATTCTAAAGGTTTTTCCAACTATAATAATATATATATTTTGGTACAAGTATTTTTGATAAAGAAAAGTTTGTAAATTTATGTTTTGAAAACTAGAATTTTCGTGGTGAATCTGTACCTTACAGTTTCGGGACCCAAACGACCTTTTATGATAAAAATAACCTTAGAAATGGATAGATATTTTTGAATAGGTAAAAAATGAATATTATATATGAAATTCCGAGTTAACATGAGCAAGTTATGGCTATTTTAAGTTGAATTTTATCCATACGAATTTTACTACAACTAGAAAGTAGAGTTAGAAGTTTTGAATAGAAATTCCATGGAATACTCATTTTGGATATTTCCTTTGATTAGGAACTGAGAGGAGGACGTATACTACCTCGATGACTTTTGACTAAGGGAGTATCGTTATGGCTGAGTGAGTCTACTTCCCTTATTTTTCATGCTTATGTTTGTGCTTGTAATTTAGTTGCACTAGCTTTATGAAAAGATGAAATTGAAGATGCATGTGTTTATAACATGTTGAAAAATGTTAAGCAGATCGAGCCACAAATTGTTTGTAATAAATTGTATGTTTATTAGCACATCGAAGTGTCTGAAATTGGTTGGTCTTGCAAGAAATTGAAATTTAGTGGCTAGGCTCTAAATAAAAATTGATGCATGTACTTCATGGTTGAGTCACATTGCATTTGTTATTGTACAATTGGTGGGACAAGTGTATGATAATGTGGGGGGTATATATAATGTGGTAAGTAGGAGCGGTAAAAACTACATAAATTATAGCTAGTAGGAGCCGGTAATAACTACAGATTTTTTATGACGAATAGGAGTTGGTAAGATCTATAAAAATGATTTTAAAGAAATGATGGCTGTAATGGGCTGAAATACCTAACCCCGAATGAAGGCATAATTCATTCAACATATGATTCCTGGAAATCATATTCTTGTATGCTCACGTGCTTATTGCATCCCATTTGCTTGTCTAATAAACTTGGTTGATATTTTGCTTTAAGTATGATTATTGATTTTACTCTCTAAGCCCAAAGCTTACACCCTATAGATATTTGTATTAATAGGAACACCTGTTCTTATATCCGAATCTTCTCATATCCCGTAGTTTTCTTTTGGGAGCTTTTGAAGGAAATCTACTTGAAGATTATACTAGAATTCCTTTAAAATATTTTATTTAGTATTTAAGACTATTAAGTATTTCAATCCTTGGAGTTTTAGTGGGGCATGCCCCTAAGAATCATGTAATAGACTTTTAATTTTTATTATTATGATATGTTTTTATTTAGATTCTTATATGTTCAATATAACTTTCTTAGACCATACTTCCCAAAAGCGTCTCCTATTAACCATATTAGATGCCTTACATATAATACTGAGACTTTCGCATGACTAAGGTAGTCATTCTTAAGTCTTGATATTATATGTGGCGGACTACTACGTTAGGGTACCCTTCGGGGCGTAACAACAACAACAGCTACTCAAGGGGTTGATATAAGTAGTCCAAATACTTATATCTTCTATATAACTTTACAATTAATAATCTCATAGGATTCACAGCCATTACTCAAATTTATTTAACTTAATCCTAATATCACCTAGTTCAAATTGTACCCATAAATGTAAACTAAATCATATTATTTTTTCTTAAAAATAAGAAAATTTGCCGATACCATTCCTCTCATCTATTACTCGCTGAGCCATTATGAAAGTCATTGCATCATGACAGGGGCCTAAGCGCCTAATTTACCATGTCAACTCGTTAACAGAGTTGCCGCTCCTTGGATCAGATTCAATAGCACATGCACAAACAATTCACACAAATTTTTAAGTAATATCAATTAAATTTGATTTGATAATGTCTATGCAAACCCCAGTTTTCTTAATAAAAAAGTAGACTTTGGAAACCGAAAACCAAAACCCTAAAGATTAGCTTAAACTTGAGAGAGAAACCTAGGAACTCTGGCTCCAGGTTTCCTTCGATTTCAATTAAAGAACTTTTATAAAAGAATTTAATGTGGAATATTATTTTAAAGTATATTTCAAACATAAAAAGTTCTTATTTATGGGCCTTCCCGAGATCCATTACGGAAAAGCGAGCCCGAACTAGAAATTCGAAAAAATATTCTGAAATATTCTTTAGAACCGAAATTTAATAAGATTTCAAAATAAGTTTTATAATTTTTTTTATAAAATTACAGATATAGCATTTTTCTCGTATTTTCTTTACTATCGGTAAAGTAATTGTCTTGTTTACTATTCATTACTATTCACAAGTACAACCTATACACTCATAAGCCACTCCTACTCTTACATCCTTACAAACACTCAATACATTTTCTTTTCCAATGAAAATTTGTCTCTTCAAAATTATTACAAATTAAGACTTTTATTACATAAATTACAAAACAAAATTTAATTAAAATCTCTCTCTCTCTCCTCTCCATTTGTGGCCGCGCACCCCCTATTTTTACCCTCAATATGTTTTATTTTCTTCTTTTTATAATACAAACAAACCCTAATTTTACTTACTATAAATAATCTTTTACTTTCTCTCTCTTTCATTCATTTTTCATTTGTTTCAAAACTCACAAACTCTCTCTCTTTTCTTCTTTGTACCGTGAGCTTCCACACACCCCCCACACACTCACACAAGCTTGTTTGCTTCTTCATTTTCCTCTTGATTCAAGCCTTAGGTGATGAATCCTAACCCTTTCCTATATTAAATCTTGTAATGGCAAGATTATTCATGAGTGTTTTCATGTTAAAGTCCCCATGAGCACTTGCTAGGGACAAGAAAATACTAATACATGAATATCAAGCCATCACAAGAGTAGATCTTGTGTTTAAATGAGTTTTGATTGGATTATCTTCATGTTCATGCATTTAATACTAGAGTAAAGTAGAGATCTTGCATAAAAATCCATGTTCATGCTTTCTAACTTCATTTCATGCATCATAAGTAGTGGATCTAGCATTTTGATGTTCATGTTATACTTGACATTCATGATCTCATGAATATTTTGTTTTAATGCATTAATACTCATAAAGGTTTTGTCTTGTATATATAAATATGGTAGTTAGTGGATCTTTAGTTAGAGAACAAGAATTTAAAAAGAAAAACTTTTATTTGGAATGTTCAAATGAAAAATTTGTATGACTTCAAAATCATGTTTTAAAAACTCTTTTATCACTCTAAAACTTATGTTTTATGAAAAATGAAGGGTAAGGTAATAATATCATTAAGTAATGATTTTTATAAGTTGAAATGAGTTTTGATGAGAATAAGGTGTAAAACAAAGAGTAGAAATAAGATAGGATATTTTGAGTTACTACTCAACTTAAGAAATCGTAATTTTGGGATATTGCCATAAAAACACCTATTTTCCAAGCTCAAAATGAAAGTTTTAATTAAGAAATGAAGTCCTTAAGGGATAGGTATAATAAAGCCTTAAATTTTAATATATAAACAAGTTTTCTTAAAGAAAACATTCAAAAACTAAATTTCCGAAAAATCGGATTTTGAGAATAAATCCTATTTGAAAACATGTTTACAAAGAATAAAATGGGAATTTTATGTAGAAATAAAGGTCTTAAGTAATAGATATCATGAGGACTCAATTCTAGCAAAGATAACTAGAAATTCCTAAGAAATAATTCCACAACAAAGAGAGATTTATCAAAGCTAGGAAACTAGTTTTCTTAAAGGTAAATATTCTCGGAGTCTTGCAAAATAAAAAGTTCCTAAAATTTTCTTTAGTAAATATTGTCAAGAGCATGCATGCATTAAACTCATAACATGCCATTCATGATAGGAAATCGTTAATATTGCATGTATAATTGATTTATAAAGTTGAAACATTTCAAACATCAACAAAACTATTTTTCGGAATTGGAAAAATTGTTACTGATCAGAACTGATCCTACTGTTTTGTGACCCAAACATTTTCAAAACATGAAAATAATATTAGAATTAGATATATCTTTCGAAGTAGATGGAAATCAATATATAATTTGCGAAATTCCGAGTTAAAATGACCAAGTTATGGCCGTTTTAAGTTGGGACTTCCACAAATGACGAGAATTACAAATTTACTAAGTTTTGATATATAGTTTGGATTAGTTAAGTGATGAAATACTTATTAGGGTATTTCTTCCTTTTTTAGGTGACCCCGAAACTGACGATTCTCTACCACCAGATTATTATTACTAAAAGACCGGTGATCCATGGCCGAGTGAGTATCATTTCATTTCGATTTCAATTATTGTATATGGTTGTAATAATAGTTGCACTAGATATTTGGTAAAGATAAAATGGATATGCATGATGGGGATGAACGGGAATTTTGTTGGTCGTTGTTGATATGAAAATGGAATGTAAGAATATCGAAGCCGAGTGATTAATTATTGCTTGTATAGATAAATTAGGATTGACTGTCTGCGATTATTGATTGATCACTTAAAGAATTGGTATAATTGAATATTCAGAATTGAAAATAAATATGGAATCATTCATATCATAAATGGGGATGGAGCATTAGCATTGGTTGGTTGTCGGTGATCCTAAACGGTGTAAAAGTTGGTTAATTGTGATCCATAAATGAATTAATGAGTTGGTTAATCGTGATCCACAAGTGAATTTATAAGTTGGTTGACCGTGATCCTAAACGGCATATTGAGTAGTACCACAGTATTCGTTAATTTGCTAACCTGAGATGGAGGGCACAAGTCTATCCATATATGATTTCCGGCTGGTCATATCTTTGTTGATTCCATATGTTTGATGCATATCACTTGTCTGATTAATCACTTGTTTGTTTAATGTGTTATAATTGTGATCTTGGAAGTTCTCACTCACTAAGCTAGTATAGCTTACGTCCCTACAGTTTTTATTTATTGCAGCACCGATTCATATGGCTTAGACTGAGGCAACTTACAGATCAGGTACAAAAGCTAGGCGTTTCCTCTAGAAGTTGTATTCAAGTTTGTTTAGACTTCCTTAGGAAACCAAGAGACTGGATAATTGTAAAAGACCTTTTAAACAATATTCTTTTGCGGGGGAATGCCCCTTAGATTTTGTAACTAATTGCATAAGTGTTTTGATTTATTTTCTAATACTATTGAATGCCTAGTTAAACTCTTTAACTCCATTGGTTCAAGTATTCTATTGTCGTAAAGGGATGCTTTACATCTATACAAGACTCCCGAACGACTAAGGTGGTAATTTGTGAGTCTTATATGGCACGTGGGGAATTGTTACGTTTAAGGTACCCTATGGGGCCTGATAGTCTAACCTAGCACTCAACAAATAAGTTACTGCTTACCTAAATAATCTGATTTATTAGATAAAAGACCTGTATTCAAACCCAACTGGGTATGAGAATCTGTTAAAGAAAATAATTTCTTATAAAACATGTTAATCCACTATGAAATATTAAGTCATTAGGTATTCATTAAACTTAAAAAAGATCTAAATCATCACATAACATCTTACTTATGCAAGTACAAATATACATATCATATTTCATCCATCCATCCATCTATCTGTCTGTCTATCTATTATTATTGTTATTATATGATTAGTACCAGATGATTCATCATGCTTGTCAAAAAGGCCAAGATGTATATTACAGGTACCATCACGGCCATGATCTTAGGCTGTGCTGTTATCTCACTACCTTGTTAAGCCCGTATTACGAGATGACGCTTCCTATGACCGTCATAATGTAGGCTGTGATGAAAAACATGCTAGTAATGGTCTTTTTTAAAATTTTTCTAAAAATCATCCATGGAGATAAGGACCTTTGTAACAGCCGTAATCTAGGTTGTGCCCATTAAGAAAAAGAGGGCAGAGGAGATCACGGGCTTGGTAAAGGCGGTGATCAAGCTTTAAAAATCACACCGGGGAGATAATGACCCTCATAACAGCAGTGATCAAGGTTGTTTCATGTTTAAAAAATAAACAGAGAAGATCATGAGCCTCATAACAACTATGACCATAAGGAAAACATGCTTTTGAGAAGATAATGGCCTTGACCACACCCATTATGAACAAGGTATTGGTTCTTTAATAATTGTTTCAAAAATTTCAAAGTTCTATATCTTCTGACTCCTTCATAAGACCTTACTTGTTTATAAACTCATATCAAAACTAACCTATAATCACCATTTCAAACATCATCAAGTTCACTTTCACACATATGTTCATCTCACATGTATATGTACAATAAAAATAACTTAAAAACATAAGTCCATCATTAATACTTGTAGAACTCTATTATCATTCAAGTTCTACTCATTTATCATTAACAACATCAATATATATATAATATATATCAATTCATCATGAACGCAAAATTCATTATCTAACGCTCTAATTTAAAGGCATTACAACTCGACACTTGTTTTTCTCTTCACAAGAGCACGCTAAAACTATAAAATACTAATCTACAAATTATACCAAAAGATAATCACCAAACTCACATATGGTTACTTTAAATCATCACATTAAAAAATCTCTTTGAAAAACATGAACTGTTAAAATCCAAAACTACATATTATCAAACCAAATGAAACCTAATAAACTAATCTCATAGAGACTTCAATAACTGATAACATTCAAAATAAAACTTCATAACGTCTTCAATATCTCTCTCTCCTATCTCCAATGTCCAATGTCTACTGGTCTTCAGCTGGATAGTTAAGTCTACTATTGTCATTCACATGATTAACATATAGATCATACAATATCATCTTCACCTGTACCTGAAAAATAAAGGAATAAAGAATGAACGAAAATGCCCAGTATGCCATACCACAAACAAATATGCATGAAGATGCAACATACAATTCACATACAATTCTAAAACTAATACAACAAACACAAGTTATTATCTTTGATTAGTCAAGCAAACAGCACAATTTAGAACCATATGCAACTGGTTCTAAACCTAGAGTAACTGAAAACCCTGATAAAACAAGCCTTTATATAAAATACTCTATATATATTTATATTGATGTTGGGTACTCCCCACACATCATTGCGTGCCACAATTAAGCTAGCACGACTCCTAATATACCGAAATCATTTCTATGCATGAGTCCACTCGAGACACCCTCACACATAGATCATCAAGGTGCCTCGTTAGTATCACACTCTGCGTGATCTTTACTAACACAAGCAGCAAACATTAAAATTATATGCCAGATAAAATTAAGTCAATTCATTGTTCTAACCCTACAAGAACATACAAAAAACAAGGTAAGGTCATCCTTGACTTGCTTCCAAAACTCCAATATTAACAAATCGTCTTAAAAATGTTATATACCCTAATTTCACCAGAATCCTGATCATCAACATATATCAAATCAAAATACGATTTCACATTCATAATTAAACCCTAGTCCTAAAATCTACAATCTAAACTATAAAATTTACAACATTAGATCCACACACATGTCTTCTAGGATCACTAGACAACGAAACCCCAAAAACACAGATTTCTCTAAAATTCCTCCAAACGCTAAAATCCTCAATCAACAATAAATCAATTATCAGGAAAGCTCTCATCTTTAACATAACAAGAATTATACGAATTCATACTTACCTAAAGCTTTGGACCTCACGCTTTCTTGACTGTAGGACCAAATTACCAATCACAACTTAGGGTTTTGATCTCCAACGAAGTCGTCTCTACCAACTTGATTCCTCAAATCAAAGAAACAACCTTTACTAGAGAGATCATGCTAAAAGATTAATGAAAAGACTAGAAAGGAACTCACTTGCCTAGGGTTTACATTTAGGAGAAGATGTGAGGAATGAACAAAAGACATAGGGGCTATATATAGGGATTGGAAAACCTTAGCACACAAAAGAAAAGAGTTATCTTTTGTAGGATATAGGCTAGACACAAGTTGATGGCTCAGGGGTAGCTTAATGCGAAGGGGAGAAAAATCTCTTTATAAGCCATCCATAAAGTTGGCGGCTATCACCTCCAAGCCGGCGGCTTAGAGCCGGCCTTGCATCTCCACTCCCGGTTCTGCATAAAAACTTCCTTCAAGTCCAATTCCATTTGTTAAATGACAAAAATACCCTCTTAGACAACCTTCTATTACAATACTACCCTTCACTATTATTTATTTATTTGTATATTACACATCACTTCAAACACCTAGAGTACATATGCCTATTTACATATCTAGTTCAATGTACTTGTTAACTTATCACTAATTTGTCTCAAGCATCAAAGTTCTATCCCTATGTAACATAAACATAAACCACTACCATAATTAAACAAAATATGTAAGAAATCACTTTTACTTACTTTTGTGGCTACTAGAATCAACCAAACTTTTCTTTCCACTTTCTTGATTTAAATCTTACTTCTACTTATTCCTTGGATTAATTCTTTGGTTAAAAGCTAGTGGGGCAAGATTTAGAAGAGATTTTGAAGTGAAATTTGAGCTTGTTTGTATTTAGGAAAATGAAGAAGATGGAGAAAGAGAGAGACGATAGTTTAGGTCTATTTTGGATTGGTATTCTTTTTTATTTCCTTTATGAGTTTTAGGGCATTTTAGAAGGATAGAGAAGATGCCTAGACATGGGTGATAAGTACAAAATACCCTAATTATTCACATGGTTTTAGTATGATATTATAGTGATTTTTATGTGAATAATTGTAGAAAAGGATACTGATTTGAGTAATATGTTAATTTCAGGATTAAGAGGAGATAATAAGCATTATGGAGATGTTTTGACGAATTACAACAAGTTTTGATGAAGAAAGTGCAAAGTGAAGAATTCAACCACATGAGATTTCAACACAAGCTGTGTTGAATGCTAGTGTTGGCCTTTAAAAATGTACAGCAAGCTATTGTAAAGAACATAAAGAAGCAACACGAGCTATGTTGGATGCTTATATTAGAGATAAGAAATGGACAGAATGCTTTATGGAACATACACGACTTCGCAACACAGGCTGTGATCGGGCTTGTGTAGGACTCCAATTCGTAACAAATCCGAGGAAATAGCCAACAGAGGAAGCAACACGGCCTCGAACACGTCCTGTGTAGAATGCCTGTGTAGAAGACAAATCCATCTTTTATAAATAGATCCAACCACTCTTTGTTGAGGGAGTCTATTTTGGAAAAAAAGAAACCCTAGGAGCAAGAAGACATACGAGAAGAAGAGGAACTCCTAATAATTTTCCATCACAAGATTTGTTTGTTAAAGGGTGTAATCATCATGTTTTATGATTATTCTTCCATGGGTTATATTTGCAATTATTTTACAATGGAAGCTTAGATCTATATGCCTTAGATTTTGAGAAACCCTAACCCTAATGTCGATTGAATTGATTTGTTGAATGAAGTTCTTGTTATTGGATCTATTCATGTTGCTTGATTGTTGTAATCTAGTATATGCGCAATATTAGATTATTGTATGATTCTTGTTAATTGAATCGAAGGATTAATTAATAGGAAAGATCTAGCATGAGTAGAAGGGTTTGAATGTAAATCTAGAGATAGATTACATGAATCTTTTGCATCAAGAATTTATCTTTATGAGGAATTGTGATCATTAATGCGATCTTTATATGCATCTAGTGAGGAAGAGATTTCCATTAGACATATAGGGTTAGGATTTAATTATCTTGAGAAAGAGATTAATGAGATTAGGGTTCCTGCAATTCAAGAACACGTGCTGCATTGATGAATGTTATTAATAAGATTGATAGGGTTAGGGTGTATCAAGGTCTAGGGTATTGTTTTATGATTGTTGAATTATTAAGGTTGTGAATATACATTGATTGCGATTAATTAGTTAAATAGTGAATCGTAGTTGTTAGTAATAAATGCAATTAATTAGATTTGCTAAATAGTGGAAAACGGTTAATTCTAGTAATTGTCTTAAAGATCCTTGTGGACGATATCCGTTGACCCTATACAACTATAGATAGGTACACTGCCTAACTAGGTCGTAAGAGTTAATTGGAATTATAAATTTAAGAGTTGATACGATCTACATCAAGTTTTGGCGCCGTTGCCGGGGATCTGGCACGGCAATATTAGAAGAACCTTATTATCTACTAATTTAGCTATTTATTTTATTTTGCAATTTGATTCTTTCTCTTTTTGGACAATTAACGTTGACTCTATTTTGTTTGATCTCACTTGCAGTTAATGCTAAGAAGTTCTTCGTCTGAAGACTTTACCTTTGATCCCGAGATCAACAAACATATCACAAAAGAATCAGAGAAAGAAAGATTAATCTTAATAGTTCTGGGACAATGGACAGAAGTGGAGTTGCTGACGGTCAGAATTTAGCTGTTGAGAGGAATGGAAATAACCCAAATCAGGGTGTCGTTAATGAGAATAATCCCGCCAGGGGTCCTCCAAATGCAATACATCGCCCTATGTGCGAGTTATTCATGCCTGATGTAGACGGAGTAACACCATCCATTGCATGGCCCACGATTCAAGCCAACAATTTTGAGCTAAAACCGTCTTTGGTACATATGGTGCAGGTCAATCAATTTGGTGGAGAAGTTTCTGAAGATCCACATGACCATCTTACAAATTTCCTACATATCCACATGACCATCTTACAAATTTCCTACATATTTGTACCACAATTAAAAGCAATGGAGTATCTGAAGATGCAATCCATCTTAGACTATTTCCCTTCTCTCTAAGGGATAAGGCAAGGAGCTGGCTAAACTCTCTACCTCCTAATTCCTTGACCAACTGGGATCAAGTGGCACGGAGATTTTTGGAAGAATTCTTTCCACCAAATAAAACGATCCGGTTAAGGAATGACATCTTTGCTTTCCGCCAATATGAAAGGCGAGTCACTATATGAGGTGTGGCAAAGATTCAAAGAACTCCTAAGACGCTGCCGTCATCATGGAATATCGTTGCATGACTTGATCAGGATTTTCTACACCGCCTTAGGTGACCACTTGAAAACAAAGATAGATGCGGTAGCAGGTGGTTGCTTAATGAAAAAGAGTGCCCCAGAGGCATATGAGCTGATTGAAGAAGTAGCTCGGGACACTTTCCATTGGCATAGTGAAAGGAATCGGCCACAACAAGCAGCAACAACAATGGAATCCGAAACAGTTTCTCAACTCCAAGCCCAAGTGCATCACTAACAGCTCAGATGAGCAGAATGAGATCTGGTATGGACGGGTATCCAAGTGGTGAGCCATACGGTCCTAATGACACTCTAAGCATGGAGGATGTGAATATGATGAATAAATTTGAAAAGGAGCCGGGAACTACAATCCTTATAGCAATACATATAATCCAGGGTGGAAGAATCACCCGAACTTCTCGTGGAGCAATCATAATACACAGAGGTCAAATCTTCCACCAGGTTTCCATAGGCTACCACAGCAACAACTCCCAGCTCTTCCAGCATCACAGCACGTTCCTGCTTTGCCACCTCCTGAGAAAAAGCCAAATATAGAAGATCTCTTGGCACAATTCATCCAAACTTCCGATGCTCGTCATAGGAACCAAGAGGCATCGATTCACAACCTGGAAAACCAAATTGGCCAATTGGCTAAAATGCTTTCTGAGAGACAACCAGGCTCACTCCCTAGTAACACTGAACCGAATCCGAAGGAACAGGTAAAGCTATTAATCTAAGGAGTGGAAGAACTTCCAGTATGGTAGAAGGGCATACACAAGTTGTTGAAAAGGAGGTCGAAGAAAAAAATTGTGAGAAGCACACTCATGAGACCGAAAAGAAACAATCGCCAACGGTTAAGGCTTATGTGCCTAAAATACCATACCCAGCTCGTCTCCACCAGAATAAAGACAAAGAGCAGTTTGGCAAATTCCTGGAGTTGTTTAAACAGCTCCACATCAATATACCTTTTGTGGAAGCTCTCTCGCAGATGCCTAAATATGCCAAGTTTCTGAAGGATCTTCTATCTAACAAGAGGAAATTGGAGGATGTCTAACAATTGAGGTAGGAGCTAACTGCTCCTCCATCATTCAAAACAAGTTACCACCTAAGCTAAAAGATCCGGGAAGCTTCACCATTCCATGTGTGGTGGGAGAATTATCTGTAGAAAAAGCACTAGCGACCTTGGGGCGAGTATCAATCTCATGCCCTATTCATTTTTTAAGAAGCTAGGCTTGGAAGGTCTGACTGAACCTCGACCTACCCGCATGAGTCTTCAATTAGCTGATCGTTCAGTGAAAATCCCAAGAGGTATTATCGAAGATGTGTTGGTGAAGTGGGTAACTTTATATATCCTGTGGATTTCGTCATACTAGATATGGACGAAGATAGAGAAGTACCGTTAATTTGGGAAGGCCTTTTCTTGCCACTGCAAGGGCGGTAATAGATGTTCAAGAAGGAAAACTCACCCTTAGAGTGGGGGATGAAGAATTGGTGGTAACGGTAGCTACAGCACTAAAGCATCCCATGGGGTCTGACGATTCCTGTTACTCTATCGATACTATAGACTCTTCTGTATCCGATCATATCGATGAAATTTTATCTAAAGATGCATTAGAGTTGAGTTTGAATCTTAGTGCAGGTAAAGAAGTAACGGGATCGGATGTTAAGGCCATCACAGCTGCACTCGAGGCAAATGAACAATTCATCTCTCAGAAAGGTTTTGAAGAATTAAAGAACGATACTAAGGAAAAGTTGAAAACCTCCATTGAAGAGCCACCAGTGCTTGAATTAAAACAGCTTCCAAATTCTCTTGAATATGCATTCTTGGAAAAGAACTCAAGTTGCCAGTGATAATTGCTTCGGAACTGTCCAGTGAACAGAAGGAACAACTACTTTCGGTTCTCAAGGCACACAAGCGGGCTATTGCTTGGAAGATCTCCGACATCAAAGGTATTAATCCATCCTTCTGTACTCATAAAATTCTGTTAGAAGAAGGTACAAGCCTGTGGTCCAACCTCAAAGACGGCTCAACCCAAATATGAAAGAAGTTGTCAAGAAAGAAGTCATCAAACTTCTTGATGCGGGGATGATATACCCCATATCTGACAGCCCTTGGGTTAGCCCAACACAAGTGGTGCCAAAGAAAGGAGGAATAACTGTGGTCCCGAACGAGAAAAATGAATTCATTCCCACAAGAACGTAACTGGTTGGCGAGTATGCATCGACTATAGACGATTGAACGAAGCAACAAGGAAGGACACTTTCCCCTACCATTTGTGGATCAGATGCTAGAAAGGCTTGCCGGACATATGTATTACTGTTATCTTGACGGTATGTCCGGATATTTTCAGATACCTATTGCACCAGAGGACCAAGAGAAGACCACCTTCACATGTCCCTATGGCACATACGCATATAGGAGGATGCCTTTCGGATTGTGTAATGCACCCGCTACATTTCAGCGTTGCATGTTAGCGATATTTGATGACTTGGTGGAGGAGATATGGAAGTATTTATGGATGACTTCTCGGTCTTCGGAATTCATTTCAAGCATGTTTGGCTAATTTAGAAAAAGTCTTGACCCGTTGTGAAGAGACTAACCTAGTCCTTAACTGGGAAAAGTGCCACTTCATGTGTAAGGAAGGCATTGTACTGGGTCACAAGTCTCTCAAAAGGGGATTGAAGTAGATAGAGCCAAGATGAAGTAATTGAGCGATTACCGCCTCCCACATCAGTCAAGGCTATTAGAAGCTTTCTTGGACATGCGGGTTTTTACCGGCGATTCATAAAGGACTTCTCCAAATTAGCACGTCCTTTAACACGACTTCTGGAGAAGGATGTACCCTTCACTTTCGATCAAGAATGCACTCATTCTTTCAACCTCCTAAAGAAAAGCTTATCAATGCTCCGATTATGATAGCACCAGATTGGAACCTTCCATTTGAGATTATGTGCGATGCAAGTGATTATGCAGTCGGGGCTGTTCTGGGACAAAGACATGAGAAGCGGTTCCAACCAATATACTATGCCAGCAAAACTCTTAACAATGCTCAAGAGAACTACACCACAACCGAAAAGGAATTATTGGCAGTAGTATTTGCATTTGATAAATTTAGACCTTATCTTGTTTTATCTAAGGTTATTGTGTATACAGATCACTCCGCACTAAAGTTTCTCCTATCCAAGACCGATGCAAAACCACGACTCATTCGGTGGATACTGCTCCTTCAAGAATTTGATCTCGAAATCCGTGACAAGAAGGGAGCGGAGAACTTGGCAGCGGATCACTTATCAAGGTTGAAAGAACCACACAACGATGAGTTATTGAAGCGGACATCGATGACACCTTCCCGGAAGAAAGGCTCTTTGCAGTATGTGAAGTTCTAAGTTGAGGCACCATGGTTCGCCGACATAGCGAATCATCTCGCTGCAAGTGTTCCTCCTAGTGTCTGGATTATAATGCCAAGAAAAAGTTCTTTGCCGAACTCAAACATTACTACTGGGAAGACCCCTTTCTTTTCCGAATATGTGCTGATCAAATGATCAGGCGGTGTGTCTCCCATGATGAAGGTTGGAAGATTTTGTATGAATGTCACTCCGGTCCTACTGGGGGTCACTACAGCGCCAACCGAACTGCTCAAGAGTCTTAGAGGTTGGTTTTTATTGGCCATCTATATTTCGAGATGCTCAACGTTTTGTTATGTCCTGTGATAGATGTCAAAGAACGGGAACCACCTCGAGACGTGATGAAATGCCCAGAACTACATTCTGGCATGTGAGGTATTCGACCTATGGGGCATTGATTTTGTTGGGCCACTCCCTACTCCTTCGGGAACAAATACATCCTAGTCGCAGTAGACTATGTTTCCAAATGGGTAGAGGCCAAGCACTACCCACCAATGACGCCAGGGTGGTATGTAAGTTCCTGAAAAAGCTTTTCTCACGGTTTGGATCTCCCGTGCTATCATCAGTGATAGGGGGACTCATTTTTGCAACTCTCAACTGGAGAAGTTTGAGGAAATATGGAGTCACGCGAATTGCAACACCTACCACCCTCAGACAAGCGGGCAAGTGGAAGTTTCAAATAGGGAATTGAAGAGGATCCTTGAGAAGACGGTCAGTTCTCATAGAAAAGATTGGGCAGACAAGCTCGATGATGCCTGGGCATATAGAACCGCCTACAAAACACTCTAGGAACTACTCCCTACAGACTAGTTTATGGGAAGGCATGCCACCTCCCGGTGGAAATTGAGCATAAGGCGTATTGGGCCATCAAGCAGATGAACTTTGAGTTAAACTCTTCCGGACTCAAACGAAAGCTTCAGCTGAACGAACTTGATGAGTGGAGAATGACAGCATATGAAAATATGAAGCTTTACAAAGAGAAAACAAAGAAATATCATGATGCTCACATCCGCCATCCTAAGAAGTTTAAGGTCGGAGATCAAGTACTACTTTTCAATTCTCGGTTAAAACTTTTCCCGGGCAAGTTGAAATCAAGATGGTCAGGTCCATTTTTTGTCAAGCAAATCTTTCCCCACGGAGCTATAGAACTAGAACACCCCGAACAAGGCACGTTCAAGGTAAATGGTCACCGGGTCAAATTATACATGGGGAATGGAACAGAAATTGAAGAACGGGACGAGATAAACCTCCGACCCCCAGTTATCTAGCCATGGCTAGCCACATGCCGTCGAGCGAACGACGTTAAACAACAGCGCTTCATGGGAGGCAGCCCATGTACATCTTAGGTAGATTTCGTTCCTTTTTCTTAGTAATTTTTGTTTTATCCCTAATCTATTTGTCCTCATAAGATAGGTGACTTGTGACTCCCACGTTCGAACCGGCGGTCACACTCAAAGTGTGGGGAAGATGCACCCAAGATCGTGGTAAGGCCATTTGTGAACGGTAATGCGGTAAGTTTCTCTTTTCCTGTGTATATTACTTAAAAATACACAATGTTGCACTACCATCACGTCAGATTGCACTTAATGCACAATTTTTTTACTCCTACACGAGCATCGAACACAGCCCGTGTATAATGCTCGTGTAGCATACACAAACATTCTGACTGATTTCTGAAGCATAAACGAGATATCCACACAGCCTGTGTTCGATCATACTTCTTTAGGGGCAACAATCTGAAAAATTTTGGAACACTACACGGGATTCGAACACAACCCGTGTATGATGCTCGTGTAGCACTCATGAGCGTTCTGGCCATTTTTCGACTCATACACGAGCGTTGAACACAGCCAGTGTACAATGCTGGTGCATTCATGAACTCCATTCTGGACAATTTTTGAGCCATACACAGGTATCGAACACAGCCCGTGTATACAACCTATGTACAACCCCAAAACGCATCATATAAATACACCTCGCACAGAACACATGCACATGTCACTTTCACTTTTCCCTTTCATTTTCACCTTTTCCACCACGAAAGCACTCCACCACGCTACCCACCACACCACGGTTTCACTACAAGGGACCACTTCCACCCAACAGATATGGGACACAAGAAGGTCTGCGTTAAGAATCCCACTCCTTCCTCAACCCCCTCCGGTTCAAAGCAACCGACAACTAGTCGCTCCAAGAAAACCACCTCAAAGAAGTCAAAAAAGCCAGCAACCCCTGCCAAGACCAAGACTCAACCATCCAAAAAGAAACAAAAGCTCCTACAAGAGAAAGCCGACTCGGAGATCTATTACAAGAACGTCTCGGACAAATCTTGGAGCAAGAAAAGAAAAGCTCGGCTATCTTCCAAACCTTTCGGAGCACACCGATTTGTCGATTGGGAATTAATAAGGAACTACGGAATTGAAGCCGAAATCAAAGACCTGCTCTCCATCGGCCCGTGGGAAAAACTCTTTGACATCCGCACTCCCGCTTATCATGACATTACAGTGGAAGTCCTGTCCACACTCGATTTGGATGACAAAGATTTCAGCAAAGGTGTCCATGGTACACTCACTTTCCTTGCTTATGGAAAGTATTATAAGGTCCCTCTATACAAATTTTGTGTGTACATGGGACTCTATACTGAGGAGGAGACCCAATCCGAGGCCTTTCAACAACTCACAAACAGTTGGCCCCAGGGAGCTACACACATTGACTACTGGAAAGTCCTTTGTGAATCGGATATGGATTACTTCCCTTCCAAATCCAAGTCCTCCTCCATGCGCAATGTCCACTATCGGGTCGTCCATTGGATGTTTGCCAACACCATTGGAGCTCGGAAAAGCAGCACTGGTGTGGTCAACAATTTTGAGCTGTTCCTTCTCTATAGCATTGCAAGTCGGTACAAGATCAATGTGGGAGTGGAGTTAGCCCATTATATCTATCGCCAAGCCTCCGATCCACGGTCTAAAGGCATCTACTGTGGCGGCTACATCACTCGACTCTTGCAGGGGATGGACATCTTCAAGGAACCCACGGGAGCCACTCCGGTCCCAATTACTAGAGTGACCGATGGGCCATTTGCTGGGTGGGGGCTAGAAAAATTGATCAGCACTCCAAGGAGAATGTACTCCACTCCCCCTTTCCTCAGACCATACACCACCCCAGGCGCCTCGACATCTCAGGTTCCAGCTGATGCCGACCAACGCTTGGCTAGGATGGAAGCTGATATGCAAAAGGAGAGAAAGAAGGCCAAGAAATTCAGAGCTTATGTGATAAATTTTTTACAGGGTATGGCGAGATGTATGAGACCGACACCCGCTGATCTCCCCACTTACATCAGTTCATCCGAGGATGAAGGGCCCATTCCCAGCTCAGCGCCTGCAGCAGCTTCCCCTAAACGGCATGGGAAAGAACCAGTAAAGGACACCCCAGCCGAGCTGTCATCGGAGAGTGAAGAAGTGGCGGAGTCCGCTGAGTATGATGATCAGGAAGCGGACGACGAATCTGATCCGGCAGTGGGAGATGAGTCGGAGCAAGAGGAAGGAGATGATGATGGAGATGACGATGAGGATCCGGACAACTGATTTCTTTTTGTTATGACGAACTACCGAATATCTTTTGATTTTGATGCTTACTTTTTCTTGCAGGACTATGGGATATTTTAGTTTAGTTAGTTCTTTAGTTTTCTAGTTTCTTTTTACCTTCTTCTTTTTCCCTGCAGCAAGAATGACTATGGGTTCTCCATCCCCTTTTGCGGCTGATCAATGCGGATACTCCTTGCAATTCTTTTTCTTCCCTTCGCTTATACTTGCTGCCCCACTACATTCTTCTAAACTCGGGGAAGTTTCAGTTCTTTTCATTTTTTTTTTATTTTTCCTTTCTTCGCAAGTTTCCTTTGGGCTGTGATATCATCAACGACATTGAGGTCAATGTCTATCTTAAAGTGTGGGGAAGTTTAAGGAAGGAAATTAAATTTTTGGGGTATTATAAGCTATCTAACTTTTAACAATTGCTAATCAAGTTTCCCCCACTTATGAGTACTTATGAGATTGAAAGTTCACATATTTCAAGAATCTTGAAATTGTACTTAATCAAAGGAAATTTAGCATTCAATTATCAATTGGAAGTGATTTGATGTGCCTTACTCACTTATTTTGTAATTGGTTTACTTAGTTAAAGTTTTAAGATTGAAATCTAAGTGGAGCAAATTTACTTACTATTTAATGATCAAATCTTAAGTTGTGAAGGATGTTGAAATCCCTTGTTAAAGTTAAATGGTTGTGTTCCTAAGCTTGTTAGTTAGTATATTTAGCTTTTCAAGAATCTTGAAAACTTTTCTAACCTTTAGTGAAAGGGGTATATGAAACCGATCACTTAGTGATTCTTTTTGAATGATTTCTCTGAATTGGAATGAAATGAAATGGAATCAGTTGTGTTAAATGGAATGTTAAACCTTAGTCAATATGGGCGGGCTTTGGTCCCTCAGAAGAGCGAAGTCTGACCCCGCTATTGATTATATAATTCTTTAAAACAATTGATGAATCACAAGAATCTGTACTCCGCTGACTTGGGAAACCGAGTTAAGAGTATCTAAGCTTGAATGTTAAAGTGAAGGAGAGTTCGTTGGGGTCCCTTTAAAACCTGGTCACTTGGATGATGAATCCGGGATGTATCGACTCAATGATCTCACTATAACGAGAAGTGTGGAAATGAAATAGAAAAGCTGAAAAGAAGCGGGCTACACCCCGTCCAGAGGAAAAATGAAAAGATACGGGTTAAACTCCGTCCCTCTGAAGGCTATTAAGGGAATTTATGGGAAATTGAAATAAAAGAAAATAATCTAGGGGATTGATAGATACCATATACTTTTGCTCTAGGTTGCTAAGTTTGAAGAGGTTATTGAATGTCATATACTCTCTAATTAGTGGTGGAACACAATTAAGCCGCTTTTGCTTTGATTGACTTCTATTTCTTTTATGACTCGGAAGTGGTTCTTAAATGGCAAGGGTAATAATTTGGTTTACTTTGGATTAATCTCAAAAATTTTATTATAGTATGCCAAGTACAAGTATGATAGGTTTGAGTAGTAGGCACTGCTAAATCACTATTGAAGTATTGGAAGAGTGCTATGTTGAATTTTATTGAATTGAAATTTTGAGTATAATTGATGATGGATTTCTTTATCCTTAGTTGTTTGCTTGAGGACAAGCAAACGGTTAAGTGTGGGGAAGTTTGATAAGTACAAAATACCCTAATTATTCACATGGTTTTAGTGTGATATTATAGTGATTTTTATGTGAATAATTGTAGAAAAGGATACTGATTTGAGTAATATGTTAATTTCAGGATTAAGAGGAGATAATAAGCATTATGGAGATGTTTTGACGAATTACAACAAGTTTTGATGAAGAAAGTGCAAAGTGAAGAATTCAACATACATGAGATTTCAACACAAGCTGTGTTGAATGCTAGTGTTGGCCTTTAAAAATGTACAGCAAGCTATTGTAAAGAACATAAAGAAGCAACACGAGCTATGTTGGATGCTTATATTAGAGATAAGAAATGGACAGAATGCTTTATGGAACATACACGACTTCGCAACACAGGCTGTGATCGGGCTTGTGTAGGACTCCAATTCGTAACAAATCCGAGGAAATAGCCAACATGAGGAAGCAACACGGCCTCGAACACGTCCTGTGTAGAATGCCCGTGTAGAAGACAAATCCATCTTTTATAAATAGATCCAACCACTCTTTGTTGAGGGAGTCTAATTTGGAAAAAAGAAACCCTAGGAGCAAGAAGACATACGAGAAGAAGAGGAACTCCTAATAATTTTCCATCACAAGATTTGTTTGTTAAAGGGTGTAATCATCATGTTTTATGATTATTCTTCCATGGGTTATATTTGCAATTATTTTACAATGGAAGCTTAGATCTATATGCCTTAGATTTTGAGAAACCCTAACCCTAATGTGGATTGAATTGATTTGTTGAATGAAGTTCTTGTTCTTGGATCTATTCATGTTGCTTGATTGTTGTAATCTAGTATATGCGCAATATTAGATTATTGTATGATTCTTGTTAATTGAATCGAAGGATTAATTAATAGGAAAGATCTAGCATGAGTAGAAGGGTTTGAATGTAAATCTAGAGATAGATTACATGAATCTTTTGCATCAAGAATTTATCTTTATGAGGAATTGTGATCATTAATGCGATCTTTATATGCATCTAGTGAGGAAGAGATTTCCATTAGACATATAGGGTTAGGATTTAATTATCTTGAGAAAGAGATTAATGAGATTAGGGTTCCTGCAATTCAAGAACACGTGCTGCATTGATGAATGTTATTAATAAGATTGATAGGGTTAGGGTGTATCAAGGTCTAGGGTATTGTTTTGTGATTGTTGAATTATTAAGGTTGTGAATATACATTGATTGCGAATTAATTAGTTAAATAGTGAATCGTAGTTGTTAGTAATAAATGCATTTAATTAGATTTGCTAAATAGTGGAAAACCGGTTAATTCTAGTAATTGTCTTAAAGATCCTTGTGGACGATATCCGTTGACCCTATACAACTATAGATAGGTACACTGCCTAACTAGGTCGTAAGAGTTAATTGGAATTATAAATTTAAGAGTTGATACGATCTACATCAATGGGCTTTGGGCTATATGTGTATGTAGGCATGTTTGATTTGTAAAGATGGGCTTTGCTTTCCTAAAAATTTTGTAGCCAAGAAGGTCTCCCAAATTATCATAATCAATACACATCATGCTATTTTAATACAATTTCATATACATTACTATAATCACTTAACTTTACCAACACATATAATTCAATTATAAGATATTCCTATACTAATAATTTATCATATCATCAAATCAAATTTTAATAACTTAACTATAACAATTTAAATCATGAAATCAACAATCAAATATATATATATTATATTAATTTATTTGGTTTAATTTAGGTTATTTCATCTCAATAAATGGTGAGAAATCGATATTCTCAATTTCCATCTCATGTGCAATCTATCCAAACATCTCTTCTTTTGGGGTACTTTAAGGAATGTCCTCTAGATCTTTGTTCTCAAGGATTAAAATACTAAGAAAAGAATTAAGATATAACACCTTAGTCTCCTCACATCCATCCTTTTCCTTAGTGGGTTGCAGCTTATGTTCATGGCTACTTAGATCTATCATATGATCTACAAATTCATTTTCCTTTTCTTCCAACGCTTCATTCACTTTTGTTGACTCCTCAAGCTGTATATATGGATCATTTTCTCCCGATGCATTAAAAGAACTTGTAATTATCTCCTTATTTACTTTCTCATGTCTCCTAAGAGTTTCTAAATTCAATTAACCTAGATACACACTCTTGAGATGGTCCTAGAAGATTAGTAAATTCTTCTAAGCTTATAGTTTGTAAAGAATAAGAGCATAACATTTCCATGAGTTTGATTCAAAAGGTTCTTGCATCATCTTAATAAATGAGACTAATTTGTCATATCTTGTCTTGATGATCCATTCCAACATGGATTTTGCTTGAGAATCTTCATCATAAAAAAAGTCAATGTCTACCACCACACTCCCTACAATTCATATCATCGAGAGTCATAAGTTCAGTATTGTAAACTCTTGATAAAGAGCAATAGGGAATAATGCATTTGTATAAAATGAGTTAGAAGAATGATAATACGGATTAGGGAATTTATAAGACTCATGATCACCTCCGCAATACAAACACATAAATCCCATGCAATTCATAGTTCACATAGCTACAAAAACTCAAAAACACATTCAATAAAAATGAATTACCCCAAAAAACATAAAAAAAGGTTAAAGTAGTAGATACTAAAGCTTTTCTAGTATTGGCTTGCTAGATCCCTAGCAATTAGGCCAAAAACTTGATGAGATCGTATCAATCGTATTAAATAATAAAACCCAATAGAAATTCTATGACAAGCTTTAAGGTAGCGTACCTATTGATTGCATAATAGAATTACTATGGGTGTTGTCCTCTAATTGAATATCAAGTACTAGTATCATATTTCTCTAATATTTAACCTAATAATTGATATGTGATTATCGATTATTACTATTAATTAATTAACTAATAACCCTAAGTATTAATTATGTGCCTTCTTAAGATAATCCAATCACAAAACGATACCCTTTATCTTGATCTACCCAGAACCTTAATTTCTTATAAAAAAGGATTGATAATCAAATTGTCTATCATGAGCTGTAGGAATTCCTAAGTCCATCAACTTCTCTGTCGAGATAATTAAATTCTAACCCTACATGATTAATGGGAATGTCTTTCATCATTAATTACATATATTGTATTATTGTTCAAGATTCCTAGCAAAGATTCAATCCTTATGCAGAAAGTTAATGCAGTCTATGTTTAGATCCACATTCAAACTTCTCTATTCATGTAGATCTATTATATTAGATGAAATCTCTTTCTATTTAAAAAAATCAAACATGCAATCAATTATGGCTACAAATTAATCATAAGAAAAAGTAAAGAATGTATGAATAGACTCAAGAACATAAACATTCTTTAAACAAATAGATTTAGCACATGGATTTAGGGTTTCACAAGAAAAGGTAAAGAAATCTACTCCTCCATTGATTTTACAATCATAAAATGAAATCTAGAAGAATAGAAAGTAAACATGATGTAAAATAATTTCCTTAAACAAAGTTTTGTGATCTTCAATGATGCCCTGACACTTTTCCTCTTGAAGCTCGTAATTTTCTCTTCAAGGTTCCTAGGAATAATTTTCTATATGTTTAATGACGAGTTAAGGCCACTATTTATAGGAAAAGGCGATATATTTTCTAATGGCCATCTTAAATGGCCTTGTATGAAGCCCATGTAGGATTAAAATTGGTGAAATAGTGGAAAATCATGTTTGCACAACCCTAAGCATGACTTGTGTAGGGAGGTCATGTACAATGCAAAATACTTCTAATTATTCTCTAGCTTCTACGTAAGCATGTTGAATGGCTCGCATAGCTTCCTTGTGTACTTTAGAATTGCTTATTGGTCACTTTTCACCTTCTATACTAGTATTTCACACTGCTTGTGTAGAAATGTCATGTCTATTGTAAATCTTTCATTTGCTTATTTCTTCATTAAAATCTCCCTTAACTCGTCCAAATTTCTTTATTAGGCTCAATATCTTCCTTTATTCCTGAAATTAACATTTTAACCACATGAGTGTCCTTTTTTTCAATAATTCACATAAAATTTATATACTATTATTTCAAAAAAATGTGAATAATAAGGGTCTTTTGACACTTATCAATTCCATTAACTTCATTTGATTTTGATTTCTTATGATTGATGTTTGGATCATTTTAGAGAATTTCTTCTCGCTCTTTGAACTCAAGAAAAGTGATGTTTGGAATTATATCAAAGTTCCTAGCTCTTTATAGTTAGTGGATTAAGGTTTTTCCTATCCCAAAGTTCTTTACTCAATATATTTAGTGGTTCAAGATCTCCATATATAGATATCTCCCTGGTCAAGTCTAAATCAGGACCTAACCCAACCCAACCATGCCAGGTCTATGTCTTGACTTACCGTGACAGACGAGGTTTGACTTGGATTTAGGACATGCCGGGTACGTCGGTCTTGGGCAGGTCCACTTGCTAGACCTATGGATCTGGCAGGTCCATCCGAGTTCAAAGGAAAAATTAGGAAGAAAAGAAGAAAGTGGCTCGAATAAATCGGCCCTCCTTAATGTATTCACATGCTACACTATGTAGGTAATGCACATCCCTAGGGAAATTTAAATTAAAAAAAAAAAAAAGAAAAGAACCAACCATGGCCTCTGTTTGTTAAATTTCAATCGATAAATTGCAACATTCGTTTGTTAATTTTTTTAAAAATTTATTTTAAGTCCTTTCCTTCTTCATCTCAATTTTTTTTTTTCCAAAAAGAACACAGGTTGAAACCAGGCCAACCTACCCTAAGACTTTAAGGGTCCATAGGTTAGACCTGTCTCGACTCCTTGATGAGGTGATTATGGGTCTATAAACTTAAGACTTGGCCTAGCTTAGGAGATGTCTATCTATATGTTTATATCATAGGTTATTTGGGATTGTTTTTAGTTAATGGGTCAAAGGTTTCTTGCATTTTTTGTTCTTGATTGGCAATTTTACGGTTTAGTTCATCCATTTATAACCTAATTTTAGCGATTCAACATTTTATTTTATTGTATTATTAATGATAAGAATAAGGTTTGGACTAATCTAGTATGTGGGAAGATGAAAGAAAATGGCCAACAACAAAGAATATATTACTTGTAAAAAAACCTTTGAATGGTAAAAATAGGTATAAGGAATACATGGGAGGCTAACCATAAGGGAGCAAGCCACCAAATTAGATCGGTTGGATTAATGGTTTACTAGTATGGGTTGACTGACCAAGGTCAACTGTGGAGAGAAAATCGAGTTTTAAATTTGTAAGTTCTTTTCTAAATCATTGTCTAACTAGATCTCCATAGGGCAACGTACCCATTAGATGTAATATAGTAGAAAAAGATCTAGGTCGTAGTCCAAGGAAAGCTAGTGAGTACTTCTACTCTCGCTCTTTTCCTATTATCTAGCCGAACAAAAACATGAGGGTTTTATATACATAGAAGAAAATCTAAGTCTAAGCTAACAAAGAAGAATAACAAAACAAAGCAGTAAGTTTCATAGCAGCATGCAAGAATAAAGATAAATCAATTCACAAGATTGCTTAGGTCATGCTTCACTTTAGATCTATTCATGTAACTCAAGAATTTATCAAAAATGTTATGTTGATTACTGAACCATTGGATTCACGAATGTAAATTTAAGCCTCTCCCAAGGTTATAAACTTTAGACTAAACTAGACTGTTGGAATCCCTTCTCAAGCTATAATCAACCTCGATCTACATAAAGAACAAGAATTCTTTATTTTTAAAACCCAAACATATTAATTTCAAAACAAGAGACAAAAGATCTCACCAACCTCTCTCCCAAGGCAATCTCATCAATAGCTAGATCTATTCATTAAAATGGCCTCCCAGCCTATTTTAACAAAATCATAACACATATCGTGCACTATATTATTCAAGAAATGTGAAGCTTAAGCTATTGAACACAATAAAAAACACGTATTTAAGATAAAGCATAGTAATTTACATAAAATGACCAAGATCCACAAACCCAAACAAAATCACTCCTCCATGAATATAATAATACAAATCAAAGAATCAGAGAAATAGCAAAGACCCAAAGTAAGATGAAGCAATAAAGAGCAATATCCTTGATGAATTGAAACAATTAAGCTCAAAGCTGTTGTAAAACCCTAAGTGTTCTTATGTTTCTCTCTCTTCTCTCTCTTTAAGAGAAAAGTCGTGTTGTCTTCTAAGGTTTTGAGGAATACTCCTTAAAACCCTGCTATTTTATCGATGGCTATGTATAGGATATGTTTCGTTCTTTTTTTTTCCCTCTCCTCCCTAAAATGAAGGCAAGAGGGTATTTCTAATTTCTTTTCTTCTTCCTCCTGCCTTGCAATGCTGAAAAGATAAAAGGCTTGTTTCTTGCACAATCCGACCTCTTGCTTTTGTTGCTTCAAATCATCATATAATTTTTAAATAAGCCCTTGAAGCCTGAAAACGAAATTTTAACAAAATATATGTCCTTTTCTTGATCAAATCATAAAAATTACATAATAAATATGTCCAAATAAGCACAAAAATATGACTTTTGACACTTATCACCATCTAACTAAGGTTGGATCAATTTATTTGAGGCTTGTGCCATTGATTCTAAGCAATTCTTGCGTGACGTTCATTGATGTCCAAGCTACCAAATGAATTTAATTTGTAATCATGCGTAGTTTCCTATCGTGTCCTAGACTTTGAGTCCCTAATAATTGTCTTATTTTTAAGTATTTAATCTTATTATTTTGTTAGTTTCCAAATATATTAGGTGTCGTTATGATTGTCATATGTGCCCATATAGACTGGGGGATAATGCCACTAGTGGTGTCTAAACATTGGAAAAATATGCAATTAGGTACTATAATTTTGAAATTAATTAATTTAGTACTTGAAAATTTTTATATTTATTTTAGTGCTTAAAAGAACTTGATGGAGGTAGTTAGTGTGCATACAAAGTTCTTTTAGATATTGAATTAATTAAATTCAAAGTTCAGGTACTAAATTGGTTAAATTCAAACTTCAAGTACTGAATTGATCAATTTTAAAGTTCAGTACCTAATTGATAATAAGTCTATTTTATTTTATTCTATTCTATCCATAGGAATTTAGCTTAATCTGATGCATTTTTGATAAATTCTTATGAAATCATGTGCTTTTATTATCTAAATGTTATTTTTTTAGCTCCTAGAATCAAAAGAAGAGGAAACAAAGTGTTTTGATCAAATTTGGAGCAAAACAACAACAATTGTGAAAGCAGAATAGGCCAAGCCCTACAAAACACATTGAGGGCAAAACAACAAGGTAAAACAAAGGAAAAATGGTCCGTCGTGCCCTACATGACCCTCGACTTCTGTATTAGGTGATCGAGCCTTGACTTCATGATATAACTTTTGTCGCACAAATCGAGCCTTGGATTCACCCCATGACTGAAGTTGGACAAAAATCACTTATTTGAGGAGAAAAGCACTGCTTAAGTCAGCTCAACACTTGAACCCTCGACAAACTAGATTCCATTGGTTGAATTTGGACAAAAACTCGAGTCTTTTTAGCAAAATACATATCTTAAGTCGAGCCCTAACATTCAAGCAATACTTGAGCACTTAACCTTATCCCGTGAAAAGTGACCTATGAGTTAGCAATCTAGACGTGCACACATGAAAATGAGGACGAAACCTATTATAAAGAATTTGCCATGTACTGCAAACAAAATCGTTATGATTTATGTGCCTTTGTCCTATAAATAAACATGCACAGACATGTGATAATAATGAGTATCATTTGTAACAAATTTCTAACATATGGTGGAGAGAATTATTGAGCAAAAGAACTATTTCTTCTTGCTTTTGAAACCTTGAAGTTTTCTTGGTAAATTCATTATAAACCCATGGTTTTTTTCTGTAAGACTCTATGCTTAATTTGTAATTTCATCCTTATTTTCATATTATTTTTTCAAAAATTTATGTTTAATGTCTGCATCCATAGAGAAATAATTATTTAACTTAGGGTTTTTTTAATCCAAAACCGAAGTCATGTGATTTCAAAGTGATTTAATGATTATCACTGGGTATCTATAATTAATAGCTAAAACTTAATTTTGCGAGTCTAAATGCATGGTACACCTCTTAGATTAATGTCTGATTTCAACTAAATAGATTGAGCGATCATTTTTTTTTAATAGATCCAGGTTACTGATGGAGTTTCTCATAATCTCCTTGGGAAAGGGATGGTGAAACTTTCTATTGATTGTTTTGAAAATTCATTAGGTTGGTTTTAAAATAAATAATTCTTAAACTTTATGTGGATCTAGACCACTGATAACTTGTGAAGAGATTTTGGTAGTTTAGTCTAGATTTAGAGTTATTAACCTTCAGAAATTCTTTAACTTACATTTGTGAATCTGATAGTGCAAATATACTAGTGAACAACTCTATGAGTTTATTAAGAATTCACATGATAAGGACTTGGTGAAGCAACCCTTAAAGCTTTTTCTTGCATTAACAAGTTTATCTTACGATTTGTCCTAAAAACCTGTGTATATTTGTTAAACCTACTATAACTTCTGTTTTCATTATGTTTTTCTAAATTTTCTTTGGTTAGATAATAGACAAAACATGAGTACAATAGATGCTTATGATCTTTTGGAATATGAAATAATATTTCTATGCTCTTCAGTAGTTTCACTTTCCTGATGTTAGTAGTTACAATTGAAGTTGAACAGAACTTATTAGTTTTACAAATTTTTAAAAACTTAACTTTGTTTCTTCAAATGTTTTAAACTTGAAGAACCAAGCTAACCATATTTTATCAAAATTCAGGTATCATTTGTGACATTAACCCTAGAGGTCTTGTTACTATATGGTTAGTTAATGAATTGAATAATTGCGTGTAGAATTTTTAGGTGCTATTCTCTTTGAGAGACTTGTGAGTCTTTTAATTGAATACTAATTACTATTAATCTTCATTCAGATTTGTTCTACTCTAATTGAGTCATTCATTTGTGGCAAACATTGTTGATTGAATTTAATTATTTCAATGCTTTGAATGCTTTGAATTTAGAACTTATCAATTTTTTTTATTGACAACCAATTCAATTTGAATATTTGAGGGTTTTATCAAGTATTGATTTTGTCCATATCCTTTTTATTTTATTTTCTCTTGTAAAAAAACACCTAGAAAAAAAAAAACCACAAAAGACTTGCTTTTATATTTGCAATCTTGTATTTCCCAAGAGTTGCATACAAAGTTCTATTCATTTGTATTGGAGCAAGACAAGATTTGTATCAATTGGTATAAAAACTTTGGGGATGTGCTTTTTTGTTGAGCTTTGAAGACATGCTGATCCATTAGAAATGGAGAACAAATTTCATATGCTTGTGAGAATTAGATGGTATGCTTTTCTTGTAATCATGATCTTTTGTAATATAATTTCTAAATATGCTTGAGAAATTAGGTTTACTTGTTGTGGGCTATCCACGTCCATATGACATAACAATAAAATAATTCGAGTAACAAAAACTAACATACGTGTCTTCTTCTTAGGAGTTGATTTTAACGATTCAATTTTATGTGATACTAAACACATGAATGATTGTTACAGTCACTTTGGGCCAACCATGGAAAATTTATCATAATATGGTTTACGATTCTACTAAGAATTACCATCATTTCATTAAGGAAAGAAAATCCAACTTGACATCCATGACGAAGAAATAGGTGAAATGAGACGTTATAGAATAGGTAGTAATGGTTGAGAATTTTGAGATGGATGATACACAAGAGCGCTGAAAAATCAGAGTTTAATTCTTATTGTGGAAGGCCCCATACTCACGATGTAAAAGAAATATAGTTTGTCGGTAAAGGAAGACCTAGAGTAAAGAGAAAATTTGTTTTAAGCTTGTTGTCTTGTATAGGGAATGACATGCAAATTAGTCATTGATGGAGACAACCGTGTCAATGTAGTTTCATAAGAATTTATTAATAGTATGGGTTTGTAGGTTGGTCCACATCCAAGGCTATACAATTTTGCACTTGTTGAATGCCCATAACGTTCTACACGTGCACAAAAAGGCTAAGATTTCATTAACTATTTGTGAATATTTTGATAAAATTGACTACAATACGATAAATTAGCCATATATGATTATACAAGAACACTAACACCATTCGAAAAGGTAGACAAATCTATATGTTACTTCCCCATGATTCCTAAAGACATACAATAAGAAAGAAGTATGAGTGCATCAAGATAACCAAGGGAGAGAGGAGCTTAAATATATTTTCAAGAAGGTCTTTCAACCAGAAGAAGTTGCTAAAGAAATTTTTGAAGCAGAAACATCAAGATTTGAGGATAGATCTTGTTTGGAGGGAAAGAATGATGCAAGTCAGGATTAGACCAATCTAATACGCATAAAGAGCAAAGAAAATGACTAGAAACAAGGAAGATGTAGTGTATAAAAAGATTTTAGAAAGGTGAAAATATGTTCAAGGTATGTGAAAGGTCAACCAAAATGGCTTGTGAAGGGAGAAGACAAGTCAAACTAGATCAGATGGATTCATAGTTGATTGGCATGGATTGACGACTTTGATCAATTGATCAAAGTTGATCAATTTGTTAAGGCTTACAGTTAGAGGTGGGCAAAGTAAGTGAATAGGCTAGTTTGGCCAGTAGGTTAACTGACTAGAATTCTTAGGCCTTGGCCTAGCCCACTTTGGCCAAAATTAATTTTTAATTTTTATGTTAGTTTGTGTGAAAATTAGAATATTTATATATTTTAAGATTTTATATATATAATAAAATTTTATTGCTATTTTGATTACTTATATGTAAAAACAAGTTTTTAAAATGATTTATTGATATCATATTATGTTTAAATCAATAATATATTTTAAAAATATATTATAATACTGTGGTACATGTATCAATTTATCTTCTTTCATAACATACATAAATAAT
Organism: Combretum micranthum; assembly: GCA_024138025.1. Classification (NCBI taxonomy): domain Eukaryota; kingdom Viridiplantae; phylum Streptophyta; class Magnoliopsida; order Myrtales; family Combretaceae; genus Combretum; species Combretum micranthum. The sequence continues at coordinate 216,864 of JAMXBD010001158.1, forward strand.
CATTAATATTGTTGGTCTCGAAAGAATAACCAAGAGGGGGTGAATTGGTTATTTAATAAAAATTTTACTTTTTCGAAAACTCAACCAAATTCACACCACTTAGTTAATCAAATTATAATGACTTTTAAACTCACTTGAAAACAAAAACTTAACCACAAAAAACTGTAATCAAAATTTGGATAAAAAAATTTACTTAAGTTGAGGAAACGTTTAAAGTCGAGCTTCCCAATTACTCTTTAATTAGAAAATAAACTTCCAATTACTCTTTGATTTAGTCTTTAGTGTAAGATGCTGCAAAAGCAAATAAGTAAACATGCACAACATTAAAAGAGATAAGGTAGAGAAGAGTGCAAAGTCGATTTATAAAGGTTCTGTCAGAGCGTCAGTCCTCTCTAGCTCTAGGCCAGGGACGATATTCCACATCAGTATGTTCCACTATCCAATCAAGAAATGAGAGTACAAGCTTGTTCAACTACAATGAACTTCAATCATTTTGCTCAACTATCTAGCTTCACTCAGGCTATTTACTGATCTACACAGAAAGAAAGTCACTTTCACTCTTTCAATGATCTCTCACAAGAAAACTAAAACAATGAGAATAAAGAAAATAAAGATTTTTTCTCGATTTTAGTACAACAATGACAATGGAGTAACAATGATTAGCATAGTAGTCAGCTATAAAAATTTGTATAAATGTGGAGCTGATATTGTTGTTATTATTATTATCGAAGTTTCCCCTTTTTCTTCTATTTATCCTTCTACTAGAAGGATCTTCAATGGTTAGGATATAAGCTTCGTTCTTGATATCTCTCCTTCATAAACACCTGCTTCATTTGAATAAGATAAGAATCTGAACGTTGAAGATTATCTTGTTTCGATTTTTGTGCGCTTGCTAGAGATATTAACCTTGTTGTGGATAGGTCTTGAAGATTTGAACTTTATAATTCAAATCATCCTCTAAAAATAACGTATCAAAATCCCTTGAAGATAGAACAAAATCTCACTGTTCATTATATTCTACAAATTCGAAAATTTATTGCTTGTAAAGATAAAATTGATTGTTGATGAAGATTCCATAAACTTCGTCTACTTAAGGATAAACATCTTTTGATATTGTTCAATTTGAAAAACAGATTTGTATCCCATATCTTTGCATCTCATAAATCTCATGATTTTGAAATCCTCTAGCTCTCTTTAGTTCTCGTGATCTTGAGTTCTTCTTGTTGTCCTTAACTTCGTGATTTTTTATTCATTGTCTTAAATAAGCCTAAAGGACAAAGATCTTGTTTATGACTGTCTTGAACTATTTCCAACTTGTAACAAAATTAATCTTGAATGTCTTAAAAGGTTGAACTTGAACATGCTGTCGAAAGTTAAAAACTTAAAATAATCTTATCCAATAAAAACTTGAATCCCCATGGATATTTAACCAACTATGTGGAACATAGTTGAATGTATTACCCAAATACATTCAACTTTGGAGCTGGGTCTTCAAATCCATAAAGAACTATAGAAAATCCACTTTCTTCAAATCTGTTCGTGAAACTCACATAGGAATTTTACTTTTTGATTTACCTTCTGACCATTATAAGTGTCTTGTAAAGCTTTCCAAACACTTTCTGAGTTAATCTCCTTTGAAAAACATTTTCATAAACTTAGTTTGATCATCCTTAAATTTAAGCACTGCATATTTAATAAATTTGTTAGAGATCACTTAATTCTTTTTGTTATCATCAAAACAATATTGAGAGAAAACCAACAAATATAGTATTATATTAATTTTGTTTTTTAACTTCTCCCTTTGGTTGTTTTTTTATTGTTTTTTTTTTAGTCTGTGCTGCAACCTACTTTTTTAAGCAGGCCCATATGTCCACCTCTACATGTATTGATTCTAAGTAGTTCTCACATGACATTAGTCAGTCCAAGATACTAAATCAATTATGTCCATTAATCATATGTCATTGCCTATTTTGGTTTAAGATATTTTGAGTCTTAATATAATTAGTGCTTTATTTTTATGTATTCGGTATCTTATTATTTTATTAGTTTCCGAATATATTAGATTATATTAGGATTGTCGTTTATACCTATATAAATGCCGCGTCTTGCTATTATGTATTTAGTTAATTATTAAATAATTGAGTTTTGAGTTTTTGGGTATTATAGCCTTTGGAGACTTGCGAGTCTTGTTTAATTGAATATGGATTACTATTAATCTTTATACAAATTTGTTCTTCTTAGTTGAGTAATTCAATTGTGGCAAGCACTGTTGATTGAATTGCAATTCTTTCGATGGTTGTGAGTCCTCTGCAAATCGTGCAACGTATTGATTTCAATTCATGGGTTCTCTCGAGTATTGATCACATCCATTTCTTTTTATTTTACTTTCTCTCATGAAAACACAAAAGACTTGCTTTTATATTTGCAGTTCAAGATTTTTGAAAGTTTCAAATGAAATTCCATTCGTTTGGTATTTGGGTGTGACATGATTCGAACCATAAACTTAAAAGCAAATGTTTGCAAACCCTCTTTTTGTTGGTTGCTCCTATCCAGGGATAGTGGGCTATGACCAAAATGACCTCGTGGAATGTGATTTATCATGCTAAAAAAAAAAAAAAAGTCCAATTTAATTAATTTTGCCTCGACTTTGATGAAGTTGATTTTTTTTTTCTTTTCTTCTCTATGCTTTTATTTTCCTTAGCAGTATGTATACAAGCCTGTGGATGCAAAAACTATTTTAGGGAATTACTATTGCTATAAATTGAAGAGTAACAATTTATAAGCCCAATTGAATAGTTATTTATCAAATTTTAATCTTCTCATAAGCATCAATGAACCACAATAAATAGCTATTATTACTATGTTTCCTCTTTAAAAATTCCAATTCAATTTTTAACTGCTCAACCAACCAAATGTATAGCTAAGATTAAGGATGTTGATGGATTGCAATGCCACCTATATGGTGGTCAGAACGCTGTTTCACTTTACCTAGTTTAAATGCCTTAAATAGAGTTTTTGGAATTTATTATTTAATTCTTGTTATTTGAAATTTTTTTCCATCTTATATTATCAAACATAATCAGCGACATTATTTTAGGGTAAATATCACGAATAGTACTTAAATTTTAAAATTAATCAATTTAGTATTTAAGAAATTTTTCATGCACGCCAATAGTACTTCTATCAAGTTTTTTATATAGTAATTAGTTAATTTTAAGTTTTCTAATATTAAATTGATCAATTTCAAAGTTCATGTAAATCATTTTTAAAGTTTAGGTATCTAACCAAGTTCATTTATCATGCATTATCTTGCTTCATTAAATAATCATTATTGATATAATAGTTGACATGGGTAAGAAATCATGAATTTTCAATGAACATAATAGAAGTCCTTATTGGAAAACTTGAAAAATTTAAAGGAGTGAACAAGGAGAAAAACGACTTAAAACTTTAATAGTAAATGGGTATACGAGGGAGAAGGGATAATTTTTCTAAAATATTTATTGGTATTTTGGAATAAGATAAAATTATAAAGTAAGAGAATAATTGAGTATTTATTTAAAAAAAATAGAATTTCTTATTGGGTTTACATCTTAGTTTGTTTAATTGAAATAAGTAGTTAATGGTCTTATAACGCATTATGTGTATGTCAAAGATACCATTCAAAAAGTTTCTATTTCTAAGTTATTTAAAAGAAATTTTATTTCTGAACTGAAAAAAAGGAAAAAATTTCCTTATTCCATTTACATGCATTTGTGATACATTTCCCTTAGAATTGATAGATAAACATAATAATTTTAAAAAATGGAAAATCATGAGGATCAAAACTTTTTCAATTCAAAATCTATTACCAAGAGTGGAAATATGATAAACGTGAGTAAAATTGCTAAAGTAAAGAAATTTATTGGTAATAATGAAATTAGCTTCAATTGTTTGTGAGATAAAGTTTAGAATAAATTAAGATGATCATTGTTTTTGCATGCAACAGTAGTTAAGTATTAGAAGATGTCTGAGCGTGTCAATGCAATTACAAAATTATTTGGGAATGTTTATTTATTATTAAAACTCATGGCAGGTTTACTGCTATATCATAGGCTGTAAGGTTCAATTCGGAAAATAAGGTTGATGTGATTTAAAATGTATATTTGTGATCACTACATTTTACTAAAATATTGATTTTGAATGTGAAGCAAAAGCAGTTTTCTACCGAAAGGTTTTCAATGGGAGAATTCTGTATTCTAAACGTTCAGGCCTTTTTTTTTATTTTTTATTTTTATTTTATACTGGCAAATGGGGTCGTTTAATTGTTTAATGAATTGGAGACGTTATCCCGATGAGATATTGTAGACAATCCAGAGCAGAATGGCATTAAATATGGGGATAATATAAGAGAGAGAATTTTAAATACTAACGAGTCTTTATCTTCTTTGTCACATAAAAAGGCACACCACTGATGGCGATATGCATCCCAATATCAGCGAGCCTCAGGAGCTCTTTTGTTATCCCCTGCATGCGGAAGAATTAAATAAAAAACTAAAGTAGGAATAAAAAGACGATCAAACTACGAATTGAACTAAATCAAATCATACCAAAATTTTATTTTTGCTTTTTTGAAATGGTTTGATTCGAGAAAAGATAAACTGTTCATGGTTTGGTTCGAACCCTTGAATCGAATTTTTTTTTATGTTTTTTTTAAAAAAAAAAAACATATTATATTGTATAAGTATATACTTTTATATCAAATGTCTATTACTTCTTTACTCTTTAGTGGGGTTTTTTTTTTTTTTTCTTTTGGCTAATACTTTCTATTGTTTGAAACTCAGACTTTCTAATATTTAATAGTTAATATATATTGATGGTCTAGCCCCCTCATAGTGTTGATTTCTTCAACTTTTGAATAATCTTCCATAGTGATAGTGCTTCCACTTCTACCAAACTTCTTTTTTGCATTTAAAAGATTGAAAATATTTCATACTAGCCTGTTTGTTAAAAGATGAAAGTATTCATCTTTTTATTCTTGCTATAAATTTTTTGAGATTGTTCGTAATATAGGCACGTAGTGATACCACATAATAGACATACAATTTTTTTCAAATACCTGATAATAATATTGTTAAGGCACTACTCTCCATGAGGGCAAGGACATATGTAATATATAGCTTACAAAATGTCCAATTGTCATAAATGTCTATAGATAAATCTATAAATACATGCCATATTAAAGGAAGATATCTTCGATGTTTGAAATGATTCTAATGGTGGTGCAATAATGCATAATAATAACTGAATCACATTTTTAAATACCATAAGAATTTGTTTGCTAAATGTTAAAAGGTTGTTTGTTATTATTTTTAATTGATTCATGGAAATCGTTCGAATTACTAACGAACCATACTGAACCGTTTTTTTTTTTTTTACTTAAAAAACTTACGGACCAAACCGTGTGGTTAGTTTAAGATCTATTCGAGGGGTAAACTATACCGAACCGTACCATATACACCTCTAACCTAAATTGTCGTATCTATCCATGTAAAAAAAATACTCATAATAAGGAATCACAGTTACTCTTTTCCTTCTCTCTCTTTACTTCCCCCCTTCCTCTCTTTCTTCTCTTCATCGTTATCTCTCTTCTCCCTTTTAATTTTTTATTGGAAGTTATTTTTTTATATACTTCATTCTTCTATTTCTCTCTCTTTTCTCGCTTTTAATTTTCTTTCATAAAAATCGTTCCTTCTCCTTCTTTTTTCTTTTTTTTTTTTTTATTTTCACACATACAACACAGGTGCATTATACGCTAGTTAATAGAAAGGGATAATACCACAAATGATACTTGAACATTGGGAAAATATGCTGCTAGTTACCTGAACTTTGAAATTAATTAAGTTAATACCCAAAAAATTTTTAAATCAATTTAGTACCTAAAAAAATTTAATAGATGTATTGTTTGTGTGTGTGAAAAGTTATTTGAGGTACTAAATGAATCAATTTTAAAGTTTATGTACTAAATTGATAATCTTCAAAGTTTAGGTACCTAATTGTATATTTTATCAAAGTTCATGTGCCATTATTAACATTAAACCAAAATGAAAATTAGGTAAGATGTTCTCAAATTTGGTATCTAACATTTCAATGTCATGCATTTTGGATCCTATTGGTGTTTGGCAGAATTTACTGAATATATATGTATGTATATGTATATATATTTTTTCCAATTAAAAAAATGGATAACCTCACTTTCAAAGCTACCAATATCAATTAGCATGTCGGTTGATGGCATGTAAGGACCAACAACAATTCAGTAGAGCTAACCTTTTGTTAAATGTTTAGAGATATTTCCTTTTGTAGCACTACTTCAATGACTGTTAGAGGCCGAAGCTAGCAAGCATTGTGCATAGCTTAAAAGGGTTGCTATAGTATTTGATAAACTGTGCATGGGTTCAACATTTGCCTTAGCCCTTTATTGGCCTTGGATTAAGCTGTAAGGCATTCTATTTTATTGACTCAATAGTTTTCATTTGATCAATTTTAAAGATATATATTTTTTGCCACCTTTAAAATGTAAAATTTGTTGTTGGCGGGCACAGCCTTGCATCCACAACCAAGAGGGTCATTACATCTCATTTAGAGGCGGAGCATAAAAGATCCATGTGGATGAAGTGTGGCCATATTAGGTCGTATGACATAATAGCATTTGGGTGTGGTCCTTACTAGGATTGTTATATTGCATGTAATCCACATTATTTTTTTTTAAATAAAACCTTAACATAGATTAGGTTTATAATTTTTTCCTACATGAAAGATTTGATTCAGTCTTAATTAACGATGCAATCTTGGGGGGGTTTGAAATGAGTGATATAAGACATATATTTACTCCACTTTTTTATAAGGTCTTTCAAACCAAACTCTAAATCTTATAGGATTTTTATCGCCATACCTAAACCCACCTATAGGGTATCAAGCCAATTTTCCCTGCCCCGTTTGACTCGATATTGAAGAAAGTCTTAAACAGATGTTAAGGAAACTTTTATAAATAAATAAATAATAACGTAAACATTGATAATGATTATTACAATGACGATAGGTGATAGATTCCTTATTGTGTCATTATTAGCAACTTAATAGTGGGAGTAAAACTAAATGTTAATATGTTAGAAAATATGCGTAATGAATAATGCTATTACAACCAACATCAACATAAAACGACAAAAAAAGAGTCTAGTGTGGTTCTTAAACTATGTTACATAAATAAAATAACAAATCTATGAGATACAACAGGAATTTAGTCACAATAGTTGGTAGTTTGTAACAAAAATAGATAGTTAAAGTTATATCTCTAACAGATTTGTAACTAAGATAGCAAATTTGTAACAAACATTAGTTATAAATTTGTCTATAAATAGATGAAATGAAAGGAATAGGGATTATCCCACTTTGTCCACTTTGGTGTATCATTCGTGAGCAAAATAGGAGGTTGAGCAGCTCGAATAAGCTCTAATACCTGTTAAATCATCAATAAACAAGTTAGATTAAGAAATCCTAATTTCAGAGAGAAAACACGAGAGTAAAAAGAAGAAAGAACTTAGCTTGTAGAGATACTAAGAGAAGAGAGAGATGATTCTAGATTCAAAAAAGTAAAGTAGGCACATTGTAGTTTATGGGCTCGGTCAAATAGAGTTAGACACTAACAATTTGGTGCTCTTGTCTTCTTGAATGGCACCATCAACAAGATAATCTCCAATAGTAGATATGGCATCAAATATGAAGTCTATTAAAAGTATTTTTTTGGCAATTCAACAATAGCAACATCAATTTGAAAAATAATCTCAAAGTATACTTCAAGAATCGTCCAAGAGGATAGAACCATTGGAGATAGAGTATGGCCAAACCCAAATTCAACATGAAAAGAAACTTTTTGAGCAAGATGATCATCATTCCATGTTAAGAATGATTCTTTGATAAGAAACATTAAACTTGAATTACCTAAGTTTTTGGAGAAGTCAAAAAAGGGATTTTCACTGCTCAACAGCTCTTTAATTTTTACAAGTAGAAGAAATTGATAGACTCACAATATCATCACTTGCAATGGAGGGTAACGCATCCAAATGTTTTTAATAGATGCACATCAACAATCATTTGATGACTTGGAATGCGTTTTTGAAGGCATTAGAAACATGTTTCGGACCATCTGAATATGAAGATCCTCATTAGGCATTATTCAAGCTGAAAAAAAAGGAACCGAGAGCCAATATCAAACTGCATTCGAATCATTATTGAATCAAGTACAAGGGCTTTCAGAGCCATTGTTGGTTAGCTGTTTCATACCAGCATTGAAGCTACATATTAGACATGAATCACAAATAGCTAAGCCTAATTCTTTAATGTAGGCAATAGCTTTAGCAAAGTTACATGAATCTAAAATATTAATCAAAATTCTTTTACAAGTAAAATGGTCAATACATCGAGTATTAATGAGAAACAACGGTCTTTTTTAAAGACTTCATTTTCTGCCCTGGTTAATTTAGTCAAACAAGGAGCAAAAGTATAAGGAGGACAGAAATCCATACCTATTAGACATTTATCAGCAAAAGAAAAATAGCAACTCAGATAGAAGGGTCTCTATTTCAACTGTAATGAAAAATTTCCCAGAAATCATAAATGCAAAGCCAAATCTATGGTTCTATTGACTGATATTAATGAGAAGGAAGTTGAGGCCAATGATGATATAGTAGCAGATATGCACGAAATGCATGAACACATAGAAAATTGTACAATAATTTATCATGCTTTATCAGGTGATCTTGTTCCTTAGACTTTAAGATTTTTGGGTAGAATAGCAAATTCTACTTTGAATTTTTTAGTGGAATCAAGCGACACACACAATTTTATACTAAGTAGAATTAAAAATTATTTGAGTTTGCTTATTACTCAAACTGCTGCATTTCATGTTATGATTGAGGATGGTCAAAAATTAAATGTGGCTATTAAAATACAAGATTGCACATTTCATCTCACATTTTATGTATTACTAATACAAGGAGTAGATGTAGTGTTGGGGGTGCGGTGGTTAAAGGAATTAGGGCCCATTACCATTGATTACACTAAGTTGTGCATGTCATTTTATCGACAGAATATTAGCACACTTTAATTGGTAATCAAAATAGTGTGAAACATATTACTCACCATCAGTTGCGCATATTGATTAAGGTAGATGTTGTAGTCTCATTGTTTCATTTAGTGGCTCAAGTGCATGTAGAAGAATCAATAGGTACCGCCATTAGTTGAGAGATTGACTTAATATAGGAAGATTCTCTATTCTTTTTTAAACATCTTTCATTGCCACCATCTTGGTTTTTGCATCACAATATGCATTTATAATATGGTGTTTTCCGTTAATGTTAAACCGTACAGATACCCACATTTTCAAAATTGGGAAATTAAGAGGCATATTAAAGAAATGTAAGAATAGGGCATGATACAGGATAGTAAGAGTCCATTTTCTTTATCAGTTCTCTTAGTGAAGAAAAAAGACGAATCATGAAGGTTTGCATTGATTATAGAGCCTTAAATCAAATTACTATAAAGGATGAATTTCCCATTCCTATGATTGATGAATTGTTGGATAAATTAAGACATGCAACAATATTTTTCTAAGTTAGATGTTCGAGTGGGATACCATCAGATAAGGATAGTAGAGAAAGATGTTCATAAAACCGCATTTAGGACTTACAAAATCTACTATGAATTCTTAGTTATGCCTTTCGGACTAAGTAATGCCCTAACGACTTTTCAGTCGATCATGAATCATATTTTCAAGCCACATTGCAAAATTTGTATATATTACATCATTACAAAATCATGTTGCATATTTGTCTCAAGTATTTCTGATTCTTGTTGAAAGTATTTTTTATGTTAAGAAATCCAAATGTGCTTTTGGTGTAAACACCATTGAGTATATAAGTCATATTGTTTCTAAGAATTTTGTGGGACTTGATACAACAAAGATTGAAGTAATGAGAAATTGGCCTCAATCAGTATCAAAAAAAGCTTAGAGCATTTTTGGGATTGGTGGGATATTATAGAAGATTCATTAGAATATTTAGTTCTACAACTTCTCCCTTAACTAACTTACTCAAGCAAGACAATTTTCATTGGACTGATTTAGCTACTAACGCTTTTGTTTCTTTAAAGCAGGCACTTTGTTTGGCTCCATTACTACAACTACTAGACTTTAATAAGCAATTTGTTATAGAAACAGATGCATCTAGAATTGGCATGGGAGTAGCATTATTATAAGAGGAGAAGCTAATAGCTTTCTTTAGCAAGAATTTTCCAACACACTTGCTGAAAGCTTCAACATATATTCAGAAACTTCATGCATTGGTGGAAGTAGTATGCAAATGGAGATAATACTTATTGAGGGGTCATTTATTATTCGTACTAAACCATAGAAGCCTTAAGGAGTTGCTGACTTAGTGATTCGAACACTAGACCAACAAAACTATTTAGTGAAGCTTTTGGGATATGATTATAACATTGTGTACAAAGCTGGTATGGACAATAAAGCAGCAAATGCCTTATCAAGATAGTTTGATGGACAGATGTTGGCTATTACTTCCTCTTGTGCTGATCTTATTACCAAGCTTAAGGAGGAATATCATTCAGTTCTAGAATTTAAAGTATTATTCAGCTATTGCAGTCGGGTAGTTAATTGAAATGGTCATTACAATATATCAATGGAGTTTTATATCATGGGAATAGAATTTTGTTAGTTCCTACATCTCAGATTATTCCCATCTCACTTTTTAAGTTTCATGACTCTCTTATGAGTGGACATTTTATTGTTACTAAGACTTTACATTGTCTATCATCTTAATTTTTTTAGGAAGGAATGAGGAAGATAGTGGCTGAATATATTGTAAGGTGTTTTATATGCTAGCAAGTGAAATATTCTACAAAAGCCCCTTTAGGATTGCTGGAGCCTATACCTATCCCAAATCAAATTTCAGAGGATTTATCTATGGGCTTCATTACTTGTTTACTAAATTCTTGTGGTAAAATAATGATACTGGTAGTAGTGGATAGATTGCCAAAATATTGTCATCTTGGGGCATTAGATACATTTTGGAGCATATAAAGTTGCTAATCTGTTTGTTTAAATGGTTATTTGTTTACATGGATTTCCTAAAATTATTGTTTTGGATCGTGATCTTATATTTTTGAGCAAGTCTTAGAAGGAGTTATTTCAATTGAATGGAACAAAATTGACCTATCATTTAGCCTATCATCCACAAATAGATGGCCAAATTGAGGTCATGAATAGAATCATACAACATATTTGGAATGTTTTGTGATGGATACACCACATGAATGGGTTTCGAAGCTACCATGGGCTGAGTTTTCATATAATACATTAGTACATGATGGAAGTCAATTAACTCCACTTGAGTTATTATATGGATGACCTCCCTCACTTATTCGTTCATTCTAAAAAGGAACAAGTAACATTGAGGCGGTAGACTTAGATTTATCAGCTAGGGATGAATTATTGGCTAAACTGAGGACTAACCTGGAGAAAGCTTAGACAAGAATGAAGAAGGTTGCTAACCAACATAGAACTAATAGTTACTTTAACCCAATGATTTAGTGTTTGTAAATTATAGCCTTACAAACAAATTTTAGTACATAGGGATAAATATTCAAAACTTTCAAAGGGATTCTATGGCCCATTTTGAATACTTAGATGAATTGGAGAAGCTGCTTATGAGCTGGAACTATCGAAAAGAGAAAAAATTCATAATCTTTTCCATATTTCAATTCTTAAAAAGGTTGTTGGTCAACCTATGACTTTACTAGAGTTGCCTACGTAAGCTTTCAGTGGTCATCTAGTGATCTAATCTCTGGCTATTTTGGATACACGACGTATATGGCAACAAAAAGATTGGTGGCTCAAGTATTAGCTCAATGGCAAGGTTTGCTTATGGTGGATACATCATGGGAAGATCTTTTAGGGTTTCATCAATAATACCCCAATTTTCACCTTGAGGACAAGGTGTTCTTTCAAAAGGGGGAGCCCATTTTTACAACTGACATTATAAAATGACATAGAAAGAGTCCAGTCTGGTTCTCATACTATGTTACATAAATATGATTATAGATCTATGATATACAATAGGAATTTACTTACAATAGTTGGTAGTTCGTAACAGAAATAGATAGTTAGAGTTTTGTCTCTAATAGATCTATAACGAAGGGTTGTTTATTTGTTGGTAGATTATAGGTGCATACACTTTTTCAAACTTTTTTCTAAAAAATTATTTGGCAATTCTCATTAAATAATCAAATATAGATAAAATATAAATGTAAATTGGACATATTTACACATATCATTTTGAAAAAATACGATATAAATAAAAAATAGATCATCCAAAAGACCCTACGGTAGCATATTTGTAACATACATCAATTGTAAATCTATCTATAAATATATGAAATGAAAGGAATAGGGATTATCCTAGTTTACCTACTTTAGTATCTCAGTAGGTCATTCGTGAGCAAAATAGGAGCTTGAGCAACTCAAATAAGCTCTGATACTTGTTAGATCATCAAGAAACAAGTTAGATTAAGAAACCTGAATTTTAGAGAGAAAACATGACTAAAAAGAAGAAAGAACTTAGCTTGTAGAGATACCGATAGAACAGAGAGACGATTGTAAATTCGAAAAAGTAAAGTAGAGACATTGTAGATTATGGGCTGGTCCAAATAGAGTTAGATACTAACAAATGCTATGTGTTTTTCTCTTGTCTTTATCTTTAATTGTTTATAAGAAAAACAAAAATAAAATATTGACATGGCAAAAATTATAATAATATTCTCCATTTCTTTCCTCTTAATTTTGGTTATTTTCTCTCATTTTTTTTCTTTCATTTTATCTTTACTTGTTACAATAATGAATTAAATTATACAAAATCAAGCTATAAAGTGGAAGCTAGTTTTTTTCTTAAAGAGTGGAATTAAGATTACCAACAAAAGTTAAATTACTTTTTTAAACCATGTACTTTGCTTTAGTGTTTGAATTGAATTTTTATTTAGTTATTTATTTTAAATTTATTATAGTTCGGTGGGTAGGATTTCCCATCAGGTTATAACTATGATCCATGAATCTTAAATCCTATAGGTTCGTGAGAATTTCCTTAACTTGTCTCAAAGCTCTATAGTGTTTGCTGATGGTCATTTATGGGACTTGGGCTCCTTAAGCCCAATCTGACCCATTACACACTCAGGTTGGCCCATTGGACATAAGACAACCTATCCCATCTCATCCTAGGCTCCCAAGAGCTACAATTTTTCCTTCACTTAGGAGGTTAGCTCCTGAGCTACGCATTAGATGGACTGGAGTCAAATCACTTGACAAGCTCCACATAACTCCTGTGGCTTCACTAAAGGTAATAGTTAGACGTGGATTAGCAACTTAACTCCCACATGCATAATAACTGCTTCCAACTCCTCACTACTCCATGATCTTGCAACATGCATAACTGCCAGAAGTTCTTCTCTTATAATATCTCCCTTGTAAATTTTAAAAGGCAAGTATGTCACACCAGCAATCTGTACATTCTTTAATTCTCCTTTAGTTGACTATTAGAATAGTTGTACTAGATAACCCCTTGACATGCCATTTGTTTTGTAGGCTTAGTTGATAGGGCCACAATCAAGCTCAGTATCCAATAAGCCCTCTACTAGTATTGAACTAATGACATTTGTTGCCGTCTACGAGAAATGACTCTTGAAGTACTTTATGTGTGCTCTATTTGGCTATGTGACATCTTGTAACCTTTATCATTCAATGCTCCAATTATTTTTCATTACTAATTTCTTGTGGTGTGGAATCATCTCTACATTTACTAATTAACTCTTTTGTTGGTTAGTTAAGTTATTGGTGTGTCTGATGTAACCAAAGTTATGACACAAAGACTTAATACCCTCATATATATACTATATTTATGATTTTCAATAATACTTGTATGGATTAAGGTTACTGAAACATATTGTCACTAATGTGAAATTTGCTAGTGGATGATAAATGTGTAAAATTGCACATTTATCTTATACACACTGTACACTTTCATGCATAAATTGACATTTGTAGTGTGAAATTCTGTAATAATTCGATAAGTTGTATGTTATTAAGTTGAAAAATGCGTCAAAACAAGGTTTGGATGAGTTAGTAAAATTTAAAGATGCTCATATTGATATTATGCATATTGAGGACTGAGTCTTTACACTTTATTTGTTGACATTCAAAGTTGCGCATCAATTTTGCATCAAGAATTGAAGCGTGTCAACGGAGCAGCAGCTGAAAAATCCCATGTTATGGCAGACACGAATGGAGTCAATTAGCAGATTAGAACCAAGAACTGACAATACCCAAATGGAGTCTAATTGTTGTTGTTTGATTCAATCACAGCTGCTGGTGGACTGTTGAAAACTTATAGCACACATAGGAGATGGCAGCCATAGCCCCGAGCACAATGTTTTCATGTGACGGTACATCATGTGGATTTGATGGTTGAAATCAGAACAACATTTGATTGAACTCCAATCTGCTATTCTGCTATGCCGAGCCATCATTTGGTGAAGACAAACTACAATGTGACCCCACCAAAATCATATTTCTCTTAACAGCTTGATCCGGAGCTAGATGATGATTTGAATTAATAAGTAATGTTTCCAATTCTTTTGAACGCAGAATTAAACAACAACTAGCTATTTTCAAGCCCCTATCTGAATAGAAGCTTCCAAGCAGCTCAAGACAGCATACATCCAACTAAGTGCCTACTTTCAAATGCAAAATCCATCGACCAAGCAGAAGTGAAGAGTTTATCCAAGTTCATTGGTCTGCCAAGCTGCTAGCTCTTACTGAACAAAAATTATAGTGCTCCCAGTCTACTCGTTGAGCGCTCAAACTGATACACCGAGCTAAGTGCAAATGGAAGTGTCGAGCTGAAGTTCACTTCTCACCCGTTCTGTAAGACCATCCATCAAGTTGAGCTTGCCATATCAGAATCCGAGCAACAGGCCTTCATCGAATAGAAGCCTCACCACAGTTTAGCCCCCACCGATGTGCCGAGCTGCTCGATCACAGCATATCCAAACCGAGCTCCATTGATAGAAAGCAGCAAAAAGCAAAGACCGAGCTGTGACTTGATGACCCGAGCGCCTAGTCAGATCCTTTGGAGCGCTTACCTTCACACAGACACATGCAGCAGCAGTGATTGAGCTCCTTCAGCACACCGACCTGCTCAGTGAAGCTTGACTGAAGCTCCCAATGTCAATCGAATAGAACCATCGAGCATTCAAGTTCAGTTCATGTTCGAGCTATCACAAGATACATACTGAGCTGTCATTTACCGACCAGACTTCAACTAAGTGAATCGATAAGAGTTGATGCTATTGTTGAGTTGTCACTTCGCCAATCGATCTGAACTCTAACGAACATAACAGCAGCTGAGCTGTCATTCAAGCACAAATCAGACCAGATTATGATTTGAATAGAAGGCACAGAGTGCACATCGTAGTACCTACCTAGCTATTGGAGCGGCCATTTGTCCGTAACAGTCCATTAGCGTAGAATGAGCAAAATTGAAAGTCACCAACCTGATGTGTATCAACTTGAGATCAAGGCAACAGATGTCATCAACCTACTGCTGTTAGGCGAAATGAATAGGGCAACAAACCTAGCATGCCGAGCCTGATAACCATGATTCAACCATGACTTCAACTTCTATTGAAAACTTCAGCCTGAGCATCCTTGCTGCTTATTAGAGAGCTGACTAGCTTGCCTTCCTATCTGAGCTGATCTGGAAGAAGACTTGGTCCATGGCACGTTGAAAGACCATTCTTAGCAGCACTCATGGTTTTTACGTGGAAATTGTATGATTACCAACTCCTCAAATAAAAATTACTAAAATACTAATTACATAAATTTAATTACTAAAATACTGAAGCAAAAATGCATCTTTAACGAATGATTCACCAATTTGCATGTGAATCTTATTTTAAAGATGTGATTTATTAATAAATAGGACGCCTACTAAAAATACGATTCACATTCCAAATAAGTAAATCATCCTTTCAAAATGCAATTCATCTTAAAAAAATATAAAACGCTTTTTGAAGATGCGATTCGGCACTGTATGGGTTTTTGTTTAATCGCATTTTCAAAGGGCATTTCATATGTAAATTTATGAAACGACTATTCAATATGAGATTATATAATTTGTATTTATGTAATTTTTTCTACAAAATTGATAGACACATGTTTCACCCATTTTATTATATTTTGTTTTGATACTCTAGTTTGGGGCTCATTCACTAAATGCCTACTTTTGTAATTACAAAAAAAAACTTCCTTAGTTTTTATACTTTTTATAATTTTTAGGGATCACTCCACAAAATATACCCACTTTTACAATTGCCACCTCTCATACCTTTCACATCACAATTCACCTAACTCTACGAACCTCTATGTCACCATACTTTTGCATTCCAACTCCAAATCACTTACATTTTCTTCACACTCTATCTCATATAACTTCTACACTCCATCTTTTATCCAATATGGATTTCTATTTTAGATACTTCATCATCATCTCCACACCATTATAGAACACTCTCCATTCCATCTAATCCACTTGATCTATTGACTCACTTCCATCTTCATCTTCATCACGCGTAACACAATCCATTACCAATCATCATTGTATGAGTGGACCTAAAATTATTTTCAAGTGTATTCCTTCCTTATTAATTATAATGGATTGTGTACGCATCATCATTACTATTAATGAAGTTACTTTTTTCAATATGTGTTAAATTCGCTGATGGGATTATGTGATGGTGTTGACGGTGAATAATAAGCTATATGCCAATCGACCCACCATAATCCTCATATGGACCAAAAGGCCCAAACACTCCATGATGGATTTATCTAAGCCAAGACCTCAATACTTGGTCCCTAGTGGGCCTAGATTAGCACAGACCTTAATCTTTCGACCTCTTGCTCTCGAAGTCGGCCTTAAGTTACGACTCTAAGGAGAGGCTCATGGAAATCTCATTACTCTAGCTCACCTCACATGACTCGCTACTTGATTTTTGTCTCGCCACGGACTATAGAGAAACATCTCTAGTTTAGCCACACTCCATATTTTAGCAGCTTCTTTGCCTCAAGCCTAGAAATGTTTCCCTCACCTCAAGACTAGGTTAGCTACTAACCTGAGGTCTATCATGACCAAAAAGTTGAGGTAGGCCCCATTTCGATACTGCCACAATTATAATAAACCCTCCCCTCCACAAAGTATGGGCAAGCTAAATTAATTAAATTTAATGATCATATACTTTCTAGAATTTTCCTTTGTGATCTCTGGATGACTTATGGACTAACTTAAGCATGGGAGTAGCCGTGCCCAATAATCCCTTGGTGCACCACTAGCCGTTTTCTATGTTTGTAGGGTCCAAACTCTACCGACGGAAGTAGCACTTGCCATAGATGAGTTCATGAATTTCCTGAGTAGTCGATTGGCTTTTATAATTGTTAATTTGAAACTTTGGAAACTTTGGTTATTTCTATTTCAATGTTCATAAGATAAATTTGTTTATGAATCTTTTGTGAATCAGAGTTCAAGATATCAAGAGGAATTCAAGAACCCGGTTGAAATTGAACAAATGATTTCAAAATCGACGTGGACACATGTGATTTTGGCTCATATCGTAGGACTGACGTTCTCAATGTGATTAGAATTATGGTTTAAGACACAGACACATGTTTAAACTACAAATCTAATTAAATAACATGACTTGTGAGAGGAGTGTGTTATTTATCTATTTATCATGAATGAATTGCTTGATAGGGATATCCATGTTATGATTAGAATTTCGCAATTCGAGAGAGAAGCAATTTCTTGTGAGTTTGATCAAAATAAAGATAAACAAACCGAATATACAACAATAGAAATCTTAGTTGAAGCATTACATAATCCCACATTTCATTATTGAAGGAATTTTTAAGAGTAATTTAGTGTTAGTATAATTTTTAGTGTTAGCTTAGTTATAATTTTTAGGATAAATTTTTAGAAGTAGTCCAATTAATTTTAAAATATGAAAAGTTTATTTTGAATCACCTTGCTTAGAGTAAAATTATTATAATTTAGTTCTTAATCACAAGCTCCCTATGAATTTGATCTGGTTCTCACTAGTAAATCTTTACTATATACATACCTAGTATACTGATCGATAACCTTTTAACAAAATAGCGTGTTAGTGGCTTATGATTTGGCTCCCATCTTCTAGTCACTAAAAATTGGTCATAGATAAACCAACGTTTATCTCTTACTATTGATTTTAGATTGTTTTCATCCTAGAAAAATAGAACATGATATTCTAAATCATTCACAACCATTATAAAGTTAAAAGTGAAATGTACTTTCAACTTTTCACAAAGTACTTCATATCCTAATCAGCCATAAATTTGAAAAATAATTGCTTGCTTTCATGGTTGATAAATTTCTCTCCTTTTACATTTTCTAAACCAAGTAGATTTATATTCTAACAAGGCTTGCTTTACATTTTACTTGTTTCGTTGCTTTTAAATGATCTTAATTGTTTTACTCTATTTTAACATTCTGATTATTAATATAATGGCCATTCTCATTATTGTTGCTATAGTGAAGAGTATTAAGAAATTCAATTTTCTTGTCTCAAAACTTTATTTCGCGTCTTTATTTGTTTACAATGTCTAGATCAATATTATTTCTTTTATTTTTGCATTAAATTTATTAGTCACCATTTATTTCGTCATGTATGTTGAAGGATTTAAATAGTTTTTGTTCCTTTTTTTTTATATATATATATATATATATATATATAACTTAATGTAAATACATTTGTAAGCCAGATTGATGGTCACCATAAGAAATCACGCAATGCATCATGACTTGGCACAATAAGGCTTGACCCGGCAAGACCTAATATGGCAAAATTTGACAGACATGACTCGAGTTGGCATATGGAAATTGCGGACAACACGATATATCAAACATGGCATTAACTGAACCAAAAAAGTTATGTGTTTGGATGATCTATTTTTTTATTTGTATTTATATTTGTATTAAAATAATATATAAATATATCTAATTTATATTTATATTTTATTTATATTTGATCTATTTGATCTTTTCATGAGAATTATCAATTTTTTTTATCTGTATTTATTTTTTGATAAACAATTTATTAGAAAAAAATTAAAAAAAAATTCTATATCTATAAAAAAAAGTTAGCCAAATAGACCCAATCTCATATTAAGTGCTTTTGGTTAGCATATTGCAAATGTTAAATTTATCTTTGATCTATCATTTAATTCGTTGTTATTACTATTGGATGTTTACTACTCACTAGGAAAAGTTCAATGAGTTAGTTTCATGATTTTCCCTTAGACAGTGAAAGCGTTTATATGGTTTTACAATTTATAATTACATTAATGTAGCCATTAATGTCTTTGGTATATTTAGTCTCATTATGCATGATAACGTTAATCTCTGTTGAGTACTTTAGGAAAAGGAAATTAATATTGATTTTTTAAAAAATTATAAAAATACTACTGACAAAAAAATAATTCAAAGAATATGTAAGTGATCTTGTCTTTTGATGCGACGAGGTTATAAGTGGCCTACCTCCTCTCTTCAAGAGACGAGGTTTTTGTATTTTGCACTGATCTTATCTCTTAAAGAGAGAAGGTTGAATCTGTCCTTATCAACCTCATCTCTTTAAGAGACGACATCAATGTAAAATACTAATCTTATCTCTTGAAGAAATAATATCTACTTATCTATTTTTAGGTATTTTTTTCATATGATGAATTTGTATAATTTTTTTTTCAAATAATTATTTTTTTCCTTAATCCAAGTACTTTCATGGCAAATTTTCCTTTTCTTTTGTTTTGCTTTTTGAGAATGTATCTTCTTATTATTCAATTTTAGGTATGCTTTAGACTTTGATTTGACACTTTTTTTTTTCGGTGGCCTGATTTGACATTTTAAATCCATTAATTGTATTGCTATCATTAACCAATATTGGTAGTACTTTGGTCATCTTAATGGAATCTAATTAATTGCCCTATTTATTTAGTTTTGAAGTCACTAAATTTTCAATTTACCACTAGTAAGGATTGAGAATGTTTGATCCTTTATTTATTCTTAATCACTAATTTTACCTTTTTTTTTGGCCAAAAACTCCCTAATTTTACTTGCTCTTCTCTTAACAAAAGGAAGCAGTTTTCTTTCGTTGTAGTAAAAGGAACTGCCAACGAAAATAAGAATGGAAAGTTACTTTGGTTTGTATTGTCAGGTTTTAAAAGTTGGCACCGGAAAAAAAAAAAAAAAAATCACTCTTTTACCCTGATTTAATATTTCATTTTTTATTTTTTTATTATTTTTTGTATAAACTTGGTCACTCCCCATCTTGTAATGCTTAACAAGCTCCCTAAATCACGTCTGTAACATGGTCAAACAATTTCAACCGTCCTTTTGTTCCATTCTCGTATATGGATACAACTCAAACTTTCACTCTAATAAACAAGTTTATATCCAGCCTCCTGTGATCGAATAACCGTCGTAACATGCTACTTACATTTTGGCTGACAAACTGTTGTTTGTTTTATAGTTGTTCAGTAGGACTTAAGTTACATTGGTTCCTATTAGTCGCATGGGAATCCTATGCGAATCTTCATTTTATCCATTTTACTTGAATTCTATAAATAATTTCCTTAGTTTTGTCTCCATCTTTAAGATAAAGATTTAGATACATGCATACTAGTTAAAAAAAAAAAGGAAAATATGTCCTATGTTAAGATTTATAGTACCCCTTGGGTGTTAAAAAAAAAAGGAAGACATATGGTACTTCGTTTATCAATAAATAAATGTGAGAATTTATATTAATTAGACTTATATTTGATGCGGAGAAATAAATAGATAGTTCGCCATCAGAATGGCTTGAAAATTCTATCCAAGCCAACAAGTAAAAGAAATTCTAAGGATGGTTTTCGTCATTTATTGAGAGAATGAGATGGGTGATAGACACTAAAGTAAGTAGGGATAGATATCAGAACCCGATACGGACCAGCCATGGTGAGGTCCACATTAGACTTGTCCCACTGAGGCAATTCGAAACTGCTAGGAAAACCCGCTAGATTGGTGGGTACTATATAGGTCTATCACATGGACCTATTCAAATCAGCAGATCCAAAAGTGTTCAACTGAAAAAAAAATGTGTCAGAATTTTTTTTTTTTAGAAAAGTGTCGGACCCATTAAGACTTGCCTCGTCAATAGATAGATCCACGAGTCTAAACCACCTTGTCATCAAGGTGGAATGGTTAAAGGTCGAGTCATGATTCATACCTAACTTGAACCGAGGAGACCTCTAAGTTGGGAAATTGAATGGATCCTAGTAAATTACAGCATCCTTCAAGAAAATTCTATGGTCCTATATTGTTATAATAGAGTCTCATTATATCATTGAATAATACAATTCTTAAATCCTTTAAATTTTTTTACATTATTTTTTTTATAACTAATTTAATTTCGATTTTAATAGCAGTACAATCCAATCACAGGGCTCATCTTTCTAACTTACAGTAAATAGGACTAACCACTGCTGCCGCTTAGTTCATTGTTTTTATCTTTCCAACTAGGATAAGAGGAAATAGATCATCTAAATGAGAGAATAGACTTTAGCTATAAATGCGAAATCGATTTGATTTATCGTAGAAATGGAAGACTGGCAGACACTGA
This sequence comes from Combretum micranthum, assembly GCA_024138025.1. Lineage (NCBI taxonomy): Eukaryota > Viridiplantae > Streptophyta > Magnoliopsida > Myrtales > Combretaceae > Combretum > Combretum micranthum. The sequence continues at coordinate 238,704 of JAMXBD010001158.1, forward strand.
ACTTTTAATTGATGCCCTTATTCGTCGTTCGACAGCGCAAAAAATTAGACTGATGGAATATTAATAGTGAACCAATTGTTTGTCTTCCTTCTTCTTCTTCTTTTTTTTATTTTATTTTAAACGCTCCTCTCTCTCCCTTCAAAGAAGAGCAAGTTGCACATATTCAAACTATTTCTTAATATGCTTTAGATCCAGTGGACCTTCAAAACAGACCCCCATCTCCAACTTATGAATATAAATATGTAAATACACCTTTAGGGTTCCCTTATTGATGTTTTAGCATTTTTGCAACACTTGATTGTATGTCCAAAATTTTAAAATTATGGAAAGGTGAATCACATTGAGTTTGAGGATCTATTCTCATTTATTCAATAATTTTAGGATGTATTAATAATTATTGCAAAAAGAAAAAACTTACATAATTATGCTTCCCAAAGAATCATTATTTCGTGCAAAATATTTATATGAAATTAATCTTTGAGATAATCGCTTAAGGGACAAATACACGCTGTAATTGTCATTTGCTAACAGTTTTAAAAAAAAAAAAAAAAAACTGCTTTGAAATGTAAAGAAAATCAAGTCGATAGAGATTTCATTTCAAGTGTCCTGAAAACGGGAACTAATAAGCGATAGGGTGAAAAATGTTAAGTAAAAAGACAGAGACAACGAGGAGAAGTGATGAAGAAATGGCCACAACATAAAATTGGTTATTGTTGGGATGCTATGCTATGCTATGCTAGGGCTTGTGGAGATATCTTCCTGCTAACAATGCTGCTTCCATGACCACCGAAATAACTTCAACAACGTCATCAACTTGGCATTTGTTTCCCTTGAATGTTCTCCCTCCGGAGTTCTTGAATTTATTCATGCATTCTAGAAATCTCTGGCTGCACTCTTGGCTCAAGTACCCATCTGCACATCATCACAACCAACCCCATCTACACATTAATCCTAATTCATTAACAAAAACCTTAAATTCATTACATCAAAATTAATAAAAACCAACTCTTAACTGATTACATCAACTAGTACATAGTTATTTTTTCACGCCATTTTATTTGTTGGGATAACCCCTAAATATTAAATGAAATGGTAAATTACACAAAATATTCACGAGTTGGTCTTTTCAGTTTACATTCCATTATTATTATTATGATGCTCCATGCAGTGATTTTGTGATTCGCCGGTATATCTATATCACATTTCTAACACACAATCAATATATTACATTCAGTTGACATTTAGACGCAAATGACTTGGTAATAATTTTAAAGGTCTCAGATTTCCTCAGCAATGTTCTCAGCACGAAACTCATTTTCCTTTTTTTTTTCTCCCTCAACTTTGAAAACTTTTTCACTAAGATATTTTTCCTCACAATAATATACGGTAATACCACTAAAATTCAAGGTTATATAAAAAAAAAATGCTACCTAAATTTAGAATATTATCCTAATTTTGCACCTTAACATTCAAATTGCTAAATTTTGTATCCAATTGAAATTTTACTTATCATATTTACTGTTTGAATTGGCTTGATGTAATGCTCAGTTAGAGGTTAGCTTGCGTGAATTCTCTTCCTTAATCATCTTAAGAAAGCTAACATAGCAAAAATTCATTGAACAAAAAGAAAAAAAAAGTATGAAGGCAAATAATTAGAGTTGAGATAATAAATTCAATAAATAAAAGTTTATTCGAATGTAAAATGCAGCAAACCACCAAATTCTAACTTGTAGTGGAAAACACTAGTGCTTCTGAAGTAAATTTAATGTGTTGCAATTTTGATGGTTGGTTGAGTTGGGACCATTTATATTTATTAATCTCTAACTTCTCTACTTTGCAGTGACCTTCCAACACTAGCACGAATCCCAAACAAGATGAGCAAAAGCCTGTGAGCCTAGCCACGGTCATGCGTCCGGTCAACGCAGCAGAGCACATGAAAGTAGCAGCCCCGTATATTTATTAATCTTTCTCTACTTCGCAGTAACGTTTGATTTTAACTATATGTTTTATGATGTCGCTCGCCATATGGGGACTCAGGTTAGACTTGCATCTGTATTTGATCAAGGGTATTCCGATTTCGGGGTTGAACGGTTTGTGGCTAGCCGATGGGGCTGTCTGGTCTGGGTTTGTGATTGACACATGATGAGAATCTATCATCATATAGAAGAGATAATGTATATTTCATTTAAAACAACTATTATAATTATTAAAAATATAACTGATAATTATTTACACACATTACACATTGTGTGTATTACCAGCTAAACACTTTTTCGTTATTTTAGGACCAGTAGCCTGCCTCACATGTTTTATTACTGGGGGGTAAAACTTGCATCATATAAATACTTTATTCTAAGTTATACAATGGCAGGATATATAAATATATATATATATATATATATATAACTGACCGATTAAGCAGCGGGGACCCCACAAAAGGCCTTTAGACCGTTCTGGTGGATACTGCAGCCTGCAGATCATCTTATTGTAGACTTTTTATATTTATTTAATTTTATAACTTGATTCCTACCCAGACCCAATGGGAATGGGAACGATCTTGCTTTATAAAGTTACCATAGCAAAGGGTTCTAAGATAGGAGGGTTCTTCTGCATTTTAGGAATTTTTTTTTTTCCCTACTAACTTGGCTTGCGATATAATAACATTCCGCCGTCAGGTAGGACAAACGCTTTTTCCCAAATTAAAACCGTTACATATTTCCTATTTGCAACGACACCTAAGGTAAATTTATTTACTTTTGTTTTCTTGGTGTTTTGTTCTATTTCTTAAAATTTTGAAAAAAATACCATTGATCTACACCCAACATAATCACAGAACTACCAAAACTAACAGCTTGTTTACTTCGCTTTATAAAATAAAAAAGTTATGGAATTCCAATTTAAAGGAAATGTAATAAGATTATAATGGCTATTATTATGTTCATTTAGCATAAAAAGTAAAATGAGTAATTATTGAAATAAAAAGTAAAATATCTATAGTACCCAAGTATTTATTATAGAAAAAATATAATTATATATATGATATTTTCAAGACAAAGATATTTATGATAGAGTTAAAAAATGAAACATGAATGGTTAGGATATTAATTACTATTCTTATGAATTGTCATTCGTTCAACTAAAAACCGTAATAGCACCTTTACATCGAACGAGGAGGAAATGAGTAGTTCATTATTCATATCAAGTGAAGGACTATAAATTTATTAATTATTTTTAAATGATAATAAATTAAATATTAATCATATATATTATATATATATTTTTTTATATATCTACCTAATTTATTGATGATAAATTTTATAAAATATTATTTACACTAACATCGCTGAAAGCTTACCTAAAGTAAGTTGGAATGCTCTCATAGTTGGTGTTCAGTGGACCCAAATATTGAATGACATCTATCATAGCACAAATAAGGAATTCAACTATTCTAAAAGAGATAAGAAAACAAACGCAACATTTATATGAAGAAACACAATTTTAGATTCTTTTGTTCAAATATTGTAATTTTTTATTCAAAAGTGAATCGGGATTTTTTATATGGACAGAAAAGGGAAAAAAAATTATCTATATAAAAATGGATAATATATTATATATTAGAGGTAACCGGACCATCCATATATATTGATTTTTTTTTTATTGAATATTTGTCCCGGTGCTTGGGCCCCTCGTCTTGTGTGGAGTGGATCCATCTCGAACTTGGCAAGAATTAAAACGCTGTGAGAAGCACTTAAACATTCGAAAATTCTATGGGCTCATGTGAGAATGGGATCAATTTCATTACATTAGTAAATAATTTAAATGTTTTTTTATAATAGTAATGAACATCTTAAATTTTTTTTTACACTATCAAATCTATGATCTTGACATAAACCTTAAGATACAATCATACAAATATGATGCTAAAACACCAGCAAAAAGCAAAGGGAGAAAGAATAGGGAGCAACTTCAACTCGTCTTGTCACGAGAAAGGTTAAGTGGGCCAGACGAGAAACGTTATTTTTTTATTTATTATTTTTTTTTTGGCCATTGAGAAACGTTAATTGAAACGACATAAATGTGATGATTACTATACCTTGACATAACCCTATACCAATTGTGCCAAAAATCACCACCACATCACAACCCCTCTTAATTATTATTTTAATTTCTTGGATTTATTAAAGGATGACTATATCCATTGTTTCCGCCACTTTTAAATTCGATAAAGACAAAATCCACAATTATGATGTGTATTTTGTGGCAGTGATATGTCGGGTATATGCTATGGTTAATTAAAAGTTATATAAATTAAGCCTTATCACATTTCCAATGTCTAGTTACGATGTGCCTACCAAATTAGAAGAGCATCAATTCATTTATGTACTTCAAAAATTCCAATAAAAAAAAAACACAGGAAATAGGAATGAGATGAGGAATAGGGTTTAAGGAGGCATTCAAAGAGGAGAAAGAGTGGTTACTGTTTTTGGATTGTACGCAAGCATCATGGTTCATACAACAAGCGTCAAGACCGTCACAAGGTTTCTCCCCAGGGCATCCGCTGTACAAAAGCCCGCAGTACTTCCCATATCTCAGAAATGGTGGAACTGTTTCATGTTACCCAAAATTCATATTCAGACATTTGTTAAATATGATCGAAACGTATAAATTAAGATTACCTGAACAGAACTCAGATTCACATTTTCTACTACACTCTTTGCCCTACATGGTAACAAAACAATTGCGATCATTACAAAGACATTTTTACAAACTATTCCATGAAACATCATATATATATATATATGTATGTAAGCGAAGGTTTAAAATATAAAATGCGTACCACCGAGATAGCAACATTTGTTGACTGAAGTCCAACGTTGAGGGCATCAGCGCAAACAGAATAGAAAGAAAGAAGGATAAGAGAAAGAGATCCTAACTTCAATGTAGTCCGCCCGGTGTCCATCGTAATTTATCTGAAACTCCCTGATGTTTCTGTAGAGAAAAGAGGAGAAGCTTTTGCTTTATTGTTGTTGTGGATTGAGGTGGTTCAGATTTCAGCGCCTGACTGGCGTAGGAAGGAAACTAAGGGGTTGGATGGTTTTGTCTTGTAATGGCTCGTGACATGTTATTTGTATTCATGCGAGGGGTGCTCCTAAACACACACACACACCCTCCCTCACGCCTCACCTCTTACCAAATTGTCTCCATTGGAAATAGGTGGAATACGTGAGGTAGTTGTCGGGTAATCGTCTCGTGAGCTGGGATTTTAACACTGTCACTAAATAAAATGTCTAATAATGGAATCATTTCTAATGCTGACTCAGATTTAGATTTTTCCTGGTTGATTTTTTGGGTCCCGATGGACTGTGCTGTAACAATTATATTTGCCACAAAACCTCACGTTGCTAGTAAAAGGGTCAAGATGGAAATTACTATCTCAATTTGGTAAAAAAAAAATTATTTAGTATTTAAATTTTGGAATGATAGATTGAATTCAACCTTTTTATGGTCATTTAACTAATTTCTTAATATCGTTCACTTTCTTTGCTTACTTGAAAGTAATAGCCAATCATTGAATTTTTAAAATTTTCATCACACTGTAGTTAGTTTTTTTAATGTTAAAAAATAGAGTAATAAGTTTTAATAAGATAGTAAGAGTAGTCATGAAAAGTTTAATTAAATATTAAATTGACCACTTTAAAATTTATGTACCAAATTAAGCTTGTGTGCAAATTTAAGATATCAAATTTGACATTTTCTACTAATAAAAATTCGTTGCTAGATTAATTTGAACATTTTGCCACCATAGAACTTAAGCAACTATTTAACTAAAAGGAAAAAAAAAATGATTAAAAAGTTAGTGTTATCCTTTGTTACATCGTAGGGACATTTTCTTTAATTTTCTTTTTCTTCTTCTTTATTAAATCTAGTTTCAATAAAATAAATAACAATCTAAATAATAAATAACATATTTTTTATTTGATTTTATTGAAATATATGATAATTATTTACATTGACTAAAGTTTTTATTTCTTATTAAAATTTAAATGAATTAATATATATAAAAAAACTAAAGCATAAAGTAAAATGCAATATTACAAATTATAATCTATACCAACACAAGTACCAACACAAATAGTGAGTTCAACAACAAATTTTCAATGTTGTTGGACCTGGCTGATTTATTGGACTCGCTTCAATTAGAACCTGCCTTTAAAATAGGTTGGTCTATGATTGAAGCTTAGATTCACTTGACTTAAGCAATTTGATTGTCGTTTATTATAAAAGTAAATTGTGTTCTGAACTTTTGATATTATCAATACCTTTTACTTATCCTAATTAACATCCACCTCTGAGTATTATCTTGTTCATAGGGAAAAAAATAGCTTTTAAGTATTTGTATGTGTAAACACTATATTTTTGCCTAATTAAAATTAAAAATATGTGCTGAAAACAAAGTATTATGTTAAATCCAAAATTTCACATTTTAAGGTTATAAGGAATGAAAATGACATGAAAATTAAATTTTATGAGCCTTAGAAAAATTATTTGGGTTTAATATAATATGGTTTTAATCATATTTCATTTAGATTTCATTTAATTAAATAATTAATTTGAATGGACCTAGATTGTAAACTTTGAATACATTTTGTGTGTACACATTGATAAGAAAAGGGTCAAATGGCTTAATGGTAAGACATACACATAGATAAATGGATCTACACTCCAACATGGAAAGATTTTACTTTTCAAGCCTTCAAGTGCTACATGGCACTCTTTGATTGGCGCAGGACTTGCTGAGGTCATGTTATCTTCCTCCTTTGGCCGAACAAACATGGTCATAGAGCCCACTTTGAAGCTATTTTTCGACTAATTTAGCATTGCAATTTTGCTACATTAATGGTAAATTTGTAAAATAGGCATGGATAGCTTCACATTAGTACCAAACTTGCAGATTAATCTAGGGTTTTATGGTAAAAATCGGAGATGGAAAATAGGAAAATTCATTTCAGTACTTTCCTAAAAAATCATAATTTGAATTTTATTTTTCAAGCCTTCAAAGGTCGTGTGGCACTCTTTGATTGGCACGGGACTTGCTGAGGTCATGTCATCTTCCTCCTTTGGCCGAACAAGGATGGTTATAGAGCCCACATTGAAGCTATTTTCGACCAATTGAATGTGTGAAATTGCAAAGGAGGCATGGAGCATTTCACATTGGTACTAAACTTGTAGATTAATTTAGGGTTTTGTGGGAAAAATCGAAGATGGAAAATGAGAAAAGTCATTTTGGTACTTTCCTAAAACATCATAATTTGATCTGAATTTGAATTGTTTAGGTAAGTAAAAAGATATAAGAAGCTTCATATAGATATGTAAGCCTCGGAAAATTTCAGTAAATAATTTCAAGATGAACTTCGAAAATAAACCTAAAAATCACTCCAAATTAAAACCGAATTTCGATAAGTCCTATTCACGAACGAATTCAGAAACTTCTTAATCTTGAGAAAATGAAAATCTTTTAAACAAAAAAATAGGAACTCAGTGGTCTTCAAATTCAAAACCACGACGTACGAAAAATTCCATATTTAACTCCGACTTATAAAAAGGGTATATAAAGCCCAAAAACGAATTATTAAAAAGTAAATAACGATTAACTTTCGAAAATGAATCCAATTCAAAAATTCCGAAACGTTAAAAGATATTAAATACTTACAAAAATAAATTTAAATAAATTTCTTAAATTAAATATGTGGTATGAACGTAAATATCAGTTTCCAAATTGGCAAGGTCTAAACCGGAAAATCACCCGGAAACCCTAACCGGAATACATAGTGTAAGTCCGGTAATCTAGCGCCCCTAGCCCTAGAGGCCGAGATGTAGTTTAAATATGTAGAATAGCTCATAGTAATATGAGTTTGTTTAAAATATCAGATGGTAAATTTGACCTATTTCGAACCGTTCGGATACAGACTTCGAAAAGCGTGTCCCAGGGCTCGAGATATATAAAAAATATACAATAGTACCGTAGACTCGTAGTAATTTCATAAGATTTCTAAATATATCAGTTATATAAATTTTCGGATTATAAAAGTTACAGTTATAAACTTTTTATCGTATTTCCATTATTACCGGTAATTGATTAGTCTTTTGTACTATTCGTTTTTATTTTATTACAAAATTTTATTATTCTTATAAAGTCTTATATTTTTAGATAAATTTTTATATGTTATAGAAAATTTTGTTTTTCTAAAATTTAGTTCGTTTCGGGTCTTTACGGGGATCAGATCTGTTTAAGACCCGGTACTAAAAATAAAATAAATTGATTTAATAATTGGAAAATATTTTTAAAATATTTTTATTCCCATAAAATATTTTTCTAGAATTTTTTGGGTTATAAAAATATTATTTATAGCCCATATTCGCGTATTTTGACCGTATCGGTAACGTATTTGTTAAAATACTAAAATAATTCAAATAATTATTTAATTTTTATTATGAAAATTATGCTAAAATTATTTGGAATAAATTTCCAATTTTATTTTATTTTAATTTATTTTATTATAAAGTACTTTTACAACCCATACCTTCAAGTACACCTTACACATATCACTTCCTTTTCACTTCAATCTTTCTACACATAATCCCACAATTCATGGCAGATTTTTGACCCATCTTTGCTGCCATTGTCCTTTTATTTAATCATAATTTGACTAAAAATAATTATTTCTACTCCTTCTTAAGAAAGCTACATAATACATTTATTACACAAATCAATTTCAAGTCAAAATTCAAACAAATTTCTCTTCTCTCCTCCTTCTCCTAATTCACGTGCAGCATGTCCAAAATTGGCTGCCCATGTTTTATTTTTTTTCTCATTTATTACAATTAAAACTCATTTTCTCTCACTCCTTCATTTATTCACTTTCCCTCTTTCATTCTTTAACCTTTTCTCTCTTTTATTTCCTCTCTTTTCTTCTTCTTCTTGTTCATGTTTCTCCAATAAACAAGCTGCCCCTTCTTCCATGGCTTCCACACTTCATTTTTAAAGATTTTCTAAGCAAATCTTCATCCCAAAGCTCCATAGGTGATATAGGTAAAGTATAATGAAGGTTTCATGCATCAAATGAACTTCCATAAGCTTAAAAGCTTAGGATGATGATGCCAAAAATGAAATCTTTCTCTTCTCCACTTTTATTACCTTGTATTATAATTATTTTCTTGTTTAAAGTTATTATATTTTGTAGATCTAACTTTTTATGGCTTTGATTTTTGTTTATGCCATAGATCTTGTTATTTAAGTTGTTATTTTTGTTATTCCTTATGATTTATGCATAGATCTAGCATTCACATGTCTATCTTAGTGATTCATGCATGTAAAACTAGTTTAGAAAACTAGATCTAAAGTTTTGAGTTCATAGATGCATTAGATCTTTGTTTATGTTCATGAACAACTTGCTATAGCTTGATGATGGTAGGAAAGTTGTAGGAAACCCAAGATCTATTTTGTTTTCAACAAAAATCAATTTTGAAAATTCGGATGAAAATGGAACCCTATTTAGAAAAGTGGTTTTTCAACTTTAAAATGTATATTTTTCATTTAAAATGAAGGGCTTAGAGTATAGATACCATAAATGAAAGATTTTGATAAGTGAAGTTTAGATCCATGATGTTTATAGCTTATTACCATGCATTTGTTTTATGTTTATGTTCATATTAAGTATAGATCTTAGTTATGAACTCAAACAAAATTGTGAAATTCGTATTTTGGCAAGACCCATATTTAAAAACTACTTTTCAAGTGTCAAAATGTAATTTTTACATAAGAAAATGAAGGCTTAATATATATATAGCATCAAGACTTCATTTTATATGGTTCAAAGATTAAAGATTAATTTTCAAAACAAAGTTCTATTCTCGGATTTTGGCCAAGGCCTAGTGCAAAAACATGTTTTCCAACTCAAAAATAAAGTTTTTATTCAAGAAATGAAGGGCTCTTAAGATATGATATGTAAGGAATGGATTTTCACAAGTTTAGATAGGTTTTATCAAAAGATATGTCCAAAAATGAATTTTGTAAATTCGGATCCCAACCAAGACCAATTTTTAAAACCCATTTATCAACATCAAAACTCATGTTTTATGTGAAAAATGAAGTATATAGGTAATAGGTATCATTAAGTAGTGATTTTTATAAGTTGAAATGAGTTTTGATGAGATTAATGTATAAAACAAGAAATAGAATCAAGATGAGAAAATTTTGAGTTAGTAACCAATTTGTGAAATTCGTAATTTTGAGTGAAGGCCATAAGAACACCTATTATCCAAGTTCAAAATGAAAGTTTTATGTATTAAATGAAGTCCTTAAGTAATAGGTATCATAAGGTCTTAAATTTTAATGCATTAAACAAGTTTTCCCCAAATGAATCATTCAAAAAGTGGATTTTCTAAAATTCGGATTTTTGAGTAAATCATATTGGAAAACATATTTACAAAGTGTAAAATGGAATTTTTATGTAGAAATGAAGGTCATAAGTAATATATAATGAAGACTCAATTTTAACAAAAATAATTATATTTTCTTAAGTAACAAATCCAAAACAAATGGAAATGATAAAAGTTAGAAAACTAGATTTTTCAAAAATAGTTATAGTTGAAGTCTTGCAAAATAAAGTTCCAAAATTTCTTTTACAAAAATCATCAAGACCATGCATACATGAAACTCATTTCATGCCATTCATGTTAGGAAATCACTCATATTGCATGTATAGCCAATTTATATAGTAGGAACATTTCAAACTCTTACAAAACTATTTTTCGGAAATTGAAATTGTTGCTGCTCTAATCTGATCCGAACTTTTCGAAGCTTCAAAGTTTTCAAAACTTGAAAATAATATTAGAATTAGATCTTTCGAAGTAGATAGAAATCGATATATAATTTGCGAGATTCCGAGTTAAAATGACCAAGTTATGGCCGTTTTAAGTTGGAATTCCCGCTTAGGACGAGAATTACGAATTTGATAGTTCGTATGAAATTGTTTGGATTAGTTTGAGTTGAAATACTTATTAAAGTATTTCTTCCTTTTTAGGAGATCCCGAAATCGACGATTCCCTACCACCGGATTACTATTACTAGAAGACCGGTGATCCAATGGCCGAGTGAGTTTTCTCCTTGTTTTGTTACCTTGATTGTGATTGTAGTTAGTTGCATTAGAATTATAGGAACAAGATAAAAATCGATATGAATGGGGATGGGATATATATGAGACTGTGATGAATGTATGCCAAAGAATACTAAAGCATATCGAAACCATGATTTGATTGGATAACTGCACCGTTCATATTATTCTGTTATATGTGTGATATTGGTTGGTCACTCTAAAGAATGTATAAATATTTTTGTCCTAAGCAAAAATTAAATTGGTCATGCATCACATCGGACATATTGCATTTGGTAGCATGCTACTCCTACGCAGGTCGATCGGTATGGTCCGTTGTTGCGTTTGGATAACGAGCCCGGTGCCAGAGCTCATTCAGGGGTACTAAGGCGCATGTGGATGCATTCTTGGATGAGCCTAGCCGAGTCGAGTGCTAAGAGCCGAGGGCTTGGGGACTAGATGCGGTCGTGTAGACTCAATACCATTCCTAACCCAAGATACGGAGGGCGTAAATCCGTTCTGTGTGTGGGTTCCGGACCCACACATAATTGCTTGCTCACGTGTTTGTTCATGCATAGCATATGATTGATTTAACTTGTTTGTTATGGTACGAATTAAGGGAATTCTCACTAAGCTAGTGTAGCTTATACCCCAATAGTTGTTTAAATGAGCAGGTTATTTCAAGAATGCAAAGTGGAGATCGAATTGGTTGGAGCCGGAAATGACTTCGGGATTCTAGCAGGATATATGAATGTTTGAAGTTATCAGCTAGATTTTTATGAGTTGCCTTGTAATATTTTTATGTAGGGAAGTCTGTGGACGAATGTATTTGGAGTTGAATGATTTGTATTTTGAAGTGTAATGATCCGTATATGAAGTGTAGTGAATTGTATCTGAAGTTTAGTAAATTTGTATTTCCTTTACATTGTTACTCAATTGTATCAACATAAAATGTATCATTCCGATGTGTCTCCTTTATGTGTTAGACGCCGTGTACATAGTATGGAAGCCTTCGCGTGACCGAGGTGGTCATTCTTAGGCTTTAACATTGTGTACGGTGGACTACCACGTTTAGGGTACCCTTCGGGGCGTGACAAGATATATAAGATGAAAATATCGAATTTAGTTGGAATCAAATCCTCAAATTAGTAAGGGTATCAAAATTCGAGCTAAAATTGAACCAAAAAGCCCTAGAGTTGAAATTAACAAAATTGGCAAGTTCAAAGACTAAAATTGAAACCCTAGTAGTGTAAATAGGACATAAACGACCTAACTCAAAGGTTTAACCTTGAAAAATCATTCAATTTTTAGAATTCATGTTCATGAATTTCAATTAGGGTTTCCGAGCTTCTAATCCTAATTCGTGTTTTTATAAGCAAAGTTAGAAAAATTGGATGTCATAAGAAGCTTAAGGAGGTCAAGGACTTTGGATAGGTAACAAAAGCCATCTCAAAGAAGCTCAAGAATGTCGATGGTAGTATCACCACCGTTTACTATTGCCATTAGTCCCCGAAACACTACCTGCCACCACCTTTCATTGAAGCTAATATCACCGGACTAGTTGTCGATCTTCTTTAACTTTGTCTGACTACCTTACCACCATCGCGCTACCTTTAGGAGACCTCTCCTAGCTTCACTACTAGTCGAGTCAAGCGCGACCCAATCCCAAACACATCGGAGCTCCATAATCCAGGTAAGTGTCATGCCCTTAAAGATATCCTAAACATGATAGTTTTCCACACAAAATATTAAATCTTAAGAATGGCTATCTTAGTCATGTAAAAGCTTCAATATCATGCACAAAGCGTGCTTTCATAACAATAGTAGACGCTGGTGGAGTTATGCAATTTAAAAAAGATAGTAGTAAATTAGTATTCAAGAATATCTAAACATAAACTTCATAACTTAAAGATTAAAGTCTTAAAACTCATAGGGGCATACCTTTATCAAATTTTAAGGAAAATACAAACCATTGAGTTTTTCCAAAAGTAAAGTTCTATCTCAAATATCCAAATACTACATAAGAAGATTTTTATTGAAGTCTGTGCCAAAAAAATCTTCTCATAAACTTCTTCAAAAAACTCTCCATACTCCCGCAAACAATTTCATTTTATCTTTTGCATAAATTCTAGTGCACTAAATTACAAGCATAAGCAAGAATACAAAAAATGCAAGGAAACTCACTCTACCATTTGCAATCTTCCTAATCAAACTAGTCTTCTGGAAACGGGGTAACATATTCTTCATTACCTAAACAAAAGAAATACTTATAATGAGTATTTCATAGAGACTCAGTTTAAAATTCTAGCTATATTTATTAAATTTGTGTCATTTTTGTGGTTACGAAAATTTAAACTTAAAATGGTCATAACTTGCTCATTTTAACTCCAATTTTTATGTATAAGTAGTCGATTTTTACCTAATCTAAATGATCTATCTATTTCTAAAGTTATTTTTAATTTTTAGGTCATTTAAGGGCCAAAATGGTACTATACAAATTTGTCCTAAACTATTCTAATTTTGATTTTTATCACCTTTTGCCATTTTTACACCTTGCAAACTCTCTAAATTAATATCTATATATATATACATATTATTTTTATACCCAAAAGATAACTTATAAATAATATTGGCAGTTCAAAATAGATGTACGATCCTAATGATGTTGTCCAAGAAAAATTTCAATTAAGACGTCTTTATGGAAAACCGAAAATTTTAAGTTGATCAAAACGTTGGCTTGAGTGCTAATAGAAATTTATATTTCATAAATCTTTATAAGTATATGATTTTAAGAAAAAGGATTTTTAAGTCATGAACCTTCCAATATTATGTTTACAACTAATCTTTTATGAAAGTTTAAGAGGATGAACTTGTTTTGAAATTCTCCTTTTCAGCAAAAGATCTTTCTTCACCCTTTGAAAATATATTTGAAATCATTATCTTACATAACAAAGAATTATCATTTAAAAATGGTTCTAAATGATATTTTAGCATAACAACATCACTATGAAAAATTCATGTACATGAACAAAATTATTATATTTTAAACTTGCAATTTATGGAGATAAAAAAAATAATAAAAAATATAAAGATAAGAAATTTAATGCATGGGAGCCTTAGCTGATGATCAAGACTCCCCACGAAATAGAAATGGATAAGTCCCCTTGAATAGCAAAATAATTAAGAGCAAAATAAAATAAAATGGAAGTCTTAAAATTAGGATAAGACTTCCCAAGACTTGAATTATTATAGTCGCCATGTAAATAAAAGCAAAACAAATATTATGGAAGCTTTAGAAATTTTTGACAAAGTATTATAAGGACTTAAATTATGGATAATTCCCTTTGTAACGCCCTAAAATAAGGCATTACAACCCGCCACGTATCCCCTCTTATATAGGATATGCAAAGGCTCTATTATCCACAATTTTGCAAACTTCACCTGTAAATACTCATAGGGATCTCATAGGATACAAAACCTATTAAAACTATAAACTCATACTTCATATAACATAAACTCCTTGTTCAAGCATAAAAATTCAAGTTGACATCATAGTCAACAAAATTCAATAGAAGCTAAATACTGTTTACATTAAAAAAATTTTCAAGTGAAACTAACAAAAGCATCCAACTACAATTCTAAATGATCAATCATGTCTTCTCTTAGAAATTTGGTATATGAAGCCTAACTCTCGGCTGGGTAGTGAGGTCCACTATCACCATCCCCACTATCAAAGAATAAATCATATCCGGAAAGATCATACACTATATCTTCTTCACCTGTACCTGAAATTTAAAAGAATGAGCGGCGACGCCCAGTACGATAACTCCAATCCAAAAACAAATGCATGTGCACATACAAAAGGCATTTAATTCATGCAACTTAAACTAATGCAAACAGTCATATTATTATCTTTCTTAAGTAAACAAAACAATACAGTTCAGTATTAGATATACTCTAATCTTGAACTCGGAGTTACTCAGACCCCATTGAAAATCATACAACTCTTTGAAAATAATAATCATATACATATATGGATAAGTGGGTACTCCCCAAACACCCTGAATCCAGATCACCTAATTCTACCGGAATCATATCAAGGCACAAGTCCACTAGGGACAACCTCACACCAAGATCATCAGGGTGCCTTACCAGTATCACTGTCTGCCAGGTCTTTACTGGTCAAAGCCAAGCACAACCAAAACATACAATTATTAAACCGAATAAAGATTAAGTTTATTAAGAAATTCTGTTCCTACAAGCATTCAATCAATACTAAACTTACAGACAAAAACAACAAGTAAGGATTGGTCGTACCTTTGTCAGTTTTAGGAAATTCCAATCTGTATCTCCTAAAATCCTTTATCGACAATACTCAACCACAACCGAATCTCCCGAATCTCCACAATACTTCAATCAATATTATTAATTCAACAACAAACTCAAATCTCTACATTCCTGTCAACATCATACATTTATATATTTAAAAAATAAAAACACAATATAAACAATTCCTAATGTACTATAACTCTCGAAATCCTAACCTGACAAAGAAAATCATCAAGTTACACCGTCTAACCCGATCAATCTTCCACAACAATCTATAGAATTTGATAATCCTTCAAAACCCTTATATTATATGACAACAAGAACACATAATGATCATCTAATCATACATTATTCAACTCCATCAAAGAAAAGATGAAACTTACTGATTAGATCACCAAAATCTAACTCACATCCACAAATTCCGATCCCAACCAAATCTAGGGTTTCCTTCATGCAAACAAATAAAAAATCCTTAGAAGTTGCATGAAATTCGTATAAATCTGATATAAGAACATTATACTTACTTGTTTTAATCACAACACTCACTTCTTATCCAACCGAAGCAGATCAAATCCAAGATCTAAATCTTTCCTACGTTTTTCCTTCAAGAACACCACAAAACCCTAAGCTAACTCATATAAATTCGTATTTAATCCATGAGAGAAGGTTAAAATTACTTACTTTGAATCGAAAAAACCCTTCGGATGATTCTCTAAGCCTAGATCTCCAAGAACACTCCAAAACTCTCTTATACGAAGGAGAAATATGAAATGATGTTTCTGTCAAAACTGTTTTTCGCGTCTCGTATTTATATAAATTTGGTCATACGCCGGCCCTACACCGGCGATGTACGTGTAGATCTTGCCAGCATACACCTTACGCTAGCAAAATTTACACGAGCACTGACAGCGTTCATCGGGGCTTTGATTTCCCAGAATTTCGATCCTATTACATACGCTGACAAATCCATGCCCTACACCGGCAGCGTTCCCAGCCGTCGTTAAAATAAACCCTATGCACACCGGCGACGTTCCACCCAGTGTTAAGAAAAATGCTACTGTTCCCATCCTACAGCGTCTCTAAGCCGGCGGCGTAGATTCTCCAAGAGGTGGCATACAATCTGTAAAAAATTGCAGAAATCCGAACTTTAATATTTGTCCTACAACCAAACTTAAACTTTTACAATTTACTTGTTTTGACCTTAAACTCATCCTATATCATCTCATGATTCATAATTCATTATATTTTCATATTTATTTCTGTATTTTACACCTTTTTCTTTTAACTTGATTAAGGAAAAGTCTGAGACTTAGATTAAGAACAAGTTTCAAAATATATATTAAGAGCATGAAATAAATGTTAAGCTAGTGAGCAATATGCCCATATTGATATAAATATGTACATAACTATATTTATACATATAGATAGTTAGATTAGATGACAAGAATATATCAATATAAACTCAAAACCAACATGATCATAACATAGATGAGATATGAGTTTCATTTTTAGTATTATCATCCCTAGTTTTTATGTATAATGAGGAGATTTTATCTATGGATAATGCATAAGACAACACTTATACTGACTATAGATGTATGAGGAGTGTGTTTACCTTAAAAATATGAATCAAAGGAATGTGTTTCAGTTGAAAAAGCAAGAGGGGAATAAGGAGGAGAAATCGCATTAGCAAAGGAAGAAAAAAGAGGGAAAAGAAAGAAATTTAAGGGAAGTTGTAAAGTGTTAAATGGAGGAAGGGTAGTAGGTATTTATAGAGAAAAATGTGAGGAATTTAGTTTATAAAAAGATTGAAAAATAAAAGAAAAGGTAGCTGGATAGGGGAGGACAGCAGGCATGAAGAAGGCTAGACGAAGGAAAAAAAAAGGAAAAGATCAAATAAAAAGTGATAAGTTGACTTTGCAGTATGATAACTAGTACATGTAGTAAATAGGTACTTGTATGTAAGAATTAGGCATAAATTATAGGGGCAAAATGGTAGCAAGAAATGGTATAAAATAAAAGCAAATGGTAATGAATAGTAACAGTAAAATATTAGAGAGGTTACTAGCATAAATAAAATACATATATAGGCTATATCTAACGTTTTTATGGCTCGAAAAAAAATTTATCTGATATTAAATGAATATCTAGATTTTTTTCTAATAAGAATTAATCGTTATAAAATTTTACCTTGTTTTGCATATTGGCAGTCATATATGGAAATTGATCCCATAAAGGTTCGAAATGATCGAATTTTTGGAATATCTTATCTTTTTAGGGTTTATATTATATATATGATTCATAATTTGAGTTTATCTTATTTTTATTATTTTAGCATTTTAGGGCTGGTATTATCAGATTTCAGGCTTCTATAACTCATTATTTGACCTAGCTGGCTTTGAGGGCTTGAATTCCGATTTTGGTTCTAACTTACTTTAAAACTATCATAAAATCTATGGGTTTATAACCTACCCCCCTTAAAGAAAATTTTTCGCTCAAAACTTGACTAATATACTTGATTCCTCAAACAGATTTGGATATTTGTGTCGTATGTCATCTTTGGCCTCCCAGGTTGCTTCCTCATGTGTGTGATTTCTCCAAAGAACTTTGATGTATTTAATATCCTTATTCCGTAGCCTCTGGATTTTTTGATCCAAAATTTGCACTAGGTGTTCCTCGTAAGTAAGGTTCTCCTTTAACAATACTGGCTTCAACTCTATTACTCGATCTAGGTTGGCCGCATACTTACGTAGAATTGATACATGAAATACATTGTGTACTCCTGATATATTTGGCTACAAAGCTAGTCAATAAGCTAAATCTCCAACTCATTCGAGCACTTTGAAAGTTCTGATATAACGTAGACTCAACTTTCCTTGTGAGCATACCCAATGAATACTGTTGATCGGGTTCACCTTTAGATACATGTGATCTCCTATTTGGAATTTAAGAAGTCACCTTTTCTAATTTGCTCAACTTTTTTGTCTATTCTAGGCTCTTTCATTATTTGTCGAATCACCTTCACCTTGTTTGCTACATTGTGTAATAAATCTGGTCCAATAGAGGGCTTTTCAACATCGTCCTAGAGCAAAGGTGATCTACATCGTCGTCCATATAAGGCTTCATATGTGGCATTTGGATCATCGAGTGATGATTGTTATTGCAAGTGAACTCTATCAATGGCAAATGGGCGTCTTAGCTTCCTTTGAATTCCATGACACAAGCATGCAACATGTCTTCTAGAGTCTGAATTGTTCACTCTGATTGGCCATCGATTTGAGGGTGATAAGCTATACTAAAATGTAGCTTCATCTCCATCCACTTTTGTAAACTAGTCCAAAACTTAAATACAAACCATGGGTCTCGATCCAACACAATTCCTGCGGGTACTCCGTGTTGATGTACTATCTCCTTCATGCAAAGCTTTACTAGCTTGTCCATAAAGAAAGTCATGTTGATCGGTAGAAAGTGAGCCGATTTGGTCAAACAATCTACCATGACCCATATAGTGTCATATCCCGTCGATGTTCTTGGTAGCCCACACACAAAATCCAGAGAGATTTAGTCTAATTTTCACTCAGGTATAAACAGAGGTTTCAATAATCCTCCCGATCGTTGATGTTCCACTTTGACTGATTGGTATATCAGGCACTTCATCACATAATCAGCTACATCTCGTTTCATCCCATTTCACTAATAGTGGCTATTGAGATCTTCGTACGTTTTTGTTCCTCCTAGGTGTATTGTGTAGCCTGAGTTATGAGCTTCACTCATAATTTCCTTTCTTATTTCCTCATCATTCGGTACACAAAGTTGTCCATTCATTCTTACAATATCCTCTTCATCAATCGTAAAATCGGTATACTGTCCTTCTTATACTTCTTTCTTAATCTTTTGTATTATCTCATCATAACGTTTGGCTTCCTTAATCCTCTCCACTAAGGTTGGCTCCGTTACTAGACTGGATATTTCTACATCTGCATCTTGTCCCATAAATTCGGTACTTAGCTTCTCGAATTCTTTTATCAACTCCATTTGGTTTGTAAGCAAGGCAACAACTTCTCCATGGTTTTTGCAACTTAAAGAATCTACAACTGCATTCACTTTTCCTGGATAATATTTAACTCCAAGATTATAATGTTTAATCAACTCTAACCATCTCCTTTATCTCATGTTCAACTCTTTTTTTGCAAACAGATACTTAAGGCTCTTATAGTTTGTGTAAATTTCACATCTTTGTCCATAAAAGTAATGCCTTCGTAGCTTCAGGGCATACACGATAGTGGCTAATTCCAGATCATACGTTGGATAATTTTGTTCATGTTGCCTTAATTGTCATGAGGCATAGGCGAACACTTTTCCATCTTGCATTAATACACATCCAAGACCATTTGTCGAGGCATTACTATGTATTATGTAAGGCTTCTGAAGACTTGATAATACTAAGATCGGGGCGGAAACAAGTCATTGCTTTAACTCCTAGAAACTTTATTCACGTTTGTTTATCCATATGAATTTACCGTTCTTTTAAGTTAGCTGTGTCAAAGGCTTAGCTATCTTCGAAAAGTCTTTCATAAACTTTTTGTAATACCCTTCCAATCTGAGAAAACTCCTCACTTCCATCACTGTTCTCGATGGCACAACTCCATTACAACCTTTATCTTCTCAAGGTCCACTAATAAGCCTTCTCTTGATATTACGTGTCCTTAAAAATGATATTTTATCCAACCAGAAATCACACTTGGAAGTCTTAGCGTACAACTTATGTTCTCTTATAGTTTGTAATGCCATCCTTAAGTGCTCTTCGTGTTGTTCTTTGGTCTTCAAGTAGATTAGAATGTCATCAATGAAGAATATCATGCATCTATCCAACAAGGGCTTATAAACTCAGCTCATTAGATCCATAAAAGCGGCCGGTGCATTGGTCACACCAAAGGGCACCACTAAAAACACATAGTGCCATAATGGATCCAAAAAGTAGTCTTTGGTACATTTTCTGGCTTGATCCTTAACTGGTGGTATCTTGATCTCATATCGATGCAAGAAAACATGCTTGCTCCTACAACTGGTTGAAGATCATCGATTCATGGGAGTGGGTACTTATTTTTTATAGTGACCTTATTTAACTTCGGATAATCAATACATAACCTTATAGACCTATCATTTTTCTTAACGAATAAAACTGGTGCTCCCCATGGTGAGACACTTGGTCTCATAAATCCTTGGTCCAAAAGCTCTTATAGCTGCTTCTTTAACTCTTTCAATTCGATGGGGGTCATATGATAAGGTACTTTAGATATTAGTTCCATGTTTAGTGCCAAGTCAATCTCTAAATCTATCTCCCTTTCAGGGGGTAGTTCATCAGGAAAGACATTTGGAAACTTGTTAACAATCGGTATGTCATCTATCTTAGATGATTCTTCCTTCTTCTCTACGGCATTAACGTGACTTTCACCTTCTGACACAACTTCTTCACCCATTATCAACTCAAACGAACTTAGCTCCATCTTTCTTGAAACCATGGTTTCTCTCATAAACTCAATATTCTTTTTTTCTAGATCCTTAAAGCTCGCCTTTTTCCTTCCATAGTCCACTACAGCTTTAGCGAGTGTTAACCAACTCATACCTAATATTACTTCATGCTTGCTCATTTACAACACTATCAGATCACTACTCGTAGGGTACCCTTGAATCTCCATTGGACATTCTTTCAAAACTTCAATAGTTGTCACTACACTCCCTGTGGAGTCTTTATTTGAAAGCTAAAGGCGGTAGTAACTATTAGCAAACCAATTCCTCTAGCTAAATTGGTAGTGATAAATGAGTGTGTGGTTCTTGTGTCGAACAAGACATAGGTGGTTGTCCTTGCTGCTCGTACTTACGTTCCACATGTAATAATTACCAACTCGTATACACATCATTCTAAGCTACCCGTCTAACTTATAGTTCTAGCTAAATTTTGTTTTCTTTCTAAATATTTTTCGTTTTCAGCAAAACCTTTAAACAATGAAAAATGATATATAAGTTTTTAAGGCTAACTTGCGACAAGTCCACAGTCTTGGACATCATCCTACTCGAGGGCAGCAAACTCACATTTTTCGTCATCTATTTCCTTATACATCCACTGTCCTTCTACATTCTAAATTCACATTCCATGCATTGCTATTCCAAAGCAATTACCATTACCATTGCCATTTTCGATCTTGGCATTCATGGATCCACTCGCATAACCAGTTGTCTTTGCTAGAGTGTTTTTCCTCTTTGGACATTCATTAGCAAGGTGCTTTGGCTGCTTGCAAACAAAACAAATCATCAAGCTCTTCTTTGGATAGTCTAAGATCTTATGGTCGGGGCTCCTACAGAAGTAGCACTTATACTATAGTTGTAGGTAAGACTTGGGGTAGTGTTTCCCCTTGTACTTCCAACAAGTGACTTTAGTCTTGGGTGTTTCTTTCCGGTTGCTTCCACTTCCCTTGCAACTCCCGAATGACTTGAACTTCTTGTTTCGGAATCTTGAGCTTGAGCCTTCATGTGGCCTCTTTCCAAGCACAACCACTTTCGTTTCCAAAGCTCTTGCTTTTCTCTTTTTAGCTCCCTTAACAATCCAAGCTCTTTTAACTAACTCATGGAAGGTATGGATATCGAACTCCACTAAACGAACTCTCAACTCTTCATCCAAGCCACTTAGAAAAACTTGCCTTTTTCAGCTCATTGATATACTTAAAGGAGTCTAGAGGATATTATAATAAACGTCTAAAATTAGTCTCGTACTGCTCAATGGTTGTCTACTTTGAGGATGTATAGGAAATTGGCACTGTATTGAACTTTGAGACTCCTTGGAAAATAGTTCTCTAAAAAATCTTAGTGAAAAATATCCCTAGTAACTAGAGTAAACAATTCTTCCTTCTTAGACTCCTACCATGCCTGAGCATCAAACCTTAGCATGTATATCCCATAATTGACCCTCAAATGATGTGGCACTTCAAAAGTAGCGAACGACCTCTCAACTTGGGCTAACCATTCCTTGGCTTCATATGGTTTTCCAAAGGCTCCATCAAAATAGTGGTTACTTTTAATGAAGTTCAAAAGTGTGCTTCTATGTTGGTGGAGGAAAGGAAAGGTTAATGGTGTAGTATGTGAGTGAACTTTGGGTGGAGCAGATGCTTCCACAGTGGCTTCATGAGCATTTTGAGGCAGAGTAGGAGCTATTATATTTTGGTTTTGCTGTTGAACCAATGTTTTCAATAACTGAGTTAATTGTCTGATGGTGACAACAAGGTCATTTTGTTGGTTTGGGGTAAATCCAAGGTTATTCCCCAGTTGTTTTTGCGATGGTACTCAATCACCTCTTCCTAGATTTAAACAAAGCTAGGAAACACGTAAACGGCATTCTTCAAGATCACGCAACACTTTCTTCGTGAATCCACATCTTCATCTCGCTCTTAAGTTTGTGACATGATGTTAGGTTATGGCTCCTTTCCTTCATTCATAGTTGGTGGTGTGAGTCTCCACTTCTTAATATACTCAAGAAAGAACCTACCATAAAGTTTTGATGGTCGGTCATAAAATCACTCACATATGTGTATCCTCCATCAATTGGTTTTCATAAGCAGAAATTTGGCAAGTCCAGCCTTTCATTGTTGGTAGTTATGAAAGATAGCCTATGGGAAGACTTGTGATGTTTAAGGAGTTAGTCACTTCTTTCTAAGACATATATTATCTCAAGCTCGGTCCATAAGGCTTCAAAGCAATCGTAAAATATATGATCTCCCTACTTTGTTCCATACAATCTTGCCATATCCCTAGGATTTCCTTAAGCATCTTTGGCCTATGGGTCAGGTCAACATCTTCACCTAAGACTCTTAGCCTCCTTCTATATTCTACTAAAGGTTCATCTCCGTGGAGGTGGAAATTATCTAACTTCTTTCTAACCAAACGTTCATCTTACTGTTCAATATCCAAAAAAAAATTTCTTAGCAATTCTATAGTTCGGTTCTTAAGCTATTATATTTCTAAGTCTTCTAATTCTAACTTATTCCTCTTTTTCCCATATCTTGATGCTCTAATACTAACTTAAACTGCCACACCCCAAAGAGCATCTTAAACATGATAGTCCATCGTACATAATATTAAAACTTAAGAATGACTACCTTAGTCGTTCGAAAGCTTTTATATCAGTACAAGGCGTGCTTTTAAGATGAGGAGACACTGGTGGACATGTGCAATTTAAGATAGTAGCAATAGAACATACAAGACAATACTATCATAATTTCATCAAAATATAAGGTTTTACAACTCTAAAGGGCACTCCCCTGATAATTATATAAATTGTCTTACATCTAGAAAGGTTTCCAAAAACAATTAAGATAGAAACTTTTTAGGAAATTTATCATCAAAAGCAAAAAAATAAATTTCCTCTAAAGGCTCTCATATCCTATCATGCCTATCTCCTCGATCGAGTCTCTAGAATTGGCCCAAAGGTAATCCTGCATCAAAATTCTATTCGGGGGTAAGCGACAACATGCTCAATGAGATTCTTACACTATCGTACCCATAAACAAACAAGTTTTAATTATTCAAGCATATAAATGCATCAATCATATATTATACACATATGCATAACCTACCAGAAATTGTATGTAGAATGGATTTTACACCCTTAATGTCAGCGGCTAAGGAATGCTTTAAATATATGAGATCCTTCCAACCACACTCTATTAGGTCCCGATTGACCACCGCTACTTAGTCCCCAGGTTCCTTACCCAAAGTGATCAATTCGGTATGGCTCCTTTATGAGGCTGTATCCCCAAACGTAGTAGTGCCTCATGCTAGAGCTAAGTACTTTACCTTTCCAATCCCACACGTAAGAGAAAGTAGTTAAAATGAAAATGCGCTTAACTTTATGCCATACATGATCAATTTATAATTTAATTTTGAATCAGGTTAAATTCCAATTTAAGGGTAATAACACAATTTTTGCACATATACCGCAACATAATATCGAAACAAACATATTAATCAAATGTGAATAGTTTTCAATATGCTTATGATTTCTTTATCAAGCATGGAATTCACAACACATTCCCAAAATACTCCCGCAAACATATTTTTATCTTTTGCCTAAATTCTAGTGCATTAAATTACAAGCATAAGCTAGAATACGAAAAATGCAAGGAAACTCACTCTACCTTTGCAATCTTCCTAATCAAAATACTCTTTTGGAAAGGGGTGGTGTATTCTTCGTTACCTAAACAAAAAAAAAAAAAACTCATAATGAGTATTTCATAGAGATTCTATTTAAAATTCTAACTCTATTAATTAAATTCGGGTCATATTTTCGGTTACGAAAATTCAAACTTAAAATAGCCATAAATTGTTAATTTTAACTCCAATTTTTTCCGTATAAGTAGTTGATTTCTACCTAATTTGGATGATCTATCTATTTATAAAGTTATTTTTAATTTGGGGGTCAATTTAGGGAAGGAATGGTACTGTACTGATTAATCCTAAACTGTTCTAGTTTTGATTTTTATCACCTTTTGCCATTTTTACATCTTGTAAACTCTCTAAATTAATATATATTATTTTTATACACAAAAGATAACTTATAAATAATATTAGTTCAAAATACATGTATGATCCTAACGATATTGTCCAAGAAAAATTCAATTAAAACATCTTTATGGAAAACAAAAAATTTTAAGTTTATAAAAACATTGGTTTGAATGTAAATGGAAATTTATATTTCACAAATCTTTATAAGTATATGATTTTAAGAAAAAAGGATTTTTAAGTCATGAACCTTCCAATATTATGTTTACAACTAATCTTTTATGAAAGTTTAAGAGGATGAACTTGTTTTGAAATTATAAACCTTTAATTTTTAGGGTAATTTCAAGCTTAAACCCAAAGCCGAAAAGTCAACCGGAAACCCTAAGCCAACAAATCCTTAGGAAACCCTAGCAGTTTAAATCCGACAATTCCATGTTCTTAAACCGAGAAGTTGAAAAATGAGTGAAAAGTGTAGATTGATTCGTAATAATATTAGGATGCTTAAAAATATCATATGGATAAATTTTTGGCCTATTTCAAACCCGATCGGATATAGACTTTGAAAAGTATGTCTCGGGGCTCGAGATACCAAGAATATGCTATAAGTACCGTTAGATTCGTAATTTCATAAGGTTTCCAAATATATCAGTCATATAAGTTTTCAGTTCATAAAATTTTCAATTATAGCATTTTATCGTATTTTCATTGCTACCGGTAATTTATTTTTCTAATCTACTTTTTGATTTTCTAATCACACTATTCACAAGTACAACCACCTATACCCTATTCTTACATCCTTACAACCTATTCTTACAATCTTACATCATTTTCCTTACAAATTTACTTTTCCAATATCTTTTATTACTTAAGTTATTTATAAATTTTAAATTTTATTACAGAAAAAAATCCTCACATCTCTCTCTTCTCTCTTGCTCTCACCAAAACTGACGTCCTTCCCCCGCGCTTGTTCTCTCTCTCTCTCTCATTTTGTTTAATTTTTCTCCTTTTATTTAATTAAAACAAACCCTAATTCTACTTCTATAAATACTCCTTTATGTCTTTCACTTTTCATTTTCTCTCTTTCTCTCTAAAAGAAACTCCTGCAATTTTTTTTTCTCCCTCTCTTCCTCTCCTTTGTGCCATGAGCTCCAAACCCCCTACCCCAACCCAATCCACACACACACACACACACAATAAAACATGTTATGACAAGATCATACAAGTGTGGTTCCACTAAAATGCCCATGAACTTTATGCTAAGGATGTGGGAACATTTAAGCATGAGATTCTTGCCATCACAATATTGTAGATCTTGATATTTAAGTTGTTTTACTATTATTTTTCTATATTATTGTTTTATGTTGTTATTATTGATATTTTGTGCATGTGTTCATTTATTAACCACATCTACTTAATGTTGATGTTGCATTTGCATTTGCATTCATGACTTGCATGATATTCTAGATCTAGTTGTTTTGAACACATAAATGCTATAGATTTTTGTCTTATGTACATAAAGGACTTGTAGTAGCATAATAATAATGAGGATATGTTAACAAGTGCAAGATCTATCTTTGTTTCAATAAAAATGATTTTTGAAATTTTGGATTTAACCCTACTTTTAAAAACCTATTTTCCAACTCCAAAATGAATATTTTATATAAAGAATGAAGAGTTTATAAAATAATTATCTTAAAGACATGATTTTGATGGGTTAAGCTTAGTTTTACTAAGAGAAATTTTCAAAATAAAAAAAAGGTTTTAAAAGATAAGTTAGAACTTGATTCAACCCCAATAACAAATTTAAAATTTGTAACTAGGATGAAATGCCAAGTAAACACCTATTTTCCAACCCTAAAACAAAAGTTTTATTAAAGAAATAGAAGCCTTAAGAAGTGGGTTTGATTAGGATTTAATTTTAGAAAAATTAAATGAGTTTTACACAAGAAACAATCTGAACCAACCCCATTTAATTACCTACTTCCAAATGCCAAAATGAAGATTTTAATAGAGAAATAGAAGCCTTAGAAAATATATGTAATAAAGACTTAATTTTGATAAGAATGAGTGGATTTTATCAAGGTATAATCCTAAAACAAGGAAAGGTTTCAAAATATAGATCAAACAATGTTTTCATTCCTAAAAATCTTGTAAAATTCGTAACTTGGTAAAATCCCTATTTAGACATCTATTTTCCAACTTTAAAATGAAAATTTTAATTAAAATAATGAAGGTTTTAGGCATATAGGTCATTAAGGTTATATTTTAATAAAAACAAGTGTGAATTGCAAGAAATAAAACTAGTTTTCTTAAGTCAAGTAATTTAAAAGGTTTTTGTAAAGCATAAGTTTTCTAAAAGAATTATTGTAATCAAATATCATTAAGGATATACATATAGATAGCTCATATCATGACATTCATGATAATAACTTGTAGATATTGCATGTACATATAATATACTTGATAGAAACAAAGCTTAAGAAAATAGTGTCTTTCAAACCCCATAAAACATTGTCTAAGTACATGAGGAAATAGATTGATCAAAACCCATGAATCATGCATAATATTGAGTTATATATGTATATAAAAAAGTCTTTCAAGATATAATAATAGCTAAGTATCTACCAAAGCTTGTGATTGGTGCTTGGATTGAAATTAGAATTTGATTTGTGGGTTAGGAATCTCGTATAACATTCTATATCCTCCTGTTCATGAACCAAACAACCTTGTTTAATGGAAATAACTTTAATAATAGACAGCTCTCGTCAAATAGGTAGAAATCGATATATAATATGCGAAATTCCGAGTTAAAATGAACAAGTTATGGCCCTTTTAAGTTGAAATTTCCTCTAAGGCGAACTTTGACGAACTTGTTAGAATAGAATTTATAAGTTTCATTTAAACTTCATAGAAATACTCATTGGAGGTATTTCTTTTGTTAGGAGACTTGGGAGATGGACTAAACCTTCCCGAAGATTATTATGATTAAGAGGAATTTCGCGCCATGGCAAAGTTAGTTCACTTTCTTTAAATTGCATGCTTATGATTGTACTTGTAATGATAGTAGCATTAGAATTAAGACTAGCTAAAATTTGAATGTGCATGTGAATTCTGCTTGGTTGAATTGATGATAAGAATATTGAAATGAGAATTGCTATAAATATGCGTATGATTTAGTATAGAATTGAAGTGTCTGAAATCTCTATGATCGTCTATAATCTACTTAAATAATATGCCATGACCATATAACTAAATTGTCGATGCATAACATATGTTGAGTCACATTTCATTTGTTATTATACCTTTGTAGGAAAAAGGCATAATAGCTAGACAACGAGTGAGCCTGAAAACTCAGATATTAGCGTGGGGTCGCCTGAATTAAAATGGAAGTGGAGTAGGCACTTGAATCAACTACATACTTAATGAGTGGGTGGGTGCCTGAAACAACCACTAAATGTTTGAGATTAAAATTGAAATCTATGGTCGTATGGACCTGAAACACCTAACCCCGAATGGAGGGTGTAAATCCATTCAACATAGGACTCCCAGAAAGTCTTATCTATTGTATGCTTACGTGCTTGTGGATTTCATATGATTGTTTAATATAACTTGCTTGCCCTATTGTTTGATGGAGTATTTAATTTGGAAGTGAAACTCACTAAGCTCGCAAGTTTATACCCCTATAGTTTCCTGTTGTAGTACAACTATCTATGGCTATCCCCAAGGGGACATTTCTCTCAGGTGTAGCTTTTGGAATTTAAGGAGTTTTTTTTGAAGAAGTCGACACCTAGATGTTAGGCATAGACTTCTAGTTAAATCTCCTTAATTATATTTATATATGTTGTTGTAAGAGACTTTTGTGGACACTAAAGACTTAATATTTTGACAAGGGTATTGTAAACCCCCAAATTTTTGGAATCGGTTTAGCATAAAACCCTAAACCGGAAGTTAAACGGAATCCTAAAGGTCAACAAAACCCTAGTTTACCGTATCAAATTAAGTCCAGCATTGCCGTTTTCTTTGGCCCTGGAAAACGAAGTTGGGACAATTAGCTAGAATAGTTCGTAATAACCATAGGTTTTATAAAGATATTAGCAAATTTCAGGTGTCCTTTGAACCCGATCGGATACGGGTCTCGAAAAACGTGTCCGGGAGCCCGGAATGGTAAAAATATTTCGAATACATCGTTAAACTCGTAAAAATATAAGGTTTTCAAAAATATCAATTTCAAAATTTTTCGGTAACAAAAAATAATAGATATAGCTATTATACGCGTATTTTCTTACTAACGGTACTTTATTAGTCATATCTATCTTACATTACACTATTCATTACTATTCTACACTATTCTTTTATCTCTACTTTTTCTTATACCTATTCTTACACACTCCATAACCTATAACCTTAACTTTTTACATTTTCCATAACTTTATTTCACATCTACCTTACATATTACATTTTTTATTTAAAAAAAATCAAAAAAAATAAAATCTCTCTCCCCTCACATCACTCATGGCCGGCGCCCCTCCCCCTCTACACCCCTCAATTTTGTTTCAATTTTTCTTTATTTTAATCACATAAAAATCACTCCACATTTTCCTATAAATACCCCCCTCCTCTTTCACTTCTTTCACACATTCACTACCCACAAATTCTTACAAAACTCTCAAAATACCATCCCAAAACTCTCTCAAAATATTTCTACAACAACTTCTACCAACAACTAAAACCCACAACCACATAACCATACCAAAGTCTCCTTTAGGTAACCACTTTCTATTATTTTCTTCTTCATGTCATGTAACTTTACATGACCATAGTGTGATTTTCCAAAGACTACAAGTTATGGAAACTACATCATGTTCATGTATTGTTCTTGTTCATGCCAATCCATTTATCTTTATGTTGTTTTATTATTGTTAATATATTATTATCTATATATATATATACATATTCTTTAGAGCATATAAGCTCACTTGCAATTTATTTATTTCATGTAAACCAATTTATTTATTTATTCCTTGTTGAATTAAGACTAGCCTCTAGTCTTAGACTTGTCCTCATCAAGTCAAAACAAGTTTTTCTTTTTTACATTTTATTTTGTTTTGGGATTAGTCTACTTCTTAGTCCCGGGAGCCTTGAAAAAGCTAAGACTCCAATACTTGACTTTATTACTTATGTTTTATGTTATTTTGTTCACTATTATTCTCATAATCATGTTCATTTAGATTATTGTCCAAAAATTTTAATTTCTAAAAAATAACTAAACAAAGGAAGAATTTTGTCACTTAGAGATAAGTTTATGTAAAGTATAAAAATCTATAAGATAACAAAAGATAAACTCATTTCCTTTCAAGTTACAAAAAGAACTCACTATAATTTTAGAAACTACTTTTACTTTAAAAAGCTACTTAAACCTTTATTACTCCACTTTGTTTTTCAAAAGAAACTAATTGTTGATACAAAAATGGTTCTTTTTATAAAAAGATAAACAAGATGAATGGCTAAGGAATTTTCAAGTAAAGACCTTTACAAACAAATAGGTAAAAAAAAATCTATTGTTAAAAAAAAATAAAGTTATTTCTTTTCAAGTTACAAGAAGAAACCACTAAAATTTTAGAAACTACTATAAAAAGGTTTCTTAAGTCACATATTGATCTACTTTGTATTTATCAAGAAAATAAATTTCTATGCATGGATGATTTTTATGAAAAACATAAGACATGAGGAAAGAATGAGAAATTTTCAAATGAAGATTTTTGTAAACAAATAGACAAAGGAAATTTGTACGAGAAAAATAAATAGGAAGAATAGTGTGTTTTCTAAAATAGTAGAAACTAAGAAAATAGAAAATTTATTTTCAAAAAGTTACTTAGGAAAAATAATAAAACCAACGTAAAGCCTTTTTAGAAAACAAAAGGAAACAAGGTATTCATTTCAAAGGAATCTACAAAAACAATTTTTGGAAAACGATATTCTTCCAACATTGTTTTACCCAAGAAAAATAATTGGACAACAAAAACACTTGAGCATGCTTAAATATGAGTTATATAATTATAAAAAGAGAATTTTTCAACTATATAGATAACTAAGTATTTATCAAACAAATTTTGATTTCTTAAACCAAAGTTGTTTTGTGTGGAAAAATCCGTGGTGAATTTTTTCACCACTGTTTCGGAGCCTATATGGCTTTATTTGTTGAAAATAATCTTGGAAATGGGTAGATCTTTTCGAGTAGGTAGAAATCGGTATATTATATGCGCGATTCCGAGTTAAAATGACCAAGTTATGGCCATTTTAAGTTGGAGCATCCCTTTATACGAACTTTAACATTCTTTTGACATTGTTTTGTCAAAATTCAAGAAAATCATCAAGGAATACTCATTTTGGGTATTTTCTTTGGCTAGGTGACCCCGAGGAAGGATTCCTTTACCCTGAGGATTATTACGATTAAGTGGAGTGTGTGAACGACTCATCCGCTTAGAGGAATAGTCAACATGGCATCGTGAGTTTATTTCCATTAAAAGCTATACTTGTTGTGCTTGTAAATTAGTTGCATTAGAGTTAGGAAAAGATAAACCGATATGTATATAAAATAATTCTTTGAAATAATTTTTAAGAATATCGAAGCCGGAATTGTTTTAAATGATTGTTTTAGTATAGTATTGATTTGTATGAAATTCTTTGATCGCCTTAAATTTAAAAATAATTATGCTATGACTTTATAAATGAATTCATGCATACTACGAAGTGAGTCACATTGCATCTTGGGTTATTATCCTTGGGTGAGAAGGATAGTAAGCTCATGTCGAAAGCAACACTTGGCGGGAGATCTGAAAGCGATTGCTTGGCGGCTTAAGGAAAATGCTTGGCAGAAGATTCGAAAGCAAGGTCAATCAAGTAGATACGGAATGCTTGGCGATGAGTGCTCGCGAGCATGAAAACTTTTTAACTAAAACTACTTGAATTGAGGTTATGTATCACCAAACCCGAATGGAGGGCGCAAATCCATTCAACATATAGTTCTCGAAAAACTATATGCTTGCTTGCCCACGTGTTTGTTGCATTACATTTGCTTGATTAATCAACTTGTTTGAAATCTTGTTACAAGAGCTTATTTATAGAAATAGTTCTCACTAAGCCTAATAGCTTATACCCCGATAGATATCTTTTGCAGTTTCTCTACTTATGGTTAAGGCCACGAGGACCCTGCGGGCAGGTAATTTCTTTTAGATAAAAAAATTCTAAGATGAAGTTTAGAATTAGAGATAATGTACAAATATCTTGTAATAGAATAGTGATCTTGGGAAATGTCCCTAAGTTTGTAAAATCATTGATATGAATAAATGATTATTATGAATCCTCTTTTCTTAATATGTTTTTATATCTCCTTAAGCTTCATAATTCCATATATGGTCCTCTAAAGTTGTGAAAGTATGCCTTACACTTAATGTAAAAGCTTTTGGGAATGGCTAAGGATGTCATACTTAAGCTTTGATATTGAGTGTGGCGGACTGTCACGTTTAGGGTATCCTTTAGGGCGTGACAGGTATGCCCCTTAGATCTTTGTCATATATTAATCTTAGTCATAACTGTTATGATTTATACTCTTATTGCTATGTATGTCTTTTTAAGCTATTTTGATCCAAAGTAAGGTCCTCTATAGGGTGAACATAAGCCTTACACCTGGTTTCTAAACTTATAGAATAACTAAGGTTATCATACTTAAGTTTAAATATCGAGTGTGACGGACTGTCACATTTAAGGTACCCTTTGGGGGGTGACAGAAATTTTCCTTTTTGACAGAAGATCTTTCTTCACACTTTGAAAATATATTTGAAATCATTATTTTGTATAATAAAGAATTATCGTTTAAAAATGGTTCAAAACTTTATTTTAGGATAACAACATTACTACAAAAAAATTCATTACATGAACATAAATATCATATTTTAAACTCTTAATTTATGGAGATAAAAAATAAAAATAATAAGGAATATAAAGATAAGAAATTTGATGCTTGGGAGCCTTAGCTTCTGACCAAGGCTCCCTGAGACTTAAAAATGGACAAGTCTGCTTGAATAGCAAAATAATTAAGAGCAAAATAAAATAAAAATGGAAGTCTTAGAATTAGGGCAAGACTTCCTAGGACTTGAATTATTTCAGCCACCATGTAAATAAAAGCAAAATAAGAGCAAAACAAAATAATGAAAGCCTTAGAATTTTTAGACAAGGCTTTCTCGGGACTTAGATCATGGACAAGTTCCCTTTTGTTTTCACTTCATTAAGGACAAGTTTGGGACTTAGATTAAGTACAAGTCTCAAAATTTACATTAAGAGCATAAAATAAATAAAGAAATAAATATTAAGTTGGTGAGAAATGTGCTAATATTTATATAAAATAGGTATATAACTATATTTATACATATAGATAGTTAGATTAGATGGCAAGAATATATCAATATAAACTCAAAATCATCATGACCATAATATAGATGAGATATAGGTTTCATTTTTGACATTATCATCCCTAGCTTTTATGCATCATGGGGAGATTCTACCCATGGATAATGCATGAAACAACACTTATAATAACTATAGATGTATAAGGAGTATGTTTACCTTAAAAAGATGAATTAAATGAATGTGTTTGAGTTGAAAAAGAAAGAAGGTAGCAAAGAGGGGAAATCACGCTAGCAAAGGAAGAAAAAAGAGAGAAATTTGAGGGAAGTCATAAAGTGTTAAATGGAGGAAGGGTAGTAGGTATTTATAGAGAAAAATATGAGGAATTTAGAGTATAAAATAAATTTAGAAATAAAAGAAAAAGTAGCTGCATGGGGTGGACAACAAGTGTAAAGAAGGTTGGAAGGAGGAAAAAAGGAAGAAAAAAAATTAAATGAAAAGTGACAAGTTGGCTTTGTAATGTGATAACTTATAAAAGCAGTAAATAGGTACTTGTATGTAAGAATTAGGCATAAATTATAAAGACAAAATGATAGCAAGAAATGATTTAAAATAAAAGCAAATAGTAATAAATAGTAACAGTAAAATATCAGATAGGTTACTAATAGAGATAAAATACATGTATGTGAGTTATATCTGATGTTTTTATGGCCTGAAAAAATTTTATTTGATATTTTATGATTATCTAGATATTTTTCTAGTAAGAATTAGTTGTTAGAAAATTTTACCTTATTTTGCGTATCAACGGTCCAATATGGAAACTGATCCAGTAAAGGTCCGAAACGATTGAATTTTTAGAATTTATTATCTTTTTAAGGTTTATACAGCATATATGATTCATAATTTGAGTTTGTCTTATTTTTATTATTTAGTGTTTTAGGGGCAGTATTGTCGGATCTAGGGCTTCTATAACTCATTGTTTCACCTAGTTAGCTTTTAGGGTTTCAATTCCAATTTTGTTTCTAAAATTACTTTAAAACTATCCTAAAATCTAGGGGTTTATAGAAATGAGAGGGAAAGTGGCATGATTTCTAGAAGGGAGAAGAGAGAAATTTGAGAGTGTAAGCCCCGGCTTTCTTTGTAAACCAAGCTTGACTTCAAGAACCGAATCGAAAACCGAAACCCTAAATCGGAATAGCTAAGGTTAGAAAGAAACCTAGAAACCCTAAGTCCGGCTTCACCAAGAATAAAACCATAAAACTTTTGAGAGCAAGTTGATCTAGATTATAGTTCTAAAGAATATATCGAAACATAAAAAGATTAGTTTTGGAAAATTATCTGTTTCAAACCAGATCTGGATCCGTTTCGGAAAACTGAGCCCTAAGATTTGAAATTAAAAAAATATTTTGGAATACTCTTTAAGACTCGAATTTAATAAGGAATTCAAAAATATATTTATCATAGTTTTTTTATTTATAAAAATTACAGTTATAGCCTTTTATTGTATTTTCTTTACTAACCGGTAATTTAATTGCCTACGCTTCAAGATAGCTAAGGCCACACGAATAGAATTACCCTATACATGATTTGGAACTAGCCATAGTGGTGTTTGCTTTAAAGATATGGTGACACTACCTTTATGGGTAAAGGTGCGAGATCTATACTGATCATAAGAGCCTTAAGTATTTGTTCACACAAAAGGAGTTGAACATGAGACAAAGGAGATGGCAGGAGAAAGTGAATGCGGTTGCTGATGCTTTAATTCATAAGAATCACGGAGAAGTAGCAGCCTTGCTCACCGATCAAAAGGAATTATT
The DNA here is from genome assembly GCA_024138025.1 of Combretum micranthum. Taxonomy (NCBI): domain Eukaryota; kingdom Viridiplantae; phylum Streptophyta; class Magnoliopsida; order Myrtales; family Combretaceae; genus Combretum; species Combretum micranthum. The sequence continues at coordinate 273,958 of JAMXBD010001158.1, forward strand.
GAAGGAGTTTGAAAGGTTAAATACTAAGTTCATGGGAGGAGATACCGAGATGGAGATAGCAAATTTGGTGATGGAACCCACTTTAGTGGAAATAATGAAGGAAGCTCGGCGTTACGATGAGATAATATAAAGAATAAAGAGAGAAATTCAAGAAGGAAAATATACTGACTTCACGGTGGATAATGAAGATGTAATAAGAATGAAGGGACGACTCTGTGTACCAAATGATGAGGAAATATGAAAGGAGATCATGAGTGAAGCTCACAATTCTACGTACACGGTACACCCGAGAGGAACGAAAATATACCAAGATCTCAAAGGACAGTATTAGTAGAACGGAATGAAATGGGACGTAGCTGAAATTGTGTTGAAATGTCGATTTCCTAGCAAGTGAAAGCAGAGCATCAGAGGCCGGGAAGATTGTTGAAACACTTGCCAATACTGGAATGGAAGTGGGATCAGATTTCTATGGATTTTGTGTGTAGATTGCCGAAAACGCTAACAGAGCATGATGCTATATGGGTTATGTTAGATTGGTTAACCAAGTCTACTCACTACCTACCAATAAGTATGACCTATTCTATGGATAAATTGGCAAAGCTCTACATTAAGGAAATCGTTCGTCTACATGGAGTACCAGCTGGGATTGTATCAGATCGAGACCTAAGGTTTGTGTCCAAGTTTTGGGGGAGCATGCAAAAGTGTATGGGAACTAAGTTGCACTTCAGTATAACATATCATCCTCAGACCGATGGATAGTCTCAGCGAACCATACAACCTTAGAAGATATGCTTCGAGCATGCGTGATAGAGTTTAAAGGAAGTTGGGAAGCACACTTACCTTTGTCGAATTTGCCTACAACAACAGTTATCACTTGACAATTAAAATATCACCCTATGAAGCTTTATATGGAAGAAAGTATAGATCCCCATCATTTTGGGATGATGTGGAGAAATTGGTTCTTGGACTGGACCTTATATAAGATGCCACTTCTAAGGCACGAGTTATCTAAACGAATGAAGGAGGCTCAAGATCAACAAAAGAGTTTGGCAGATCTGAAAATGAGGGTTCTTAAGTTCCAAATAAGAGATCATGTGTACTTAAAAGTAAATCCTATCAAGAGTATCTACTGAATCCACTCACAAGGGAAGTTGAGCCCCTGGTATATTGGTCCATTTGAAGTACTTGATCGAGGTGGGGAGTTAGCGTATCGCCTTGCTTTACCACCAAATTTGTTTGGAGTACACAATGTTTTTCACATCTCTATTCTTCGGAAGCATGTAGCTGACCCGGATCAAGTTGTGGAGTTGGAACCAGTGTTTTTGAAGGAGAACCTCACTTATGAAGAGCATCCGGTGCAAATTCTAGATCAAAAGGTTCAAAAGTTGTGAAATAAGGAAATCAAATATGTTAAGGTTCTTTGGAGGAATCACTCATACGAGGAGGTAACTTGGGAGGCTGAAAACGAGATGCGAAAGAAATACCCCAATTTGTTTGAGGAATCAGGTACGTACCTCAAGTTTTGAGGATAAAACTTTCTTTAAGGGGGTAGGTTGTAAGCCCCTAATTTTTAGGATAATATCAAGTTCAAACCCTAAATCGGAAAGTCAATCGGAGAGCTTAAGTCAACAAATTCCTAGGAAACTCTAGTAGTAGTTTAGATCCAGCGACCCCTTGTTCTTAAACCAAGAAGTCGAAATACGAGTGAAGAATGTAGTTTGGTTTGTAATAATATTACGATGCTTAAAAAAATCAGATTAGCGAATTTTTGACCAATTTGGAACTCGATCGGATACAAACCTTAAAAAGCGTATCTCGAGGCTCGAAATATTAAATATATGATATTAGTACTGTTAGACTTGTAATTTCATAAGAATCAAAATATATCAATTATATAATTTTTTGAGTTATAAAAGTTATAGTTATAACCTTTTTATCGTATTTTCATTACTACCAATACTTTAATTGTATAATCTACTTTTTGATTTCTTCCACACTATTCATCAAGTACAACTACCCATAACCTATTTCTTACATCCTTACAACCTATTCTTACAATTTCATCATTTTCCTTACAAGTTACTTTTCCAATATATCTTTTACTACTTAAATTACTTATTTAATTTCGAATCTTACACAACACAACACAAATAACTCTCCCTCTCTCTTCTTGTAGAACTGGCACCCCCCCCTCTTTCCTCTCACAATTTGTTTTATTTGATTTCTTTTATTACACAAACCCTAATCCACTTTCCTATATATACCCCTTTATACCAACTTCATTTCGCTTTTCCACTTTTCACTAAACCAAACTTTTGCAAAATTTTTCTTTCTCTCTTCCTCTCCTTTCTTGCAACCGTGACACACACCTATACACACACTCTCACAACATTTTTTTTTCTTTCAAGTTTCTTACTCCACACATCCAATAGGTAATAGATCTACATTTTACAACCTTAAAAATATATAATGGCAAGATTATTCATGTGTGATTTCACTCAAAAATCCCCATGAGCTTCAAGCTAGGGATGTGAAAACACTTGAACGTGAGATCCTTGCCATCACAATATTATAGATCTTGTTATTTAAGATTATTTTGCTATTACTTGTTTTATTGTTAAGATATGTTGTTGTTATTAATGTTTTGTGCATGTATTCATCATCTAGCCATATTAACATAATAGTCATAGTGTTCATGCATTTATAACTAGTATAATAAACTAGATCTAGTTATTTTGTGTTCATAAATGCATTACCTTTTGTTTTATGTTCATAAATAACTTATAATAGCATGATGATAGTAGGAAAATATTAGAAAGCTCAAGATCTACTTTAGTTTCAACAAAAATAATTTTTAAAAATTCGGATAAAAAAGGAACCCTATTTAGAAAAGCTATTTTTTAACTTCAAAATGTGTATTTGACATTAAAAATAAAGGACTTAAGGAATAGATATCATAAATGAGTGATCTTGATGAGAAAAGCTTAGATCTACTAAGGAATATTTCCAAAATAAGGAAAAGTTTACAAAAGTTATGTTTCAATCCCAATAACAAGGCTTAAATTCGTAATAAGGGAAGCTTGAAGTGTAAACACCCATTTTTCAACCCCAAAACAAGATTTTTATTAAAGAAATGAAAGCCTTAAGAAGTAAGTTTGATTAGGAGCTAGTTTTTGAAAGATTAAATGAGTTTTACAAAGGAAACAATCTCAAATAAAACATTCAAAATTCGGATTTGAAAATGGCCACTATTTAAACATCTATTTCCAAATGCCAAAATGATGATTTTCATAGAAAAATAGAAGTTCTAGGGGATACATATAATAAATGCCTAATTTTGACAAGGATAAAAGAGGTTTATCAAAGTATAATCCTAAAACAAGGAATGGTTTCAAAAAATAGATTAAACAATGTTTTCATTCCTTAAAAATTTTGTAAAATTCGTAATTAGGTAAACCACTTATTTAAACACCTATTTTCTAACTCCAAAATGAAGGTTTTATTAAAATAATGAAGGTGTTAGGTATATAGGTTATCAAGGTTCAATTTTGATAAAAGCAAGTGTGATTTTACAAAAAGAAAAACTATTTTTCTTAAGTCTAGTAAATTTCAAAAGTTTTGCTAAGGAAAAGTTTTTCAAAAAGAATTCTTGGTATTATATCATAAAGAATATACATATAGATAGTTCATCTCATAACATTCATGATAATAGCTTGTAGGTATTGCATATAGACATGATGCACTTGGTAGAAACAAAGTTAGGAAAATAATATCCTATACATCTTATTTGACATTATCTAAGTACATGAGAAATTAGAATTACCAACACCCATGAATCATGCATGATATTGAGTTATATATGTATATAATAGAGTCTTAAAAGATATAATGATAGCTAAGTATCTATCAAAGCTTTTGTATGATGCTTGGTTTGAAATTAGGAGTTGAATTGTGGAATGGGAAATTCGTATAGTATTCTGTACCCTACTGTTCATGGACCAAACAACCTTGTTTATTGGAAATAACTCTAGAAATAGATATCTCTCATCAAATAGGTAGAAATTGATATATAATATGCGAAATTATGAGTTAAAATGACCAAGTTATGACCATTTTAAGTTGGAATTTCCTCTTAGACGAATTTTAACAAACTTGTTAGAATAGAATTTATAAGTTTATTCAAACTTCATAGAAATACTCATTACAGTTATTTCTTTTGATTAGGAGACTTCAGAGACGGACTAGACCTTCCCAAGGACTATTTACGATTAAGTGGATTTTCGCACCATGGCAAAGTGAGTTTACTATCTTTAAATTATATGCTTGTAATGTTAGTGGCATTAGAATTAGGGCAAGATAAAAAATTGACTGTGTGTATATGAGTTCTACTTGGGTGAATTGCTTATAAGAATATCGAAATGAGCTTGTTGTAAATATTTGTATGACTTAGTATAGAATTGAAGTGTCTGCAATATCTATGATCACCCATAAATTGTTAAATTAATACGTCATGATCTTATAATCAAATTGGCCATGCATACCATATGCGAGTCACATTGCATAGGTTATTATACCCTTGAGGGAAGAAGGCATAATGGCTGGGCAACGAAGGGCTTGTAAACTCAAATGTTGGCGTAGGATCAGAATTGAAAATGTGTATGGTTGGGCACATGTATCAACCACAATATAAATGAGAAAAATTGAAATCTATGGTCGTATGGGCCTGAAACACCTAACCCCGAATGGAGGGCACAAATCCATTCAACAGAAGACTTCTAAGCGATCTTATGTATTGTATATTCGTGTTTGTGCATTTTCTTATGGTTGTTAATATAACTTGTCTGTTATATATTGCTTGTTGATTGTTTAATTTTGGAAGTGGAACTCACTAAGCTCGTAAGCTTATACCCCTATAGTTTCCTATTACAATATGAATATTTATGGCTATCTCCGAGAGGCCACTTTCCTTAGGTACAGCTTTTGGAGCTTAAGGAGCTTTTTGAAGAAGCTGGGACCTAGATAAAGCATAGACTTCTAGTTGAATCTCCTTAATCAATATATATAATGGTTGTTGTAAGAGACTTTTGAGAACTTTAGAACTCTTAATATTTTGTCGGGGGTATGCCCTTTAGATCATGTAATAGATTAAATCTGGATATAACTGTTATGATTTGCATTCTTATTGCTATGTATGTCTTCTTAAACTATTTTGATTCAAAGTATGGTTCCCTATATATTGACTTGAGCCTTGCACCCGGTGTTTAAACTCATAGAGTGACTAAGGTTGTCATACTTGAGTTTAGATATCGAGTGTGACGAACTATCATATTTAGGATACTCTTTGGGGCATGACACATACCCTACTCACACTCACAAGCCACGCCCCTCTCTTACATCCTTACACTTCACTCATTATCATTTTCTTTTCCCATGCAAAATTGTCACATATTATTACACAAATTAATTTTGAAAAATTACACAACACACATTCTCTCTCCGTCTCCCTTTCTTAGTCGGCACCCCCCTCATTTTCCCTCTTATTTATTTATTTTTCTCCTTTTATTTATTCACACAAACCCTAATACCTCTATTTATATATACCTTTTTATGCCTTCTCATTTACACTTTTATTCTCTTTCTTCATTTTCACTATTGAAAATTTTTACAAACCCTCTCTTTTCTTTTCTCCCTTGCCGTGAGCCTCTCCATCACACACACACTCATACACATTTTTTTTCTTCAAGTCGTCTTGTCTTACAAGCTTAATAGGTATAGATCTATATACTATCACCACAAAAACATGTAATAGCAAGATCATTCATGTGTGAATTTACAAAAAATCCTCATGAGCTTTATGCTAGGGATGTGAAATCACTAAAACATGATGATCAAGCTATCACAAGTTGTGGATCTTATGTTTTAAGTGCATATTTTTGTCATGATCATAATATATGTTTATATAGTGATGATCTTATGTAGAAATCTAGCTACTAAATTGTTATCATAATAGTACACTTTATTTCATGTATCTAACATGATCATCATACTAAGATCTAGCTTCTAAACATCCATCCTTCACATGTCATTTGAGATCTCATGCATTTATTTTGTCTAGAATTAATAAATTGCCATAAAAATTTTATCCTACGTAAATAAATGTTTTTCTTTTTTTTTTTAGTTAGGATATTTATGAAGATGAACCCAAAAACTCAAGAACAAATTTTGTTTCATCAAATAAACTTTTGTATTTTCGGATGGAAAAAAAGCTATATTCTGAAAACCTATTTTTCAACTCCAAAATATGATTTTTATGTGAAAAATGAAGGGTTATGGAATAGGTATCAATAAGAAATGATTTTGATAAGTTAATGGTAGATCTACTAAGAGAAATTTGTCAAACAAGAAATATTTATAAGATAAAAATTTAAGTCTTATGTTAGTTACATGAAATTCGTAACTAGGAAAAGATGGTGTACAAACACCTATTTTAAAACCCAAAATGGAAGTTTTATTAAGGAAATGAAGTCCTTAGGGGATAGGATTAGTGGAGCCTTAATTTTTAAAGTATAAAATGAGTTTTTTTTAAAGAAATCACCCCAAAATCATTTTTACAAAATTCGGATCTAGAAATAACCCATATTTAAACATTTGTTTACAAAGTGTAAAATGAGGATTTTTATTGAAAAATGAAGACCTTAAGGAATAGATATAATAAAGACCTAATTTTAGCAGGAATAAATAAATTTTATTAAGAAAAATTTCTAAAACAAGTGTGACTTATCAAGAACACAAAACTAGTCTTGCTAAGTTAAATATTCATGACATCTTGTAAAGAAGAAGCTTTCTAAAAATATTCTTCTAATAGAATATCATTAAAAACATACAAATAGGAAGCTCATAAAACATACCATTCATGATAGTAACTTATTAATAATGCATGCATAATTGGCATGGATAGTAAAAACATCATAACTCTCTACAAAAGCAATTTTGAAAATGGATGTTGGCTATTGATCAAAACTTTTCGAAACTTAAAAGTTTTCAAAACTAAGATATATATTAGAATTAGATAGATCTTTCGAAGTAGATAGGAATCGGTATATAATTTACGAAATTTCGAGTTAAAATGACCAAGTTATGACTGTTTTAAATTAAAATTTTCATTAATAACGAGAATTACAAACTTAATAGTTTTTATTAAATAAAATAAATTAGATATGAGTTGAAATACTCATTTGGGTATTTCTTTCATTAGGTGAATTGGACCTCGAGTTCGTTACCACCAGATATTATTACTAAGAGACCGGCAACCTATGGCAGAGTGGGTATTACTTCATAAATTCATTTCTTGATTGTGTTTGTAGATTGTGTTTGTAATGATTAGTTGCACTAGAATATAAGGCAAAAGATAAAAATAGATTTGCTTTAAGGAATTATGGGAGATTATGTATACTTGTTGATGAGTTGAGAAATTGTATGAAGAATATCAAAACTGAGTGATTAACTTATGTTTGTTTAAGATATTGTAGGATTGATTGTCTGCGAGATTGGTTGATCACCTAAAAATTGTATTAATAATTATTCAGATTGATAATTAACATGGACATAATCACTTCACGATGGAGATGGAGCATTAGCATATGTTGGTTACTCGTAATCCATAAACGGCACATTAATTCAACGTAGTACTGCAGTATTCGCTAATCTGCTAACCCCAATGGAGGGCGTAAATCCATTCACATATGATTTCTGGCTGATCACATGTCTTGTTTGTTCATGTTGTTGATGCATTCCATATGGTTATATGAATAACTTGATTGAATGATTTGTTATGAATGTCTTTATGGAAGTATTCACTCACTAAGTTAGTGTAGCTTACACCCCCACAGCTTTTTCTTATTGCAATTTTCATATATTAGGCTAAGGCCGAGACATCCTACCGAATAGGTACAAGAAATAGAGTTTTCTTTAGAAGTTTGTTTTCAATTTTGTATAGACTTCCATAGGAAATACTAATACTTATCGAATGACTATAAGAGACCACTTTTAAATTTAATATTATTTCGCGAGGGAATGCCCCCAGAATTTTTGTAATTGATTATGTGGACTTATGGTTTATATTCTAATGCTTATATGCCAAATTAAACTATTTATCTCAATTGGTTCATAATTATTTAAAGGTAAAGCCTTGCATCATACGAGACTTTGAAATGATATGGTAGTAATTCCTAAGTCTTTATAGCATGCGGTGGACTGTCACGTTTAGGTACCCTATGGGGCGTGACAGAGAGAGTTTGAGAGAAAGGAAAGTTTTGTAAAGTGTGGAAAATGAAGGAGAGGATGAGTATTTATGGGGAAAAAAATAGGTGAAATAAAGTTTAACAAAAAAATAGAAATATATGTAGGAAGAAAGGGAGGGCATCGGCCATGAAGGGGGTGGGGTGGGGGTGGGTGGGGTGGAAGAGAGAGAGAGAGAAGAAAAGAAAAGAGAAAAGATTAAGAAAAGTAAGATAGATTTGATGTATGTAAGAATCGGTTATGGTTTGTGTAAAAGTAGGTGTATAAGAATATAAGAAAAGGTTGACTGATGTGAATAGTGATAAATAATAGAAAAGACAAATTATTTATTGGTAAAAAGCAAAATATGCATTAAGTTGCTAAAACTAAAGTTTTTATGATCCGATAAAATTTTATCTGATATTATTGTCATGCCCCAAATGGTACTGCGACAGTCCATCATACTCAATATTAAAGCTTAAGTATGACAACCTTAGTTATCCCAAACGCTTCGATATCGGATGTAAGGAGTACTTCACGATCATATAGGATCAACTTTGCAACAAATTATTTAAGAAAATATTCATAATAGCAGTTAAGAATGAAAATCACAACACAAGCACCTTAATATAAAAGTCTTACTAAAATTAAAGGGGCATTCCCTATCATAAGATAAAGTTCATCATAGTCTATTCAAAAGAATACATTGGATATTTACTTAGTAGTCTAAGTCTACAACTAGTCTTTGACTTAATCCAAAAACTCATAAATCCAAAAGGTAGTACCTTTGAAAAGTATCCCCCTGGGCATGAACCAAAAGTAAGGGTACTACAATAAATATCTATAAAGGAGTAAGCTTCCTTACTTAGTGAGACTAAAAATAAAGTATTCGAGCAAACAATATTCACACAAGCTATTTGAACAAGCATATGAAATGCAACAAACACGTGAGCAAACAATACATATAATTTTTTGGGAATCACATATTGAATGGATTTACCCCTCCATCCGGGGTTAGGTATTCTGGGCCGTAAGGCTATAATTGCAAATGAAGTTTTTTGTAGTTTTGATACAAGCCACTACAAGCCGCTAAAATGTAGTTAATTCGGATGTCTATTCACCATTTTAATTGGGCAAACATTCACCATAAAGTAGATTTTCGAGTTCTATGGACCTCACTACTATGCCCTCGTCCCACCAAGGGTATAGTAATGAATGTAATGTGACTCATTATGTGTTATGCATGAATCATTTATTTATGTAATCATTGCATAATATAGATGTTTTAAAAGTGATCATAGAGTTCGCAGACATAACATTCCTATACTAATCATAAAATGATTATTTGACAATGCTTGCCTTGATATGCTTAACATAAATTCACCACATATGTAAAGGCACATGCGCTTTCATGTTTTTCTTTCCTAAATAGTGCATGTATTCTAAAAGCAAATACATAAGTACAAAATATAAGAAAAAACTCACTCAGCTATGGCAGTAGAGAGCTCATAGTTGAAGTAGTCTTCTGGATAAGGAAACTCGGGCTCTTTGTTGCCTAAACAAGAGAAATACCCAAAATGAGTATCTCTTGAAAGTTCTACTTAAACTTGCAAATTCTATTTTACTAAGTTTTCAAATTCATGTGCGGTGAAATTCCGACTTAAAATTGCCACCTTAGAAATAGATAGATTTTTTCAAGTAGGTAGAAAATTGTATATAATATGCAAAAATCCGAATTAAAATGGTCATATCTTGCTCATTTTAACTTGGAATTTCACATATTATATACCATTTTCTATCTACTCGAAAAGATCTATCTATTTATAAGGTTATTTTTATTATAAAAGGTCATTTGGGTTCTAAAAAGATAGTATAGAATCGACACGAAAATCCCAATCCTTAAAACATGATTTTTCCAAAATTTTTATCAACAAAAATTCCCATAGCAAACATATAAATATATATAGTTAAAAAATCCTTTTAATACATATTCAACTCATATTATACACATGATTCTAATGATGTTGTCTTAATCAATGATTTTTCATAAAACAAATTGTCTTACTAGTTGAAAAAAGTGAAGCTGATAAAATTGTTTTAAGTTGTTTTGGAATAAAACTAAAGATTTTTGAGTTATTAAATAGTGATATGATTATTTTTTCTTAACTCATAAAAGATAATTTAGTTTTAAAAATTTTAGTCTTTTCAAGTTATCTACAGATTTTATTCTCTAAATAGACTTTACTTAGTAAGTTAATTTTAACTTATTTTGAAAGCTTGTTTGGTCTTTGTATTATTAAAATATTAGTGAGGATATTATAACCAATTTTTTGAGAAAATTTCTCATAACAAAGTATTATCAACATTATGGTTTTAATGGTAGTTTAAAAAGAGTAAAGAATTTGTTTGTTAACTTTTGAAAAGTCCTTGTATATTAGCAATACTAAAATCTAATGGCGATCTTTGTCTAAATTCTTTGAAAAGCATTTTGTTGATATAAAATTGTAAACTTTAATGAGACTTTTTTCTAAGTGATAAAATTACATTTAAAGTAAGTTGACTTTATTTTTCTTTTACTTAAGAAATAACTTTTTGCTTTTATTACGACAACATTCTAACATGATCATGCATGACATGAGTTTATAGTTAGATAACATGCCAAAAATATTTAATAAGAAAGACGGAAAATATAGAGATAAACAAATAATGAATATCAAGTATTCGAAGTCTGAGCTTGAATTAAGGCTTCCATACTTAGACATGGGCAAGTCCAAAAAAGAAAAACAAAAGAAATAAGAAAATTTGTTTTGATTTAGTGAGGACAAGTCTACTAGAAAGACTAGTCTGAATATAAAAATATGGAATAAATGAATAAATTGCAAAGCATAAATATATAAATAACGGTTATATTAGTGAGCTTATATTCTCTAAGAAATTTATATATACATAAATATAGTTACTAATATATAGAATTTAAATTACAACAATAATTAATATCATGTAACAATAAAACAACAGTAAAACAACATAATAATAAAATAACATTTATTCATAAACAATAACAAAGCATGAGTATAGTGTTGCTTCCATAACAATTAGATGTTTAGGAAATACACACCATGGTCATGTTAAGTTACATGACCTGGTAAGAAGGTATAGGTAAGAGTTTTACCTAAATTAGTAATATGGAAGGCAAAAAAAGAGAACTTATTTTGGTATGGAAATGGTAGGTGGGAAGATGAGAAGAAATTGTAGAGAGAAAAGTTAAGAGGTAATTTTGAGATAGTTTTAGTAAGGTAAATAAGTGTGTGAAAGAAATGGAGGGAGATATAGTATTTATAGAGTTTTGAGGAGAGAAAATTGTGTGAATAAAATAAAAAAAAAAAGAAGAAAATGAGAGAGAAAATGGGGAAGGGTGCACTGGTTTGAGAGAGGGAATAGAGAGAGAGAGAGATATTTGTTTTGTATTTTTGTTAATTAAAAGTAATAATTTGTAAAGTATGACGTGATTAAAGTTATATGGGAAAAGTAAAAGTAAGAAATGGGTATGGTAGAGTATAAGAATAGATGGTAGAAAAGTAGAAATAGGTGAATAGTAATGAATAATCTAAAATAGTATTATGAATAGTATATAAGACAAATTAATATAAGTAGTAAAGAAAATACGCATAATTAGGCTATATTCTATATTTTTAGATACCGAAAAATTATAAAACTGATATTTTTGAAATCCTTATATTTTTACGATTCTAATTGTGTTATCAGAATATTTTTACCGTCCGATGTACCAAAGCATGGTTTTCAAAATTTGATTCCATTTGGATGCGAAACAAACTAAATTTAAACAAATCTGATATTTTTAAGCTTCTTTATATTATTATAGATTATAATCCACAATTATCTCAATTCCATTGTTTAAGGGTTAAGAGTGTGGGATTAGCAGATCTAAACTTACTAGGATTTGTTATAAACTTATTGACTTTAGGTTTTCCGATCGACCTCCAATTTAGGGTTTTGGCATAAACTGTAGCATAAAATCTAAGGGCTTACAATTATAACGATGATTTTATATTATTTGATCATTATTTATTTCTTAATATGTTTTGTCTTGATTCATGTGTTGCTAATCGGATATAAAAACCATTATCAGGAATGTCAAAAATGTTAGGTTTTAGAAAACTCCTAACCATTTTAAGGTATAAATATATATTCGACTTATTTTTAAAGTATCCACCATTTAACTAATTGTCTAATATTTTAAGGTCTTAAAATCTATCGATCGAGTCTAGGATTCCTAGGGTTTAGAGTTGTCTGTTTTTTGTCTTTAAGGTTCCGATTTTGATATTGACCCCATAATTTGCTTATGAGGTTATCATAAATCTAAGGGTTTACAATTAATCTCCTATGCGCCTATCTTCTTTTTTTATTAAATAATAAAAAAACAATAACAATATTTATAATGAAATAATAAGAGTAATATAAAAAAAAAAAGTAAATTAAAAAGGGAAAGAAGAAAAACACATGTAGTGCGACTTGTTTATTGAAAATTGAAAATAGGAAAAACTTAGTAGTAATAATGAATCATATGCATGTGTAGTTGTAATAAAAAATAAATAAATAAAAATTTAATGTGACTTGTTTAATAATGTTAATAATATATATATATGTAGATAGAATTGATTTTCTCTAACAATTTTGCCATAACATATGTTAATATGAAATCTTGTTTAAAATGATAATGCAATGGTTTTTGATATTGAATTTTGCAAATATTTGATTTTTCCATAATATATAGTGTACATATGTTCATGAAATTGAATCGAGATTTTAACTAATGTCACTTGTGATAATGAAATTTTAATGAAACTTGAGATAATATGACATGAAAATTTTTATTGTGCCATGGTTTGTAATCCATGTGTATTCATAAAATTGAGATCTTGTTGTTTGTGATAATGTAATAGGTGATTGATTTTAATGATGTTTGAGCTAATGTAATATATGAATATTGAGTATGCCTTTATAATGTAATGCATGGTTTTATCTTGTTGAATTAGCATGTTTGATATTGATGATCCTTATAGGAATTTTAATTTTGATAACATGCGGAGTGATTTGATTTATGTGATATAGTATGTACTTATGTTTGCTTGAAAATTTTGTCACGTAGAAAAAATCGATTTTTTAAGAATTGTGAAAATGAAAATTGATAGATCTCAAGATTGATATAAAAAATTAATAAAATTAATTGAATTTCAAGCAGAAGGAATCAAAATTCTAAAATTAACAAACTAACTAAAATTTTTATAAAGAGCTACATATCGTCTGCTCTCGAATAGTGGTACATAGGCACCTAATGGATAACTTAAAATCTAAAAGTTAATTAATTATTATTTTTTGTGAAAAATGATATGATATTGTAAGTGTTGTTATTTTATAAAGTAAATAATAGCATGAATAATTGTGTTGTCTTTTGTAAATTTTAATGAATTTAAATACTTTTATAAAACTTAATAAAATTGCTTAATTTTGTAAATCTTAATAAAAATTGGAAATTTTTTTGTAAATATTATGTGATATTAGAATTTAAGATATAAGGGAATAATCCATAATTAGAAAACTAAAGATGGTAACTAATAGATTTTAATAGATTAGCCCCTCGATTTAACAATTTCTGGTTATTGTTTTCTTAAAACAGTTGATCTTGGATCAGTAGCAAATTTAAGGTCAACCTACTCATTGATCCAATTTATTTTTTCGTAACTTTACTTGAGCAACTCCAAAATTTTTTAAAATTTAAAATTTCCTTTAATTTTTAATGAGGAGTTTATGTCAAATGTATTAGGGTTTGATATAAACTGAATTAAAGAAAATTAAACCGGTAATTAAAGGTCAGGCTCGAAAGTATGTTCCCTTTCTTTTCAATTATTGTTTAACACTTAATGATTTCGAAAGGTTGTTTCCACAATATAAATTTCATCCGGATATTTTTACATGAAAAACTTAAGCTGTTATATATATAAATAATTATATGAGGCATAAAAAGTGTAAATACTTCAAGAGTTAATTTATTCAAACTTTGTATTTTACCATTGCTGTTGGCTCGAGTTTGGTGGATACAGTTGTAGTATTTAGATTGGATTCAAGTATTGGACTTGTAATACAAAACATGGCTAACGATTGGATTCAAATATTAGACTTGTAAGACAAAACTAGTTTATGTCAAAATCACATTTTCGCTAATTGTTCATATTAATGAATCAAAATATTAGGTTTCAAAAATGTTTACAAACATGAAAAATTTATTCCGAATCATTCTCTATTGAAATCGCTCGGGTGCAGATAAATTTAAACATCAGCTGCCTGGTTTTTTGTTGGGGCCCATCGCCCCTTCCGGGCTCTTATTGGGCCGTCCATCCAAAATCATTTTGGGAATTTACCTTATTAAAATAAATCCAACGTAATATTTTTCCAAGCAATCGTGGCAATTTTGATGGAAACTTTTGTACGGCAGGACATCGTCAGTGCCCGGTGCCCCTCAACTCATGTATCTAAAATGTTGTTCCGTCAGGATGATAAGAGGAAAATGCAGAGGGAGGACTCATATAGCTATCGCAAAAATGGGTCTGAATTTTTTTAAGATGCAGTTATAAGCTGGGTAAAGGTTATGATATTTGTGGATAAGTTTATTTTAGATCATAATGTTTTGAAAAATTCAAAAAATATCATAATATTTAGTAAATAAGTTTATTTTAGATCACAATATTTAGGATAAGTTTATTTTAAGTCACAATATTTAGAGAAGTAGATCAATTAAAGTCATCATTGGTACGTGTCAATAAAAAAAATATTTAATTACACTCGAATGTTTTGATCTTCTGATATAATTTACCATTTTGTAATTTGCATGTATTTTAGGATCTCCAATCATCTCTTGTAATAAATGATGAAAACGAGTCGGGCTGAGCCGGACTTTTACTAGCTCATTTAAAAACTTACCAAGCTTGAGCCAAGCCAAGCTTTTAATGAGCCTAAAATATACAAGTCAAGCAACAGCCTATTAAGAATTCTCTAGCTCGGGATTGAGCTCATTATGTATATAATTAAATTTTTAATTATATTTATAATATTAAATTAATATAAATAACCCTTAACGAGCTTTTTTATGAGCTCTTAAGAAGCATGTTCACAAATCAGCTCATGAGTTTGAGGACAGACTTAAGCTTGACTCATTTATCTAAACAAGCCGAGCCAAGGCGGGCTTAATTGAGCTAAACTCGAGTAGCTTTCAAGTAGTTGGGCTCATTTGCATCTCTACCCATAACAGAGTTTGACGAAGCATGGACGGAGGGCCTAAAATGCATGTAAATAATAAATACATGCCTTAATTGCACGGTAGAAAAATTCATACCTTATTTTGCAAACTTATATATACGGGCCCTTAAACGTATGGTTGAAAATTTAATTATTTTTTTATTTAATTGCACACATGAAAAAAACTCCATCTTTTATTCATTATGTTATCGAAAGTTATTTTTTTTAACTTAAAGAAAAAAAAAAGTTCCCAACTCATGATTTGTTTTAATATAGGTACGTGTACATCGTTTATTTTTATTTGGAAAAAATGCATGTTCTTTTTATTTATTGTTATTTTTTGTTCATATTTTGTATTATCGTTAAAAATAAGAAAATTGTATATATAATATATATATATATCTATATATTATATTTGTAATATTAAGTAAAAAGATTATATCACTACAATGTCATTGTGGTATGAAACCTGTTTGATATTTTATTTAACATAACAAAGTTCCCTAGTTATATTTATATATGTATATGTATTCCTTTTAATGTTATAAATATTATGAATATACAATTTTCTTATCTTAATAATAGTAAATAGTTTTTAAAGTAGAAAAATTCTATAGTCTCGCCATTAATTTGATGAGATCAGTTTTGTCATCATCCAATGGCTATCGTCATATCCAACCGTGATTGAATTACTAAAATAATTAATATTCCATTTACTATATTTATTTTAATATTTAGATTAATGGTAGGATGGTCCCATCGATGAACCATAGAAGCTCCCTTTTAAAGTAATTAATGTCATTCATTTCTTATGTTAGTTGTTAGTATGCAAATAACTAAGCTATATAAAAACAAACATTACTATTTGGTACTTGACAAAAATGTTAATTAGGTATCAAACTTTAAAAAGTTCAATTTTATATCTAATTAAATTTTTTATACCTCTAAACACTACTCCACTTTTTTATTGCCTCTTTAAGTAATGGATATGTGTTATGGGTAGCTTTTAGGGGTACAAAAAGTTCAATTGGGTATGAAATTGAACTTTTTAAAGTTTAGGTACCTAATTGACTTTTTTACAATAGTTCAAGTACTAAATTGAAATACTTGCCATTTAATTAACTATAATGTATGAGGATATTTTAGTAAATTATGAACACATACACACACACACACCACACACACACACACACACACACACACACACATATAATATATATATATATATCAGGTAAATTACACCAAAAGATCACAACGTTTGAGGATAAGTTCATTTTAGATCACAACATTTCGAAAAGTTCAAAAGAAGTCACAATGTTTGAAAAAGTGTCTTCTAAGATTTAATTTATTATTTCTCCTATTGATACATGAGGCCTTAAAAGAAGAGTTTCTTAAGTTTTAATTAAATATTTTACTGTTGACACATGCTAGTGGTAACCTTAATTGACTCTTTAAACGTTGTGATCTAAAATAAAATTATTCACTAAATATTCTAATATTTTTTAAACTTTTCAAAATGTTATGACTTAAAATGAATGAATTTTTCTTCAAATGTTGTGACCTGGTGTAATTTACCCCATATATATCTAATCATATATTATTAAGATAAGAAAACTATAATATATATATATAGATAGATTTCTATATATATATATATATAGAGAGAGAGAGAGAGGGAGATAGATAGATAGATAATTATATTTGTAAAATTAAGTTTAAAAAAATCATATAACAAAGAAACCTAGTTATATTAAGAAAAAAATTAAATCGATTTCATACTACTATATTACCATAGTAATATAATTTTTCTACTTATTACAAATATATTATATAATTTTCTTATTGTTTATGATAATTAATAGATGGAATAAAAATTGATAATAAATGAAAAAACATAGATCATTTTCAAATAATAATGAATGATAAACATATATGTATATTGAATCATATCATGAGTTGGGAATTTACCTCTAAGGCCTTGTTTATTTTGAGAAAGTGTATTTGTTAATAAAAAAATGTTTTTCCCTAAAAAAGTTTTCCTGAAAAGTAGTATATTTTTAAATGCTCGCTAAATTTTTGAAAATAATTTTTCTCTATTTGTATAACTTCAAGGTAACTCATATATTTTAAGTATAAAAATTAAAAAGTACATGTATTATATTGAGAAATAAATCTGCCTAAAAGAAAAAAATTAAAATGAATGTCTTAGAATAGTAAATGATTGATATATGAGCTCATAAATCGATAAAAAATGACTTACACTTTTACGTCACGTTTGGTACACCGTAATGATATGGAATGGAATGGGTTCCAAAATGACAAATCATTCCTATGTTTGGAAACATGCATGGAATTGAATGGCTATATGATGTATTTGTCGGAAATGTCCTAGCGATAAATATATATTATGAATATGCAATAGGATAAAAGAGTAATTATCTTACATGCAATTAATAAAGTTGGAATGGGATCATGATTCCATCTTCTTAAAGTTGGAATTGAATTTCCATTCAAAGTCAGAATCATTGATTCCAAAGAATCGCTATTTTGGTTTCTAATGCTGCATCTAAATATGAGAAATGGAATGAAACTTGGAATCGTGATTTCATTCCAAGTTAATTCATGCATACCAAACATGACATTATATTTCATAAGTTGTTTTTCCAAAAATATGCTATGAATGGGTCTATGTATGTCAAAATAAGGAAAAATGCTTTTTATTAATTGTTCCTTTTTCCCTTAAAAAAATAGAAAAAATGAAAAGGTATTTTCTTCAAAAATATTTTATTAAAACAAACATAGTCTAAGCTTCAAAATATGTTTTTATAAATAATAATGAATGAAATAACATGGATATTTTTTATTTGTGTAGTTTTCTTTAAAAAAAAAAGACATGGATTTGTATAGTTTTTGCAAAAAAAAAAAAAAAAAAGTTTAAATTTTTTTATGCACCTCCATCCATTTTTCGTTAATAGAATTTGATGTGGCATGGATTGAAGCCCTAAAATGCATGCAAATTCTAAATACATGCCCTCGTTTGAGGTAAAAAAAAATTAAGGTCCATTTTTGAAAAAACCATACAAAATAGGCCCTTTTTCTACATTTTTCGCAAGGGAAAAGACAATTGTTCTGCTCTTATCTTTTAGGATTTGTCTCTAAATAATAAGGGTTGATTTTTCTATTGCAATAGTGAACACATTTTTTTTCTTCGTTAATTTGATGTAGATGCAACCAGTCTTTATTATAGGGCCAATAGGATAAACATTATACCAAAAATAAATTGAAAACAAATCGTATTCCATTAGCAATTTAAAGTTTAAACAAGGATAAGTTTTGATCCAAAAAAAAAATTACAAAACCAATTTTGTCAAGTTTAGTTTACTGAAATAACTTGGAATGAAATAAATTGAAATTAAATGAATTTTATGTTTGAAAGCATAAAAGGGATGGAATGGAATGTATTAATAGCATAATTATAAAAATGTCCATAACAATAAATATAAATGATAATAATAATGTGTTGTATAAAGGGTAATTAAACTAGATATAATAAATAGGAAGTGAATCCGTTGATGTTAAGGAATTGTAATTCTAATTTTTAAAAGTGTTTGTGTTTTTAACTATGGGAAAGGGAATGAAACACCATATAGCGATTCCATTTTAGTCCATTTCTTTCCTATCAAACATCTCATTATACAATTTTTAGAACTAATTTGAGTTATAATTCCAACTTTTAAAAGTGTTTGTGTTTTTAACTATGGGAACAGGGAATAAATCAATGAAACACCAAATAGCGGTTCCATTTTGGTATATTTTCCACCTATCAAATGTCTCATTGCACCATTTTAAGAACTAATTTTGAGCCCTATAAAGAGGCAATCGGAGAGTCCAGCTTAGGTCGTTTCGCTATAACAAAATGCTATTTAAGACCTTAATGGCTATTTTATGTTTTTGAAATTTGTAACTTTGGATTATCTAGATTTTTTTATTTTGTTTTAAAAATTACTAGAAGTATTTTCAACCTAGTGACATTTGTATAATTTTTAATTAAAATATTACTTTTTTTTTTCCTTTAACCCTTATTTCCTTAACAGTATAAATGTTTCTAAATTCTAAAAACACTCTTCAAACCTTCTCTCCCTAAAAAAACATAATAATAAAATCATCAATATTCCATTCGAATAGAGCGCAGTTGATTAAAAATTACACCAATCAAAGAGTAAGAATTAGAGAACTAGTTATCATCTTTGCATCCATATTCAAAGTTATCAGTACTTTCTAAGATATTGGTCTTACCTTCTGTAATATACAAGTAAATAAATTCATAATGAAGGGTAGAAGTGAAATTTAAGTATTGTTAAAGGGTAATTTTGTCTTTGAACAGGTAAATTTTGGACACGGGAAAGTCACACGAACAAGACGGAACGAATTTGTGAAAATTTGCCCTAAGGCCTAAGAATGTACGCTGCCAGTCTAGGAATTTAGGCCATCGGCCTACTTGGCGGCCTAAATTTATTTTCTATATATATGCAGTTTATGACCAGAATTAGGGTTTATCTTGTTTTCCTCAGAGTTCTTCTTCTCCAAAGCGACCTAGGACTTGCTTTCTTCAATGTTTGGTGTGAGAAATCAAAGGAGAATCGAGGTCTTCAATCTGGGTAAGTAGATCTATACGATTTAACATGTAATCAATGTTGTAATTATAAATTTCTCGTGTTTTTGAAGGAGTTATTTGGAGAAATCCTAGTTTTCAATTAGAATATGTTCTTCAGGGATTCGATCAAGGAGTAAGATTTGAATCGAGTAAGTTACATCTTCTTCATTGTAAATTTGAAATAAAAGGATTAATTTCGACGAATCATGTATGTTCTTATTGATTCCTCAAATCTAGGGTTTTAGAGGAAGTTATTCTTTTGGAGTTTTTGTTCGATTATAATTGGAGAAATCTAGGATTTGGATTCAGATGATTATCCAAGTAAGTTTTTATCCTATTAAACATAGATTTTATAAAAGTTGATTTTTATGATGATTTGTCTGTAATTGTTGGATTTTACAAATTAAGATTTTGGTGAAAAGGAGTTGTTCTTGTGAGAATTCTATGGAGTTTGATTAAGAAGAAGGTGCGATTGAGGATTTCTTGTAAGGTTTGGGTTTTAGAGAATTTTGAGATGTTAGGGTTTGTTTATAAGGATGATGTTTATTTCATTTCTATTATATTTTGTTAATAAGGAGATTTGGAGAATTGAATTGTTGTTGCTTATAAGGATTTGTGATTTTGAAGAGTTTGTTCCTCAAATTGAAAAAGGTATGACCTTTCCTTGTTTGTTGCTTGTGCGTGTAGGTTTAGAAAATAATTTGACTAAATCCTATCTGACATGTAAATTGAAAAGAGTGTTGGTTGTGTATGGCTTTGGTTAGTAAAACTACGCAGAGTGTGATACTAAAGAGGCCTCCAAATCCTTACGTGGCGCTGTCTAGTGGAGTTGCACTTGGAAATGATTCCGGTAAATTAGTAGTCGTTCTGGTCCATGTGGCGGAACGCAACGATATGTGGGAGTACCCAACATCAATATACCGTATATAAACTATTTTATAAAGATTGTGAATAGGGTCATGAGTTACTCTAGGTTTAAGACTAGATGCATATAGTTCTAAACCGTGCTGTTTATCTCACTAATTAAAGATAACAATTTGTGCCTGTTGCATTAGTTCTAAGAATGTATGTGATGCATGTTGGCATGTTCATGTGTATTTGTTTGTGGTATGGTGTACTAGGCGTTTTTGCTCATCCTTTAATTTTTCAGGTACAGGTAAAGAGGAAGTTGTTTATGATCTATCTGGGTATGATCTATATGTAGATCATGGGGATGGCAATAGTGGATTTGACTATCCTGCTAAGGACTTGTAGATCTAGAGTGTCGGATCTACGTCGGATCTAGTGGAGAGATATGGAAGACTTAAAGCATTTTATGATTGATTATTATTAGTTATTGAAAATTTTATGAGACTAGTTTGTCAGGCTTTTACTTATGATGACATGTCGTTTTGGATTTTTATCAGTTCATAAACATTAAGGATTATTTTTTATGAGATGTTTTAAAGTAAACCAATTGTGAGTTTCGACGAATAATGAATTTTAATAGCTTTAGCGTGTTCTTAACAAGAGAAGAACACGTGGCGAGTTGTAATGCCTATATCTTAAGGCGTTACACCTTCATAAAGGGACCATCATCAGCTCCCTCGAGACTTGGGTTCAGGTATGTATAATTATCTTAAAGATTTTATAAGAGCTTCCACGCGCCATTCATGTTAAGTTTCTTTAATCTGCTAGAAAGCTTAACAATTACGATGATAATCTTTCCCTAGCGCTCAATTTGCCCAAAAATCCGTACCATTTATCCTCGCAACCTTCCACAGGCCCTATCTGTCGTTTGCAGCTATACCTGTAAACCCCAAAAAATTTCAGTAAATAATTCCAAGATGAACTTTGAAAATAAACCCTAAAAATCACTCCAAATTAAAATCGAACTTCAACTAGTCCAAAAACACGAGCAAATCTATGAATTTTCGAATCTTGAGAAAAATAAGAATTCTTAAAAACAAAGTAAGAAGTCAACATACATCAATTACAAAACCACTACGTACAACAAATTCCATACGTAACTTCGACTTATAAAATCAGGTAGTAGAAAGCCTAAAAACAAATTATTAAAAAGTAAATAATGAAACTTTCAAAAATATAACTCAATTCAAGAATTGCGAAAACATTAAGAGATATTAAATACTTACAAAAATAAAATTTAAGATAAATTTCTCAAATCAAATATATTGTATAAACATAAAATATCAGTTTCCAAATTGGCAAAGATCTAAACCGGAAAATCACCTGGAAAACCTTAAGTGGAATATAATGGTTTAAGTCCGGCAATCTAGCGCCCCTAACCCTAGAGGCAGAGATGTAGTTTAAATGTGTAGAATAACTCTTAGTAGTATAAGTTTGCTTTAAAATATCATATTGGTAAATTTTTGACTTATTCAAACCAGTTCGGATACAGACTTCGAAAAGCGTGTCCCCGAGCTTGAGATTTCAAAAATATACCATTAGTATCGTTAGACTCGTAATTTCATAAGATTTTCAAATATATCAATTATATAATTTTTCGAGTTATAAAAGCTACAGTTATAACCTTTTTTATCGTATTTTCATTAGTACTGGTAATTAATTAGTCTTTTGCACTATTCAATTTTATTACATTACAGAATTTTATTATTCTTATAAAGCCTTATATTTTTAGATAAATATTTTATATATTATAGACAATTTTGTTTTTCTAAAATTTAATTAGTTTTGGGTTTTTACGGGATCAGATTCTGTTTAAGACCCGATACAAAAAAATAAAATAAATTAATTTAATAATTGAAAAATATTTGAAAAATATTTTTATTTTCATAAAATAATTTTTTAGAATTTTTTGGGTTATAAAAATATCATTTATAGCTCATATTCGCGTATTTTGATCATATCGGTAACATATTTATTGAAATACTAAAATAATTTAAATAATTATTTAATTTTATTCATGAAAATTCTGCCACTTATTTAAAAATATTTTTCCTAATTTTATTTTGTATTTTTCTTAATAAAAAGCACTTTTTCCAACCCATACTTCAAGTACACCTTATACATATCACTTTCTTTTCACTTCAATCTTTCTACACTTTGTCCCACAGTTCATGGCAAATTTTTCCTTCTTTATGGCTACCATTGTCCTTTAATTTACTCCTATTTTTACTAAAAATAAATATATTTCAATCCTTCTTCAAAAAGTTACATTACACATTAATTACACAATTCATTTTCAAGTCAAATTCAAACAAATTCACTCTCTCTCTCTTCTCCTAATTCACGCCAGCAACCCCCCCACCCCATTTTTCTACCTTGTTTTATTTTTTTTCTCTTTCAATTAATTAAAACACATTTAATACACTCATTTTTTCTCTCTCTTTCATTTACTCCCTCTTTCCCTTTTTCATTAACTTTTTCTCTCTCTTTTTCCTCTCTTTTCTTTTTCATTTTGTTCTTGTTTCTTCAAGAACACAAGCTGCCCTCATTCCATTCTTGAGCTCCCACACATATTTCTTGAAGATTTTTAAGTAAACTTCCTTCTTAAAGCTTCCATAGGTGATATAGGTAAAGTGTAATGAGAGTTTCATGCATCAAATGACATTCCATAAGCTTAAAAGCTAAGGATGATGATGCCAAAATGAAACACTCCACTTCTCCATGATTATTATCTTGTATCATTATTATTTTCTTGTTTAAAGTAGTTATATTTTGTAGATCTAAATTTTTGTAGCTTCGATTTTTTATCATGCCTTAGATCTTGTTATTGAAGTTATTATTTTTGTTATTGTTTATGATTTATGCATATATTCATCATTCACATAACTATCTTAGTGTTCATGCATTTAAAACTAGTATAGTAAACTAGATCTAGTGTTTTGAGTTCATAAAATGCATTAGACTTTTGTTTTATGTTCATGGATAACTTGTAGTAGCATGATGATAGTAGGAATGTTTTAGAAAACTCAAGATCTAATTATATTTCAACAAAAATCATTTTTGAAAATTCGGATGAAAATGGAACCATATTTAGAAAAGTTATTTTTCAACTTCAAAATGTGTATTTTTCATTTAAAATGAAGAGCTTAAGGTATAGATAACATAAATGAAAGATTTTGATGAGTAAAGTTTAGATCTATGAGTTTATTTACTACCATGGGTTCTTTTAGTTATGTTCATATTAAGTGTAGATCTTGGTTTTGACTCAAACAAAATAGTGAAATTCGTATTTTGGCAAGACCCCTATTTAAAAACCACTTTCCAAGTGTCAAAATGAATTTTTACTTAAGATAATGAAGGCTTAATGTATGTATATTATCAAGACTTCTTTTTACAAGAATCAAAGGTGATTTTCAAAGATTAATTGTCAAAACAAAGTTCTATTTTCAGATTTTGGCCAAGGCCTAGTTTAAAAACATGTTTTCCAACTCAAAAATGAAGTTTTTATTCAAGATATGAAAGCTCTTAAGATATGATATGTAAGGAATGGATTTTCATAAGTTTAGATAGATTTTATCAAAAGATATGTCCAAAAATAAATTTGGTAAATTCGGATCTCAACCAAGACCAATTTTGAAAACCCATTTATCAACTTCAAAACTTGTGTTTTATATGAAAAATGAAGAGTTTAGGTCATAGATATCATTAAGTAGTGATTTTTATAAGTTGAAATGAGTTTTGATGAGATTAATGTATAAAACAAGAAATAGAATCAAGATGGGAAATTTTGAGTTAGTAGTCAATTTGTGAAATTCGTAATTTTGAATGAAGGCCATAAGAACACCTATTATCCAAGCTCAAAATGAAAGTTTTATGTAATGAATGGAGTCCTTAAGTAATAGGTACCATAAAGTCTTAAATTTTAATGCATTAAACAAGTTTTTCCCAAAGGAATCATTCAAAAAGTGGATTTCTAAAATTCGGATTTTTGAGTAAATCCTATTTGAAAACATATTTGCAAAGTGTAAAATGCAAATTTTATGAAAAATGAAGTCCTTAGTGGTTAGGTATGGTTGGCTTTAATTTTCTAATATCAAATGATTTTTACTTAAAGGAATCACTCAAAAACTAATTTTACAAAAATTCGGATTTTGGAATCAACTCTACTTGAAACATGTTTACAAAGTGTAAAATGAAATTTTTATGTAGAAATGAAAGGTCATAAGTAATAGATATAATGAAGACTCAATTTTAACAAAATAATTATATTTTCTTAAGTAATAAATCCAAAACAAATGGAAATGATCAAAGTTAGAAAACTAGATTTTTCATAAGTAGTTATTATGGTCTTGCAAAATAAAAAGTTTAAAATTTCTTTTACAAAAATCATCAAGATCATGCATACATTAAACTCATCTCATGTCATTCATGTTAGGAAATCATTCATATTGCATGTATAGCTAATCTATATAGTAGGAACATTCCAAACATTTACAAAACTATTTTTTGGAATTGGAAATTACTGATCAGATCTGATCCCTCTTTCGAGACCTAAAGTTTTCAAAACTTAAAATAATATTATAAATAGATAGATATTTCGAAGTAGATAGAAATCGATATATAATTTGCGAAATTCCGAGTTAAAATGACCAAGTTATGGCCGTTTTAAGTTGGAATTCCCGCTTAGGACGAGAATTACGAATTTGATAGTTTGTATAATCGTTTGGATTAGTTTGAGTTGAAATACTTATTAGAGTATTTCTTCCTTTTTAGGTGACCCCGAATTCGACGATTCCCTACCACCGGATTACTTTTACTAAAAGACCAGTGATCCAATGGCCGAGTGAGTCTTTTCTTATTTTGTTACCTTGTTTGTGCTTGTAGCTAGTTGCATTAGAATTATAGGAACAAGATAAAAATCAATATGAATGGGGATGGGATATATGATGAGACTGATGAATGTATACCAAAGAATACTAAAGCATATCGAAACCATGATTCGATTGGATAACTGCACTGTTCATATTATTTCTGTTATGTGTATGATATTGGTTGGTCACTCTAAAGAATGTATGAATATTTTGACCTAAGCAAAAATTAAATTGTCATGCATCGCATCGGACATATTGCATTTGGTAGCATGCTACTCTATGGTCGATCGGTATGGTCCGATGATGACTCGTTTGGATAACGAGATGGTGCAGAGCTCATTCATGGGAACTAAGGGCATGGGATGCATTCCATGGGTGAGCCTAGCCAAGTCGAGTGCTATGAGTCGAGGGCTTGGGGACTAGCAGCGGTCGTGTAGACTTCAATACCATTCCTAACCCAAGATACGGAGGGCATAAATCCGTTCTGTGTGTGGGTTTCGGATACCCATGCATAATTGTTTGCTCATGTGTTTGTTCATGCATAGCATATGGTTGATTATAACTTGCTTGTTATGGTACGAATTAAGAGAATTCTCACTAAGCTAGTGTAGCTTATACCCCAATAGATGTTTAAATGAACAGGTTATCTCAAGAATGCAAAGTGGGGACCGAGATGGTTGGAGCCGAGAATGACTTCGGGATTACGGCAAGGAATAAGAATACTTGAAGTATTAGCTAGGTTTTATGTTTTGCCTTGTAATAGTTTATGTAGGGAAGTCTTTGGATGAATGTAATTGAAGTTTAATGATTGTATTTTGAAGTATAGTGATTCGTATATGAAGTATAGTGATTTGTATCTGAAGTATAGTGAATTGTATTTCCTTTACATTGTTACTCAAGTGTATCAACATAAAATGTATCACTTCGATATGTCTCCTCCATGTGTTAGATGCCTTGTATAGTATGGAAGCCTTCGCGTGACTGAGGCAGTCATTCTTAGGCTTTAATATTGTGTACAGTGGACTACCACATTTAGGATACCCTTCGAGGTATGACAATACCCCATAGCAAATCCCACATTTCATATACACTATGTACTGGGGCTTTAAATTTATAAATATTATTATTTATATTTATTTGGTCTTGACTTGTGAGTTAGGTGACAGGACCTAACAAGTTCGGCTTATTTATTGGGATGGCTTAGGGAGATTTGGCTTGGTGGGCTTGGAATAGGGATCTTTGGATCGATCCACTACATCTAATCTTTCTCAGGCGAGCTCATGCACATAGGATATAACAATTGGACTTGGCCCATGAGGAGTTCATTCAGGATAACTATGAATTGAGCTTACTCCATCTCATTTATCAATCACTAAGGTGATCTGACTGTCGTCATCCATGCTAAGTGCCTATATGTACTAAGTCACTTCTACTCATTTCCAACTTTTAGAGAAAGAAGACAAACATCATTCTATAGAAGAGGCTCTGTTAAAAAAGATTAAATAAGGCAACTCAAGTAATTTCTACTCCATTTGCTTAAGAACTATAAGGTTGACATACAAGGTCTATTCAAGCTCCCTTACCTGTCACTTGTGCATTTGAGACACTGAGATTGCATGTTCCTCCTCCCTTATCATTCTTTCCAAGCCATTCCATCATCAAGTGTCATCTCCTCAGCAGTACTCCGCAGTCACGTGCTAAGCGCGAGATTCACACGATGTGTGCGTGATCACTACAAGCAAGGACCCATACATCTACATTTTAAATTGCTTTAAATTTATAAATATTATTATTTATGTTCATTTGGGCTTGACTTGTAGGCTAGGTGACAGGGCCTAATGAGTTCGACTTATTTATTGGGATGGCTTGGGGAGATTTGGCTTGATGGGCTTGGAACATAGATAGTTGGACCAGTCCACCGCATCCAACCTTTCTCAGGTAAGCTCATGCACACAAGAGATGCCAATTGGCCTTGGCTTATGAGGAGCTCATTCAGGATAACCATGAATTGAGCTTACTCAATCTCATTCGTTAATCACTGAGGTAATCTGACAGTCATCATCCATACCAAGTGCCTATAAATAGTAAGTCACTATTCCTCATTTCCAACTTTTGGAGAGTGAAGACAAACAGCATTCTATAGAAGAGCCTCTATACAGGAATATCAAATAAGGTAACTCAAGTGATTTCTACTCCAACTGCTCAAGAACTATAAGGTTGGCGCGCGGGGTCTATTTAAGCTCCTTTACTTATCACTTGTACATTTGAGACACTGAGATTGTCTATTCCTCCTCCCTTTTCATTCTCTCCAAGCCATCTCGTCATCAAGTGTCATCTCCTCAGCATACTTTACAATCACGTGCCAAGCGCGAGATCCACGCGATGCGTGCGTGACCACTACCAGCAAGGACCCATACATCTACACACTGAAACACCAAAACGATATATA
The DNA here is from genome assembly GCA_024138025.1 of Combretum micranthum. NCBI lineage: Eukaryota > Viridiplantae > Streptophyta > Magnoliopsida > Myrtales > Combretaceae > Combretum > Combretum micranthum. Next base: position 302,432 of record JAMXBD010001158.1, read on the forward strand.
TATAATATTGATTTATGGTATTCATATTTGTTTGAATTTTTTTTAAAATATTAGAAAAAAAGAACAAAATTCTATCATGTTATGCCGTTATACCATATACTTATATATGATGAAAAATGAAAAATGATGTTCAGTGGTTGGATAAATTAACCTCATTTTACTCAATGTTAAAAATTATATATATATATATTTATATATATTTTAAATTTACACCCTTATTAATAGACCCGTACACCATATAAATGTCCCACCCCAAAGGTACCTTAGTTGTATTGCATTGTAAATAGATTTGATTGCTGTATAATACAACTAGTTACTCTAAGCGAGGTGACATATAAAATATGATCTTTTGAGTTACTTAATAAGAAATGATGTACATACATAAGTTATACAATAACAGAGAAAATAAACTATACATAAAGTCTGAATAATAATTATTACAAACTAGTTTTCCTAACTTGTAGACCAATGACATAAAACAATTATAAAGTTACTAATACAGTAATTCTCTAATTCTTCTATCTTTTTCCATTTCCTGCTAGCTTTATTCTTACTAGCACTAACCTCCGTGATGGTACTAGCCATGGCCACAAGAGAATCCTGAAAATCTGTTGGAGTATAAGCATATCTATATCACAGTGAAGTAACCATCACATATTACACATCAAGCATAACAAGCAAGTTCATTTATCAAGCAAGTGCAATGTATCAATCAAACATATGTTCAAGTACAAGTTTGGACAACTAGAATCCAAACATGATGTAGATTTATGCCCTCACATCGAGGTTGAAGGAACCAAGTCAGGGATTATATCCTTATGAACCACCCGCTCAAGAGAAACTAAGAACAACAAGAATAACAATGCTCAATTTAGTAATCACTTTATTATATGTATTTTTCATCACTTAATTTCCTTTAAAACATAGAGACTCCTAAGTGTTAGTTATTTCAACTCAATACCACGAATGATGTTCCTTCTTTTACCAAGTAGATTTGTGGAACCGAATAGAACAAAGATAATCTTGTCAAGAACTAGGGAATTTATATTTAGAAAAACCAAGCATTATCTAAGAACCGAAACACAAATACGTAGCGGGCTATCACGTCTTTTATGTAATATAGATGCAAGTCATGTAATGCATGATCTCTTTTAAAATTATAAGTCCAACAGTTTTAAGTCAACCTTAAGACGATTAAACAATTGACAAACAATATTCAACATGCTTCAAACCATTATTCACAACAATCTATTATCACTTTGAATAAGCACCACTTTTGCATACAATTCATGCACCACTCAACAAACAAGTTCCCAACCACATATGCATCATACAAACACTTTAATTATTTGATTTCAGGTGCAACTAACATTACAATTACAAGCTGTGTAATAGATCAAAGTTACTCACCTACTCATAATGCTCAATCGTAGTAGTCCTTTGGGAAATCTACAATTGGATCAGATTCACCTAACAGATGGTTAATATATTTACTAATAAGATAATTGACTATGTGGATGATTCTTAATAAATGTTCAAGTGTCTAAAAATTATTTTTGTTCTTGTCAAAACCATTTTATTATTTTCAATCCGACGATAGCTTACAAATAACCATTCCAACGCTTATGAAATACTTTATTACACAAAATTCATGTAACTAAATATTCCTCAATAATTATTACTTTTCTTTATCAATTTTTTTTTCATCTCTCTCTCCCCCTCCATGCAACCAGTGCGCCCCCCCCCCCCCCCCCCCCCCCCCCCCCCCCCCCCCCCTCAATTTATTTTAATACATCTAAAATCCCTCCACATTTATCTATAAGCACCCCTTCTCCCTCCATTTCTTTCACACATCTCATTTTTCAACCAAAACTCTACAAATTCTCTTATCAAATTTTCTCTCTAACTAATTCTACTAAAACACTCTCTATCTCTCCATTCCCATAAACATTCATCTTACACACTAAACATACTACCCATTAATCATCCATCTACAACAACCTTAGGTTAAAAAAAATTCCTATAACCATTTTCATCTTCATGTTAACATAACATGACCATATTATGTGTTTTCTAAACCCATGGGTATTATGAAAGCAACAATATGTTCATGTTTGTTTAACAATATTCAAGTGTTATTATTGTTGTTGTTTATTATTATGTTTTATTTACACATCTAATCTAACTTTTATATATTACTAAGTATATTTATGTGTATATATATATATATATATATATATTCTTAGAGCATATAAGCTCACTAACATAATATTTATTTATGTTCATGCATTTTATTAAGACTAGTATTTTTTATATTAGATTTATCCTTCATCAAGTCAAAACAACGGTGATTTGTCTGTTCTAAGTCCCAGGAGCCTTGAATATAAATCTAAGACTCTAAATCTTACTTTTCTCCTAATTTTCTTATTTTGCCTTACTTATAAGACTAGTGTTAATCGAGTCTCGGAAGCCTTGATATAAGCTAAGACTTCCACATTTTATCCTTATATGATTATTTAATTTTTTATCTTCTTTAATTTCATGACATAACTACTAAGTTCGTATTCATGCTTGACCTTAGTACGATGGTATTATCTTAATGAAAATTTTCAAGACAACAAAAGGAATCATTTTTCTTTCATATAAGAGATAGGACCAACCTCTAAAGGAAGGTGATTTTTAACACATAGGAGAAATTTTCACTAAGACTTAGAAAAATGATCCAATTACACTTTTTCAAAATATTTCTATTATTGAATTTTAATATTGATAGTTCTTGGTTATGCAAAATTTTCTTAAAAACTTATTTATATGGCTTATGCCAATACTTTGATAAACACTAAAGAGTGCAAATAATTTTTCCAAGTCAAAGTCTAAAATCAACTCACTAGTTGGAAATCCACTTAGAAAATAAAACGGATACAACTTAAGAAAAATGTTCGACTATAATCTATTCAAACTATTAAACTAAGATTATTATAAAATTTTCAATGTTAATAATTTTTTGTTATGCAATTAAAAAAAAAACTTATTTATAAGGTACACATCAACATTTTGAAAAATACTAAGAACAAAGTAAGTTTTTCTAAGTCAAGATTAAATCCAAATCACTAATCCAACATTCACTCAGGAAAATTTTTTATTAAAACTTAGGATCATAATTCAACAACATTCTTTTCAAAAACTTAAATAAATACACCATAAATTTTTAATTGTTGATATTATGAATACTTTCTTCAAAACTTGATAATGTGGTTCCATTACTCTCTTTTCAAAATACTAAAATAAATTTATTATTAAATCATAATGGTGGTAGTTCTTTATGATACAAATATTCTCTCAAGAACTTATTTATAGGACTCACACCCATATATTGAAAAACATTGAGAATGAAATAATTTTTCCAAGTTAAGTTTAAAAGCAACTCACCAGTTAAAGATTCGCTTATGAAAAGCTAAAATTAGTAGACAACTTAAAGAACCAAGTTTTTACGAAATAAATCCATCCTTGTGAAGTTAACAAATTATAAAAATGATGGTTTTAATTGAATAAGGCATTCATTAGTAACAAACTCAAAATCTTAATTTTCTTCCAATAACTTGAAGAAAGATTTAGTGGACTTCATTTTCCAAATTTCTAGAAGTGAAATTTATGAAAAAACATTGTTAAGACAACATCACTAGAATCATACATATAATATCAGTATATATATATTAAAGGATTTTTCAAATTACATAAATATCTATATGTTTTGTTATAGACGTTTTGGATGATGCAAAATTTTGAAAAGTTACAATTTAAGGGCTAGGATTTTCATGTCTAGTCTGTATCGACCCGTTGCAAAAACCAAACGTCTTTAAATGTAAAAAATAATCTTAAAAATAGATAGATCTTTTCGAGTAGGTAGAAAACAACATCTTATATGCGAAATTCCAAGTTAAAAAAGCAAATTATGGCCATTTTGAATTAGAATTCCCTTAATCCGAATTTTGATGAAAATAGTAAAATAGAATTAGAAAGTTTGAATAGAACTTTCATGAAATGCTTATTTCGGGTATTTCTTTCATTTAGGTAACGAGGATTCAGGGGATCCATATCAGGAGGACTTTTACGAGTAGAGGATTTATGGCAAGGATGGCTATGTGAGTTTATCTCCTATTTTTACGTATTTGTTTGTGCTTATAGCTAGAGGCACTGAAAGTGGGAAAAGATGAAAATGGAATATGCATGATAATATTCGCTGAATTATACTAAGCACATCGAGACATGAATTGTTGTTAATTAAATTCATGTTTTATTATATTAATTGATTCATGCATATCACGAAGTGAGTCACATTGCATGTAGCTACTATATCTCGGTGAGATAAGAATATGGTAGTGAGGTAATCGTAGGAACCGCAAGACTGCTAAGATGGGTGAATAGGAGCCTGAAAGAACTGTTTTAAGATGGAGCAATAAGGAGCTCAAAAGTACTATAAGTTGAATAATAAATATGGGTTTTAAAGAACCTAGAACACCTAACTCCGAATGGAGGGCGTGAATCCATTCAAACATATGATTTCCGATTGATCATATGTGTTGCTTATTCACGTTTTTGCTGCATCTCGTATATTTGTTTAATAACTTGTTTGATTTTATTGGTATGAGTACACTAATTCGGAAATATTTTTACTAAGCTAGTTGAGCTTACACCCCGATAGATTTTTGTTGACACAGGATCAATATCTTTTATTCTCGAGATCTCCATCTAACAGGGTAAGCTTATGCTTTTGGGAAGCTTTTAGAGGAAATCCTTTTGAAGATCTTAGAATAGATTTCCTTTAAAATTTTTATAGTTATGGTTTTTAATATATGTAAGACCCAAACTATATTTTGAATATTGGAGATTTAGTGGAGGAATGACCCTAAGATGATGTAAAGATTATATTTTTATGAAATTGAAGATAATATTTATTTAGATTCTTGTATGCTATATTACTTTCTCAAACTACACTTCCCACTTGTGTTTCCTATTGCCGTGATGCATGTCTTACATATGGTGTCGAAGCTTTTGCGTGGCTTCAGGAAGTCATTCTTAAGCTTTAATACCATATGCGGCGGACTGTCACGTTTATGGTACCCTTTGGTGCGTGACAAATTAACAATACAAATGTGCTATCCTTATAACTTAATCAAACAAACATAGATGATAGTACATCGTGACAGCACAACTTACTAGAGTATCAATGATTTGTGTACATACATGAGTTAAAAGAAAAATTATTCTTAGTATGAACATGACAGACACATAAAACATTTTTACACTCCATATACATTAAAGAATCTCCAATAAGCAATAGATATAGCTATAAGCACACTAACTTTCATCTTATAAATTTATCATAAAATTTGCATGAAGCCCTATCAATTTCAAGATAACACCAATACTATGAAATTAGGGGTTTGAAAATTTAAGCCTCTGACTCTCAATCTAAACATATGAAATCACATGAATTCAAGTGAAATTACCAAGGACTATAAAGGTTAGACATCAATTGTGCAAAGCCATAAGTTTCACATCATAACTCATCATAAGTGAAGTTAAGGGTCATGATGCTAATTGCTATTTCATAACAGGGAATATGTAAGAACAAGCATCCTTACAATAATCCTAGGTACAAAGTTTCATATAGCACATGAAAAAATCCTATAGAGTTTATAGCAAGAATTGTTATTACGTAACTCAAATGATGATAGTGCAAACAAAATGAGATTCGTGTGGTTGATTAGTAAGAAATTAAGTATTTGTAAGTGTTTAGAGAGAGTAGAGAGGAAAACAAATGCAAATTTTGGCTATGGGTTTTAAAGTGAGGAGAGAGAAAACCATTCTTGCTTACATAGAAAGTAAGGCATGACCAAGCACAGGGGTGTGACTTGGGCCATGACCTCTACAGATAAAATAAAAACTACTACTTACCTGAGCACGGCCATGATACAGGCCGCATGATACCTCTAACAATTAGGTGATGCAATCATGACCCAAAACGTGGGCGTAAGGAGGGCTATGAAATATACAACACATTTTCACCTAGTGGCTTAGCCTAGTACACAAACATAACATGGGGTGTGATCAATGTGGATGGATTTCTCCTTATAGGAACGAGCATGATTATGCACCGTGATCATCACGATGAATGGATAAGACCATAATTTGGACCTTTACATAGCTACGATGCTTTGTCACACCCACTATCATGGGTGTGATTGACAAAGTGCATGGACCTCTTATTAGAGCTATGTTTAGCACGGTCTCCATCTCGATTGTGATATAAGGCTTGATCCTTGACCTTTCTTTTTCTCACACATAATGCATTTTGATTCCTTAGGTGTGTTTCTCATCTTGACATTATCCTTAAGGACGATCATTAGGATCTTTTGTCTTGGATGTCTAAAAATCCAATAGTACATATCAATATGAATTCTAAGTGACTACGAAAACAAAACAAAAACAACTAAGTAAAACATGGTTTGCCACTCATGAAGCACTTGTTTGATGTCATTAACTCAACATGTAAATGCTTTTAAGTTCAATACTTAGCCATGAGGAGTTTAAGCTCCTCTTTTCCATAAAAAATTTTAGGATCACCAAAGTAAAGCTTTGACCTCTATTTGTTGACCTTAAAAGTTCTTTTATCAAGGTGTCCAACTTCCATGAGTCCGTAGGGAAATACCTTCTTCACTATAAATGGACTTGCCAATCTAAACTTGAGTTTCCTAAGAAAGAGTTTAAGTCTTGAATTGTACAAAATCATTGGATCCTATTCCTCAAATTGCTTCAAATGGAGGATTCTTGCATCATGTAGTTGCTCCGTTCTTTCATTATACATGCGATTGTTCTCATATGCCATAAGGCATCATTCATCAAGTTCACTGATCTGGAGACGCCTATTCCTATTAGGGGCATCTAAATCAAGATTAGTTGTTTTAATAGCTTAATATGCTCTATATTCAATCTCTGCCGGTAGATGACAAGCCTTATCATACACCAACCTAATGGTGTGGTTCCCAAAGATGTCTTGTAGGTTGTTTGATATGCCCAGAAGGGATCAACAAGTTTTTCTACCCAATCCTTACTGTTGTGAGATGCCATCTTCTCCAAGATCCTTTTTAAGTCTCGATTTGACACTTTAATCTATCTATTAGTCTATGGGTGATAAGGGTTGGCTAGTCGGTAATGAACTCCATACGTCTTCAACACTTTTTCTATTTGGCATTATATAAGTGAGTACTCCTATCACTTATGAGTGCTTGAGGAGTGCCAAACCTAAAGAACAACTTCATAAGGAACTTTATGACTCTTCTTGCATCACTAGTTGCCAATGCTTGGGCTTCAACCCATTTAGAGATGTAGTTAATAGCCGCTAAGATATTTATTACCAAATGAACTCAGAAAAGGACCTATGACGTTAATGCCCCAGAAATCAAAGACTTCGAATAAACCTTTGAGGCATTTTGTCAATTTTGGAGATGTTTCTAGTCCTTTGACAACAGTCGCATGCTGAGAAATAAGTGCGAGCTTCCTTAAATATATTAAACTAGTAAAAACTGGTCTCCAAAACCTTTTGTATTATCCTAATACACTGTAATGGCCATTTGTTGGCGTGTTATGGCATTGGAACAAGATCCTCTATCCTTCATTGTGAGAAACACAATTCCTTGTAACCTGCTTTGTGCATACTCTAAATAGGAAACAATTCTCCTAAAAGTAGTAATTCAACTTCGAAAAGAACTTCTTTTTCTTGTGATGACACAAATCTTAGGGAAGAACCCTTCTTACTAAATAGTTCATTATCACAGTAAACTAAGGAATGCTCTAGCCATCGATGGCACATATGCATGCATATAGACTTTCCTTTGGAAACTTATCATTTATGTCCTCTTCATGCAATTGATCTAAATGTGTATGTGATATTTATATTGATTTGATAATAACAAAAAGGGTTTAAATGTGTTACTATAATATCTTAATTATATGAATTTTATCATATTTATCTTGGATTAACATATAGAAAAAAAAAGAACAAAAGTATTGTCGTAACAAAATTTTTAGAAGCACAGGTATATTTCAAAAGCAGAAACAAAAACTAAACTTTCCTTTTTTGGAGCCATATAGTATATTGAATACGTAGCTCCACAGATTGAATATAATTAGGTATTATATTTAATTGCTCCACTAATAAGTAGGACATGAATCCAACGGGTACTTAAATTAATTTTTACAAGTTCATTATAAAGTTTCTTAAGTCGAAAAATAAAAATAATTGGAAGTATGATATGGCTAAATAAGGAATCGGTTTATAATTCTTAAGAATGGTTTGGAACATTATTTGATGTGTTATGGAATTAAAAGGAATACAAAATGAAGCTCATTTGATGAAGAATCTCATGACAACCAAGAGAATATTATAAATGTGGAAGTAATCTTTAAGAAATGGTAGGATTTCAAATAAGATGCTCTTCGTATCTCACTCTACATGTCAAGCATCAAGATAGAATATTTTAGCAAGATCTAGAAGCCTTTTAGATACTTCTCCAACAGCTATACTTGACACATAATGAAGGATTTAAAATTTATACAGCTAAAGAATAAATCACAATCAATCACAATGGCTATAACATGATTTTTATCCATATTTGCACGAAGAGGACCGTTCGATATTGCATTATAAATTGAAGGATCAACATTAAGGTTCACAAGATTTATTTTGAGTAAAACCACTAAAAGAATATCGAGCAAAAGTGTTACATTTTATTTTGAGCTAATATGGAAATTTCTACCTAGTGATAAAGCACACAAAGTTATTAGAAGCACCTCCAGAATCTTCAAATAGAATTTTCAAAAGCTACTACATGTCGTCTTGTATAGATAGTTTGAGGATATATACTTTATAAGTCCTTAATATTTGCATTGTAACATTTATATAGATACATTGTGAGTTATGAGAGATACAAAGGCTATAGTAGAGCTCTGATAGCTTAAATAGATGATAGGAAGACAGTGCGACTAGTTACATTGTGTTGGATGCAAGACTTCTTTGTACTCTCGACTTGGTCTAATTTTAGATTTAATGTAACAGCTAGTAAAGATAACAAAGACCGCCAACGTAGAGCTAAAAGAGTGAATTAACGCATAAGGTGAAAACACTATACATCAACGAGCACTCTCTTCTCTCTATATCATTACTTAATTTGTTGTTTCCACATGTTACTCTGATATTGACTATGAAACTGACTTAATATATTCAAACTAATAAGATACTGAAAAAGAGATTTTAAAGCATAAACTGGACCATATATAAGTTAAGAAATCATAAGGATTTTGCAAATACTGTTTTGAATAAGCTTTAGACAATGTTTCAAAAGATACTTCGAAAACAAGTCTTGAATCAAAATTTTGTAAAAAGTTTTCAAAGTAACTAATTCACCCTCCACTCGGTAACTTAGCTTTCAGGACCAATAATGTGGATTGTCAAATCTTGAGAGATGATCGGTTGTCAAATTTCGACTCCTTTCCTAGCTTTGATCTCAAATTTAAACTCTTGGAGTAAGAGAATCCATCTTATAAGCCGCAGCTTAGCATCAATCTTTAATAAAAAAAATTTCAAGGTGATGAACCATGGGTGGTTACAATCTTGATTTGATGAGAAAATGTACTGCACAAATTGTAAACCCCTGAATTTTTTTCATAATTCTTAAAAAATAATTCTAAAGTTAAATACCAAAACCAAGACCATGAAAACTGACCCAAGTTAAAACTGAATTCTAAATAAGATCAAATATGAAAATTCTTAACCTTGAAAAAAAAGAGAACCCTCAAAACAAAATGGAAAATCTAACAATCGTTTGATTCAACATACGTACGCTAATCAAATCATCTATTGGATCCCTAAAACGCAAATTAAGATGATATATCCAAATAACACTTGGCGACAAATTAGTAAAACCTTAAATCATTTGGTGAATTTTAGAATAAAAAATTTCATCCATCACCAAAAATCAAACAGAGTCAACCTATAACCTTAGACTTTGTTAAACAATCTCGGGAACTGAAAAATATTTAAAAATAAAAATAAAATAAAATAAAATAAAACATAAATTTTGAACAAAAAATATAACATGATCAAAAACCCCAAAATTTTATGATCTTATGAATAAATAAAAAAGTCAGAAGTCAAACTGGAACCCTAAAAGTTTACAACAAACCCTAGTGTTTAGATCCGGCAATCTTGCGCTCTTAAACCCTAAGTAACGGAATTGAGATAATCGTGGCTAATAGTTATAATAATATAGGGAAGCTTAAAAATGTCAGATTTGTTAATTTTTAGTGTGTTTCGAACCCAAAGGGATCAGTTCTCGAAAAGCATGTCTCAGGGCTCGGAATAGTAAAAACATTCTGATGACATCAATAGATTCGTAATGATATAAGGATTTTAAAAATATCAGTTTTATAATTATTCGGTAGCTAAAAATATCAAATATCGCTTTTTTACGTTATTTTCTTTATTACCGGTATTTTAATTTCTAGTCTACTATTTATAGTACTATTTCACTATCTGTACTTTTCTTACAACATATTCTTACACTCTACCATACCTATCTCTTACAATTTACTTTTCCCATACATCTTTAATCACAACATACCTTAAAACTTATTACTTTTAATTAACAAAAATATAAAACAAACATTTCCCTCCCCTCTCCTCTTAAAATTGGGTGCCTCCTCTCTATTACATCTATTTATTTTTCTTTTTCATTTTATTTTAATCATAATTTTCCCTTCACAAAACTCTACAAGAACCGCATCTCCCTCCATTTCTTTCACACACTTATTTTCCATAACAAAACTCTCCTAAAATCACTCCTCAAATCCTCTCTCCAAAAATCTCTTTTCACCTTTCCAATTTTTTCAACATTTCATCCACTCACATACTACCAAAACATCTCTTTAACTACCACCAATATTTATACCTTAGGTAAATTCCTTCCCTATATTTTCTTACATGTCATGTAACTTAACATGATCATGGTGTATATTTCTTAAATATTTAAATGTTATGAAAGCAACACTATGTTCATGTTTTGTTCCTGTTCATGAACAAATTTCATTTTATTATTATGTTGTTTTATTATTGTTATTATGTACATGCTATTATTATTATTGTTCTAATCTAACTCCTATATTATATTATCAATATTTATGTATCTATATATTTCTTAGAGCATATGAGCTCACTAACATAACCGTTATTTATTTATTATGCTTTGCAATTTATTTATTTATTCAATGCTTTAATATTAAGACTAGTCTTTCTAGCCTTAGACTTGTCCTTATCAAGTTAAAATAATTTTCTTATTTCTTTTGTTTTTCTTTTTGGACTTGCCCATGACTAAGTCTGGAAGCATTGAAATCAAGCTAAGACTTCCAATACTTGATATTTATTTCTTGCTCATCCTTATATTTTTCATTATTCTTCTTCTTATTATTTTTGTTGTGTTACTAGTATATTTTCATATTCATGCATGATCATATTAATTTTTTGTCTCAACAAAAATGAAGAGGAGATTTTATTAAATAACAAAAAACAAAACTAAGCTCTCTTTAAAATAAATTTTTGTCACTTAATGAAGATTTTTCCATCGAAGACTTGGAAATTGTTTTTAATAATTTTTTTTTCAAAAACTTAGATAAACTTATCATGGATTTTTGAAAGTATCAATAAATAAGATTTCTTCAATACGTAGCCAAGTAAATAAACTTTCGCTTTTCAAAATAAGTAACATAAGATTTATTAAAACTCTAATGTGACAATTCCTTGTTATGTAAATTTTCATAAAACTTAATTATAGGATTTTTACCAACTTCGTAATTAAAACCATGAACCAAACAATATTTCTAAATCGAGTTTAAGATCTACTCATTAAGTTAAAATCCACTTAGAAGTAAAATCGATATACAACTTAAGGAACTAAGTTTTTAAAAAGAAAAATCCATTTTTTATGGAATTAAGGAAATACAAATAATATTTATAGTGACTAGATGCTCGCTTGTAACAAATTAAAGATTTTCAAATGAAGGTCCATATATGGAAAAATTATGAATTAATAAAGAAATATTGTAAGCATGAAGGTTTAAAATAAATCACTCACATATTTTTCTCACATGCTAAAACTTGAAACATCTTTTATATAACTTAGAATGATTTTTCTCATGACCACATCAAGGTTTATATTTTAGAAAATAATTAGTTAAAAGAGTTTGACATGAAAATAAAAAATTCATAGGCTCAAAACAAGTATGAAATCATGATTTTCTTTAATTAAGTTTCACACTTACGAAATCTAAAAATTAAAATTTTGTTTAAAGAGTCAAACTTAGAAAACTCTTTAAACAGAAATACATTTAGGTCACAAATAAGTAAAATCATGTTTTATAAAAATAAATTGTCGAATAAGAATTTGTGAACAATATAAAACCTTTAAGGATTTTAAATTATGACTTTCTCATTGCTAATTCACAAATTTATAAAATAACAAATTAATAACAAGTCAAAAAATGACCCTTCACAAAACTCTATCTTTCACAAAATTGTTTACAAACTTTATTTTGAGGCAACGTCACTAAAATCATACATATAATATGAGTCTATATATATATGTGTATATATTCAAAGAATTTTCAATCATATAAATATCTATATATATATATATATATATTTTGCTTAAGGATTTTTGGATGAATAAAAGTTTGAAAAATTGTGTTTTGAGGGCTTGGAATTTCGTAGTGATTATGTACCCTATCGTTTCCAAACCCAAATGGCTTTTTATAATAAAAATAACCTTAGAAATAGATAGATCTTTTGAATAGGTAGAGAATGACATATAATATGCGAAATTCCGAGTTAAAATAAGTAAGTTATGGTCATTTTAAGTTGGAACTTCATTCTACGTGATTTTTGACGAACATAATAAAATAGAATTATAAAGTTTAAGTAGAACTTCTATGTAATACTCATCCCAAGTATTTCTTTTGTCTAGTTGATGAGGAATATAGGATTTCCCTTCCTGAGGATTACTACGACTAAGAAGATTGCGAAATAGATGAGTGAGTTTTTCTGTAAACCCCCAAATTTTTGGAATCAGTTTAAGCCTAAAACCCTAAACCGGAAGTCAACAGGAGCTTTAATGGTCAACAAAACCCTAGTTAGACGTAATAGCTTAAGTCCGGCACTCCCGAATAAGAAACTCGGTGAGGATAAGTAGAAGTCTAGAATGTAGAATACTGCAGAATTATCTAAAGCAACATAAAAAGATCAGATTAGTAAAACCACAACTCGTCTCAAACCCGATCGGACATGGTTCTTGAAAAATGTGTTCGGGACCCCGGAATAGTAAAAATATTCTGAATACACCGTTAGATTCATAAAAATATAAGGTTTTCAAAAATATCAATTTCGTAATTTTTTAGTAAGTAAAAATAACAGATATCGCATTTATACGCGTATTTTCTTACTACCGATACTTTATTAGTCATATCTATCTTACATTACACTATTCATTACTATTCTACACTATTCTTTTATCTCTACTTTTTCTTACACACTCCATAACCTATAACCTTTACTTTTTTACCTTTCTCATAACTTTATTTCACATCTATCTTACATATTACATCTTTTATTTAACAAAAATTAAAAAAAAATAAAATCTCTCCCCTCTCTCTCAAATTTGTTTCAATTTTTATTTATTTTAATCATACAAAAATCACTCCACATTTTCCTATAAATACCCTCCTCCTCTTTCACTTCTTTCACACATTTACTACCACAAATTCTATACTAAAACTCTCTCAAATTCTCCTCTCAAAGCTCTCTCCAACTACCATCCCAAAACTCTCTCAAAATAATATCAAAACAAGTTCTACCTACAACAAAAAAACCCATAACCACATACTACTACCAAAATCATCTTTATATAATCATCTTCTATTATTTTCTTCTTCTTCATGTCATGTAACTTTACATGACCATAGTGTGAGTTTCCAAAGACTAAAAGTTATGGAAGCTACATTATGTTCATATATTGTTCTTGTCCATGAAAAATCTATTTATGTTCATGTTATTATTTTTGTTCATATTATTGTCACTATATCTAAGTATTATTATCTATATATATATATATATATACATATTCTTTAAGAGCATATAAGCTCACTTGCAATTTATTTATTTTATGCAACGCAATTTATTTATTCCATCATAATTTATTTATTTATTCATTGTTATTTTAAGATTAGTCTCTAGTCTTAGACTTGTCCTCACCAAGTCAAAACAAGTTTTTCTTTCTTTCATTTTATTTTATTTTGGGACTAGTCTACTTCTTAGTCCCGGGAGCCTTGAAAAAGCTAAGACTCCAATACTTGACTTTATTACTTATGTTATTTTGCTTGCTATTATTTTCTCATAATTCATGTTCATTGAAATTGTTGTCCAAAGTTTCAAGTTCTAAAAATAATTGATACAAAGGAGATTTTGACACTTAAAAATAATGTAAAGTATGAGATTTATGGTTTAAACAAAAATAAAGTGAACTCTTTTCAAGTTACAAAAAGAACTCACTAAAATTTTTAACACTTCTTTTATCATGAAAAGCTTCTTAAAACCTTTAATATTCCACTTTATTTTTCCAAAAGAAAATAATTGTTGGTACAAAAATGATTTGATGAAAAAGATAACATAATGAAAGAAGGAGGAATTTTCAAGAAAAGGTTTTTACAAATAAACAAGACAAAGATCTTTGTAAACAAAATCGACAAAGAAGTTTGAATAGGAAAAATAGTATTAATATAAAACTTAGAAAGAGGGAAAAATTTATTTTCTAAAAGGTTACTTGGAAATATATATGATAGGCCAACATAAAACATTTTTGAAAAATAAAAGAAACAAAACATTCGTTTCAAGGGGTTTACAAACATGAATTCTTGTAAACTATATTTTTCTAAAAACTTCAAAAACCGACATAATTTTACTTGAGCAAAATGAATGGACAACAAACACTTAAGCATTAATGAATATGAGCTAAGTAACCATAAAAAGAGATTTTTTCAACTATATAGATAACTAAGTATTTATCAAACAAATTTTGATTGATTAAACCAAAGTTGTTTTTGCATTGGAAAATCCGTAGTGAATTTTGTCACCACTGTCTCGGAGCCTATATGACCTTGTTTGTTAAAAATAATTTTAGAAATAGGTAGATCTTTTCGAGTAGGTAGAAATCGGTATATTATATGCGCGATTCCGAGTTAAAATCACCAAGTTATGGCAATTTTATGTTGGAACATTCCTTTATACGAACTTTAATGTTCTTTTGACATTGTTTTGTCAAAACTCAAGAGAATCATCAAGAAATACTCATTGTGGGTATTTTCTTTGGCTAGGTGACCCCGAGGAAGGATACTTATATCCCGAAGATTATTTCGATTGAGTGGAGTGTGTGAACGACTCATCCACATAGAGGAATAGTAAACATGACATTGTGAGTTTATTTCCCTTAAATGCTATACTTGTTGTGCTTGTAAATTAGTTGCATTAGAGTTAGGAAAAGATAAATGGATATGTATGTAAATTTATTCTTTGAAAGAATCATAAGAATATCGAGGCCGGAATTGGTTTAAATGATTGTTTAGTGTAACATTGCTTTGTATGAAATTCTTTGATCGCCTTAAATTTGATAATAATAATATTATGATATTATAAATAAATGGATTCATGCATACCACGAAGTGAGTCACATTACATTTTGGGTTACTATCCTTGGGTAAGAAGGATAGTAAGCTCATGTCGAAAGCAACACTTGGCGGAAGATCCAAAAGCAAGGCTCAATTCAAGTAGACTTCATGCGCTTGGCGATATTGATCGAAAGCATAAAACTTTTTATTAAAAACTACTTGTTTGAGGTTATGTATCACCAAACCCCGAATGGAGGGCGCAAATCCATTCAACATATAGTTCCCAGAAAACTATATGCCTTGATTACTCACATGTATGTTGCGTACCATTTGTTTGTATAATTAACTTGTTTGAAACTTTGTTATAAGAAGTTATTTATGGAAATAATTCTCACTAAGCCTGTTAGCTTATACCCCCATAAATATTTTTTGCAGTTTCCCTATTTATGGTTAAGGCCACGAGGACCCTGTGATCAGGTAATTTCTTTTGGATAAAGGAAATTTTAGATGAAGTGTAGTATTAGTATTTGTTGAGATGAAAATTACTCTAATTTTATGGGATTTAATTTTGATTAATTGTTATTAATTTTGTAGAAATAATATGGAATCGGTACTTAATCATGATTTATATGAATATCAGGTCTTTGAATCCAAAAGAAGCAAATAGTACAAAATTGGAGTAAAATAAATACAAAGAACAAAAATCAGAAAGAAAGGCCGGCCATTCATGGATTTAAGCCGCCGGCCTTTATTGGATTTCATCAGCGTATCTTGAATTTCGGCAGTGAACAAATTTAACATTAAATGCCGGCAGCACATATATCTAAGCCGCCGGCCTTTATGGGAGAATGCCGGCCTATCATGTAACTGCCAAATGTGTAACTGCCAGATGTGTAACTGCCAGGTGTGTAACTGCCAGATGTGTAACTGCCAGTTTACATTAAATGATGACTTTTCAATTACTCACTTTTGTATATAAATATCCTATAGGGTTTCTTTGAGAATTCATTCCATATTTAGATACGATTTTGTAAGAAAACCCTAGAGAGAATTCTAAAGATCATGAGTGGCTAAATTCCAAATCTAGCCAAAGGATTGCTACATATTCAATTCAAGATGGATTGTGAGACCAAAGTGGTTTGATTTCATTGTTCTTATTTCTGAGTATTTATGTTTCATCTGAATTATTTGTTGTTGCTTGTTATTCATGTATGACTTTGGATCCGGTTGTATTAGATAACAAACAATAATCAATCAATTAGGAATTCATATCCGTAATTGTATGAATCTCTTAATATAAAGTGATGAAATAACACGATAGTCATAAAATAGATGATTATTTGTTGTTGTTGATCAAATATAATCTATTCTAAATGATCCATGCTCTATGAGATTGTTGATTAGGGTTAGGTCTCTCTAATTTCTAATGCAATTGATAGATTAAACCTTAAGAGCTTGTTTAGGGCTGTCTATTCGATTAAGAATAATCAACGATCTTATCTTGGTTATTTAATATCTAAGGAGAGATTAATTTTCAGAGCTTATTGAAAATTATAACTAACCTATTCAAAATAAGAATAAAAATATTTGAGTCAATGATCAATCCCAAGAATTGAATTGTGGTAAGACTTTGGTTGGATATTTTCCTAATATAGAATTTTTGTATTTAGATATAGAATTTATTTAATTGTTTGATTTCAAAACCCCCCAATTTTTCTCTTCTTAATCTCGATAGAAACTTGGGAATTTTACCAGTCCCTGTGGAGACGATCCTGCTCACTCTATTTACAAATATTTAAAGCAGGTTGATTATAAATTATTATTTTTGTTGGATTCGACACTCACCAGTATTGATATACAAATATCCTTATAATAGATTAGTAATCAAAGGGAAATGACCCTAAGTTGTAAAGATTGTTGTTATAAGTAATTAAATATTATGAATCCTCTTTTCTTAATTTGTTATTGAACCTTCTTAAGCTTCATAATTCCATGTATGGTTCTCTAAAGTTGTAAAAGCACACCTTACACTTAATATAAAAGCTTTTGGGAATGACTAAGGTTGTCATATTTAAGCTTTAATATTGAGTGTGGCGGACTGTCACGTTTAGGGTACCCTTTGGGGCGTGACATTTTCCGCTTAATTTCGTTACCTTACTTGTGCTTGTAGAGTAGTGGCATTAGTATACTAAGAAAAGATAAAGATAGAAATTATGGGGAATTTCGGGATATATACATATATATGCAGTGCGATTCTATGCTTATGTGATGAAATGAGAATTAAGAATATCATAACTTCGAATTGTCTATTTAAGTATTTTGTCTACCTACATGTATGAGTACTTATTGTTTGCTAACTTGTTTGATTACCCTTAAGAAACCTTAATAAGGTTTGGCTTAAGAAAAATGAAGCGTTCACGTATAGCATCCGTCGAGTCACTTTCTCTCGGAAGGCTGTTACTCCTACCCGTAGAGTTGGATGGGCTGTTGGCATAGTGGAACATGGGCCATGCTCCTTCTTAGAGAATCTACATCGCTCAAGAAATGCAACTTTAGGTTCAGAGCTGTGCCAACCGAACACTTTAGGCGAGGGCCTAGGACTAATAGTAGAAGGTCGAGAGGATCTTCATCAACAATTCCCTAACCTTCGACATGGAGGGGTAAATCCGTTCTATATGGTTTCCGGATAACTATATATTTGTGTAATTATGTGATTGTTGCATAGCATGCATAGCATAGCATATGTGTGAAATTAAATAAACTGTTTAATATCGGTGCGAATGAAAGGGAAAAAATATGTGTGGCAATGAAAGGTAGTTGTAAGTTTACACCCCCATAGCTCTTTGCTGAAACAGGTATACTTGTGGCTCTATTCGAAGATCATGACATTAAGGAAATGATTGATGGACTTTAAACTCTTATGGAAGCAACGAGAACACTGAATGAAGTTATTTTGTAATTTCCTTATATGCAATATATATTATGTTAGTATTTTGGTGATTACTAAGAAAGGTATTTATACAGACTTGAATACAATAGTGGGGGTATGCCCTTCAGATTTGTAATCAACCATGTTTATGTTTTATGATAAGTATTATTCTTGCCTTGTTACTTAATCATTATCAGTATAAATTGTGCTACACTAATGCGTTTCCTTTGTTGTGATGTATACCTTGTACATAATATAGAAGCCTTTGCATGACTAAGGTAGTCATTCTTAGACTTTAGTATTGTGTACGGCGGACTGCTACGTTTCGAATACCCCTTGGGGTGTAACACAAATGCTCCACAACTTAGTTAAGTTACATTTAATAAGCAAAACTTATTTTTGATATGTTTAAGCTTTAATTTGCATATATGTGCATGATGCGTGTTTTTTTGGAGTTTGTACAGGTTTTAGCAGGATCAAATTTATATGTGCACAGCCTTGGTCGTAGCTTAAACTCGAAGGGTAAATCGAGGGCTCGACAAGTTTATCTAAGGCATGACAAGTGTAAAATCAAGGCACAACGAGTGGAATAAAGCAAGTTGAATAGGCTTAGTTAAGGAGTTCATTGAGGGCTCGATTAGTCTAATGGTTGGTTAAGGCACGGCGAACACAAAACCAACAATCAACAAGCTCAAGTTTCAGGCTTGACGAGATAAAGATAATAGCCTTGGTTAAGGGCTAAATTGAGGTGAGGCAAGTTAAGGCGTGACATGCTCCAAGGCACAATAAGTTTAAATCTAAGGCTTGACGAGAACAGACTTGGTCGAAGGGCAAATTTGAGGCATGATGAGTTTAAGGCACGACAAGGTTTAGGGAATGACAATTTAAAAACTAATCGTTGGAGACTTTTAAATTTGACTGTTGGAGGTTCTTTTGGAGGAAATGACTATGTTTTTAAACCTGATATATATAGAATGTTTTAGGGTGATTTTTAGTGATGACAATGAGTCAAAAAATGAGAGTAGAGTTTAACTTGCAGATATCATGTAAAAATACTCTCTTGATTTATGTTCATTTCTATTACGTGAATAGTATTAGTCATGGGATTAGTGAGTTAATATTGTAAAGCACTATTCACATGTTTTATTTAAGTGTTTGAGTGAAGTCCTCATGTATTGAGGCATCTATGTGAAGTCCTATGTGTATATAGGCATTTGTGAAGTTCTCTTGTCGAGGCATTGAGTGAAGTCCTTTGTTGAGGCAATGTGAAATCCTTGTGTCGAGGCATTTGTTGTGAAGTCCTCGTTGAATGAGGCAAATTATAGACCATGGAGACTAAAGGGTAGACCGAACTTCACGTTAAATCTGGTGTAAAATCTTCGCCTTCCCTTTTCTCTTTATTATTATTGAAATTGTGCATAAAAAGATTAAAGAGATAATGGTTAGTTAAATGTGCTCAAATCGATTTAAAAAACCTACCCCATAGCTTTCGCTTTCACAATGCATGTACATGTAATCAAGCCTAATGATAGCTACGTGCTCTAACACAAGGCTGAGTGGTTGATGTGGATGATCACTTTAGATAGAATGAGGTATGGATGTAACTTATCAAACACAAACACAATAGCTAGGAGCTCCTTCTCTGTAGTAGTGTAATTCTCTTAGGCTAATGTAAGTGTCTTACTGGAATAGTATATTGGCTTAAAGTGCTTGTCTTGTCTTTGCCCTAGTACTAGCTAGAGTTGGGCATAAGGGTTGTAGCCTACGGGCCAACCCGTTTACCTGCTCAAAAAAGAAGGCTGCGGTCAATTTTTTTTTACCCGTTTAAATGCAGGCCAAATTGGCCTGGCTCATTAGGTTAGGAGATTAAAAAAAATGAAAAAAAGAGAGGAAAAATGTAAGAAAAAGAATAATACAATACCATATTTGTGATTATTTATGATATATTATGAAAGAAAATAGATTAATACATGAATCATATGCATTATAACATTTATTTAAGTATATATTTATTGATTTAAACATAATATGATATCTAATAAATTATTTAAAAAACTTGTTTTCATTTATAAGTAATCATAATGGTAACAAAATTAATTTTTAATATATATAAAATCTTAAAATATTTAAATACTCTAATTTTTACATAAACAAACATAAAAAATAACAAAAAAAAAATTAAAAAATTTTCATTTGGCTAGTTTAAAAGCGGGCCAAAGTGATCCGGCCTGTTTAACCCTGGGCCAATGCAAGATGACCCAGCTCGACTAGCCTGCCAGGCCTGTTTGCCCATCTTTAGTACTAACCCCACTGTTAAGTCACTGATATCACACATAAGTTTAAATGGAAGATTCCAATTCGACACTACCATAATGGGAGCATTTGTGAAATTCTCTTTCAGTAAATTGAAAGCTTCCAAGCAATTATCATCAAACTCAAACTGCATGTCTTTCTCTAAGAGCTTAGTTAAAGGTCTTGCAATGTTGGAGAAATCCTTGATGAAGCTTTTATAAAACCTGGCATAGCCTAATAAGCTCAAAATAGCTTTTACTGAAGGTAGTGGTGGTAACTTGGCAATTGCCTCAACCTTTGTTGTATCGACATCAATGCCTCTACTAGATATCTTGTGTCTCAACACTATACCTTATTACACCATAAAGTAGCACTTTTCTTAGTTAAGCACTAGGTTTGTTTCCTTACACCATTAGATAATGTTCTTTAAATTTAATAGAAAATCATCAAATGAATCATTAAACATGGAGAAGCTATCCATAACAACTTCTATAATCTCCTCTACTAAATCCTTAAATATCTGCTTATCACTAAAACCTATATCCATTTTTAAATTGATCTTCTATGGAGCATGAGTCTCATTCTCATTCTGATTATCATTCTTATTTATTTCAACATACAACGGTAATGCACCGCAACTATGGAAAGATGCAAACATGTCACGACCCTCAACATCATCCTTAGCAGTTGCAGTAAAATAAAATGGAACATCACCATCAATTACTAGCATATAGTACAACTTGACATGGTGTGTCATCCTATTTACATTCAACTATTGCTTATAACCGACATGAGTTGCTTATAACCATTTCATTTGAAATAGTGAAGACCATGACATGCTATTTATCATATCTTATCCATCATCCCCTACATTGATATTTTTATACACAAATATAACTCATATTTTAGAGCATATTTGGATTGTATGATTTCATACATATTTGTATCTATATTTATCTGCGTTTGATCTATATTTTATCTGTTTTATCTATTTATGAGTAAATATATATGTTTTTCATATGTGGCTATTTTTTGATAAATAATTTGAACCAAAATGACGTTGTGCTATTGGCACATCAATGAGCCAAATAGTCATGTCGAAAAGAAAACCTTAAGGAACCAAAAATCGATACTATCTAATTCATTACTTTTAATACATGTAAACCTAAAACTTAAAGCATGCTTACCTTCAATAAGTATAAGTATCTAATAATGTTTTTACACACACTTTCAATTTTTAGACATTTCATTAAGCAAGAGGCACACATAAATATTACAATAACACACTTTAACACAAGATCTATACAACAATGGTAAAACACATACAAGGAACATGATAAGCAATATTACAATGAAAACAGCTAATATTGAAGTTGGAAATTAAAGAACTATGGAAGAAAGGATTACCTTGTGTCATTGAGTTTTTCCTTTTTCATATTCACTATGAAATAGGTTTTTTCGAACTTTATTCTCCCAAACGATGAAATAATGGAGAATATTGCATGTTTAATATACCTTTAAAAAAATTATAGAAAACGAAATTAAAAAATATTATATAAATAGTATCGCTATATCGCATAAGCTAGATGTGATATGATGATGATGATAATAAGCTATATCGCATAATAATAAGTGTGGTGGTTATTGTGGTGGTGGAGATTAAGCTGGTTGAGTGGTAGAAATAGTGTTTAGTTATTTCGTCGAAAGTGGTATTTTGGTTTCGATTGGGATTTTGGTGTTTGCTTAGGGGTGTGTTGAAGTTTCAAATCATGGTATTGTTTTCTGGTATGGTGGTTTGTGAGGATGGTGGCGAGTGGATCGAAGGATCGGTAGCAAATGGGTCGAAGGATAGGTGGCAAGTGGGTTGAAGGATCGTGGGTGTGTTTTGGAGGTTATGTTTAACGTTTATTTCATGAATTTAATGGTGACTATTTCGTTTCTGGGTCCAATCGTCACTGAAGGTAATTATTGTGTGTTGTTTGCAATTTTAGGTTTGAGTTAGTTAGCATTTGAGTAGTTATTTGATTTCGGGTATGCATTAAAGGTGGGTGGCTTTGTTGGTGGAGGTTGTACTTGAAAGGTTATGGTTGGTGGTTTGGCCAAGAGTGATGAAAGAGTTAGAGAGAGAAGCTGGTGATGGTGAGAGAGTCCCGGGGAAAGGATCGATAACGATATTCGAGAGGAGGAGTTTATGTGATACAGTGGTATCACCCCACCAAACAGTGATGCAACAATCCATGCTGTGTTTCATTAAAATACTTATGCCACCCTTCAGAGATGCGATACAACGATGTATCATGAAAAGTACATGTGATACCTAGATTTCTCAAACTTTTGCACGGGTAGGTCATTGTATCGTTGGTGGTAACATGTGATACAAGTACAATTAAGTCTATCTCTACTTCAACATGCGACATAGTAGTCTTAATTTGACAATTATTTTTTAACAATTTATATTTATGTATTTTTTTTAAAACAAGCCTAAATACTTGTTTCACCCTAAATAATGAATATGGTTTAGATTTGGTAAGATTTTAGGAAAAAGATTGCTAATTAGAGGGGTTTTAAAGTTACAATTTCACAAAGGGTTTTCTCTCTTTTATGGGAGGATTTAAGTGAAAAAATTATGCTGTTGTTGAAATGGTGAGTTGAACTCATGATTCCTTAGATAGAATCGTTAGTTTGACTCATGTTTCCCTATATTTTTGGAATTTTCTTCCTTTCTTGATCTGTTTATTGTTTTATTTTTTTTCCCATTCTTTTTAATTTGAAAAATTTTATTTTACAAAGAATATGGCTTTGCGCCCCGCTCCCCCCCCCCCCTCCCTTTTTTTTAAGACAAAGTATTTATTAATGAAGATAATTTTCCTTTAAAAATTTTTTGGAAAAGTAACATATTTTTAAATGTTTAGCTAATTTTATGAAAATATTTTTCCTTTGTTTATAGTTTTGAGGTAACTTATATGTTTCTAGTATAAAAATGAAAACAATTACATAATTATAATGAAAATAAATCTACTAAAAAGAAAAATATTAAAAAAATTAATAATAAATATTTTTATAATAATGATGGTAGATGAACTCATAAATCGATGAAAAAATGACTTACAATTTATATTATATAAGTCGTTTTCCAAAAAATAAGATATGAAAAGACTATGTTTTCAAAAACAGGAAAATTATTTTCTATTAATTGTCCTATTTTTTCTTTAAAAAAATGGAAAAATGAAAAGACATTCTCCGAAAAAATATTCCTATTGAAACAAACTGGACCTTAATTATTTGCCATTTGTTGTAGCAAGCTTACTATCAAACTATGTGTTTATTTATCTGAATATAGGAAAAAGGAAAAAAAATAATATTTTAATAAATAATTACAAAATTACCACTGAAACGAAAATAAACATAATTTTAGTCAAATTAAACTTATTTCTTAAAGAGACGAGTTTATAGTGACAGAACTTGTGAGTTTAGAAAAAATAAAATTAACCTGTCTCTTTAAGAGACAAGATTAGTAAATTATTCTGACAGTGTCTATTCAAGAGACAACTTTTTGTCATCACAAACAGTTTCTCCTGCACAAAACAGTCTTAGAGACCAATCTATCCTGGTCTTTTATTTTTTTTTCAATTTTCAGGGAATCCAAACTACCGAAGTTTCACACACACATACACAATGAGAATTTCACAAAGGCAATGAGTTCAATCCCACATAATTTTTAATTTGCACAAAACATAAACCAAAGTTTTTCTCTCCCACACACACAGAGAGAATGGAAATTTCAAGACGGCAATGAGTTCAATCCCACATAATTTTCAATTTGCACAAAACTTAAACCAAAGTTTCACACAAATAGAGGCCTGAGATTTTCCACCATCATCATGATACTTGTCATCTTTACTTAAGGGACTGGTTAGTTTAGACAATGAGACCTAGGAATTTCTATGATAATCATGATACTTGTCATTTTTGCCTGGAGAACCGGTTAGTTTAAACAATGAGATGAACTTTCCCTCTCATCTTTTCTTTCTTTTTTTTTTTCTTTCCCTTTTAATCCATGAAGCAAAGCATTAAGATTATGATAGAGGCATAGAAAAACTGATGTTTTACAGATATATGAGAACTCGTCTCTTGAAGAAATAAGGTTAGACTAGTATACTAATATCATCTCTTTAAGAGATGAGTTTATTTTATTTTTCATTTATGTTAAGGTTAAGTTATTGACGAAGGCCACAATCTATTATTATTATTGATTGCAAGGAGGAACAGTTTCTGCTATGGCTATTAACAAGGGAATACTTCTTGGATTTGTCCTTTATGGAAACAAACAGGTAAGATTGTAAAATCTTTTTCATCTTCTAGCATTATTAGTCTGAAGGATAGGTTTTTGTGTCCTTCATTACTAGATTTTGAATGAGAAGACTGATTAACTGAACCTTTTTTATCATATTAATCACATCAAATCACTTCCATTCTTCAACGCTAATCCTTTGCCTAGAGACCTTTTTAGATAGTGCAAAATTTTGTTAACAGCTAGTAGATGTTCTTTCTTTCAATCATGCATTTGACTCACTGTGCTAAACTGTTCCACCCTGCAATTACTTATAAACTCGTCTCTTCAAGAAATGAATCTGATTTGTTTAAAATTAGGATTATTGGCAATTTTATAATTATTTATTAAAACTTTATTATTTTTTCTTTTTCCTTTGAATAGATAATAAATATTAGTGTATGATGCACTTGCGCTAGTGTGAAAAAAAAAAAGAATTAGTTAAAAGGACTGAGAGACTGAGAAAGAGTGGAATATATAAAAAATATAAAATTAGTATGTAAAAGAAAGAGAGAGGGAGCATAATATATAAAAAATACCTATCCAAACTTTAATTCCTTTTTTTTTTTCTAATGGGAATAACTTACGTCCGCTGGATAAATGAACATAAGACTGGATTTTAAGAGACTTGATCAACTTTAATTATCCTATATCTTGTGACCGTTTTATTGCATTTACCACACAATCATTGCTGCGTAGATTTAGCCTAGCTGGACCCCTTAGTCGACCACCTCATAGGATGATGTAGTGAAATCAGGGACTGCAAGGACATGAACATGTCGGACTTACCGGCCCAAGAATATGACATTTTAACTGTTTTCTCTTTCCAGTAACCACCGCTCTCAATCCTTCCTTTACACACACTGCATTTCTAAGCTTATTGCACATACATACATAACCGCATTATCCTTTCTGACTCGATCCAAGTGCATTTTTGCGAAATGGCGTCCTCATCTTGGCCTTCTGATGCTCAGGTAATCCTCAATCCAAATATCAATGTTTTCTTACTGCATTCATTCGGGCTTATATCCAATATAACTTTGTTTGTTAAAATTGGCGAAAGTAAAATATTGAATTACTGATTTGCACGAGATCGGATTCATGCTTGTTTAAATTTTGATCTTGGGTTTTTGTTTAATTGTGTAATTCCAGTTAATTTGATTTTCATGAAGTTAACTCAACGAAAATCATTTAGACATCACATTTTACTTCAACTGGATTTTGTATTGCTAGTTAATGAATTGAGAAGGACACTGACAGCTTGTTTCGAATTTTAAGAGCTGATCTTATAGTTATTGGAGAGATGGTGTGTGACAGTATCAGCGAGAAATCTGTTTTTTGTTTCTTTGATCTATTTAGGTTGCTGTGCAAAAAAGATTATATCCTCTTTACAAAACAATGAATCAACATTTTCAATCGTGGACTTTGTAGTTGAAACATGTCCGGGAAGTAGTTTCTGAAATGTCTGGGAGAAGGGTTGACGAAGTTCGGGTTGCAATATCTCCTTATAGGATTTGTCCTTTGGGAGCTCATATTGATCATCAGGTTAGTCGGGTATTTCGTGCTGCAGTCGTGCCAAGTAAAAGGAGGTTGCTCGTTGAACTATCTATTTTAAGCAAGATCTTTCTATGAGGTGTGTGACAAATAAGATTTAGGTCTGCATGTGGGACCACTTTCTTATTTGTCATGCTTTGGGATGGTCTTGTTAAGATAGGTAGGTAGATTATGACCTCCTATTGTTTTTGTTTTGTCCATTTCATTTATGTTAAGGTTAAGTTATTGATGAAGGCCACAATCTATTATTATTATTGATTGCAGGGAGGAACAGTTTCTGCTATGGCTATTAACAAAGGAATACTTCTTGGATTTGTCCCTTCTGGAGACAAGCAGGTAAGATCGTAAAAATTTTTTCATCTTCTATCATTGTTAGTTTGAAGGATAGGTTTTTGTGTCCTTCATTACTAGATTTTGATTAAGAAGGCTGATTAACTGAACATTTTTCTCAAATTAATCACATCAAATCACTTCCATTCTTTAACGCTAATCCTTTGCCTAGAGACCTTTTCAGATAGTGCAAATTTGATTAACAGCTAGTAGATGTTCTTTCTTTCAATCATGCATTTGAGTCACTGTGCTAAGCTGGAATGTTATGGTTGGTCTCCCACTAGCTTCTGGAGTTCAATTTTCTTTTTTTTTTTCCTCTTCTGACTCCCACCAGCACCTTACAATTTATCTTCCCTTTTCTGTTAACAGGTCAGGGGTATACTTCCTCTGTGAAAGAAGTATCCCCTCCTTAGAATAAGTGAACTCCATCCGGTAATATATACTTGAATTTGCCTAAACTTTTATCTTAATGTCATTAGTTAGCTGCAGCTTTAATGATTCTATTTCTTGCTCATGACTCCCTGTCATAATGCCATTCACATATAGTAGGATTGCTGTGACCTTCTCTTTGGTATGTTTGATGAATAGTATGATCCTCTTGACTTTGCTTGTATCTTCTTTTGATCATTGCATTTAATAATTTTCTGAAACAAGCTCAAGAGGACCACGTCAACCCATAAAGGGCTTTCCTTAACTTGCACTCCTTTCCTAAACCAACCCTTCTATCAAACCCTGGGGGTAATTCTAGGAATATTTCCTCTTCTAACTCTCTATGTAGGAATCACTGTCAAAGTGGCCAGTCAATTTTTGCCACCTGAGCAACATCTACTTGTAGTTTATTCCATACATTTGAGTACACCCTTTGTTATCAGCGTTGTCTTGTACCTTTTTAGAGTACCGTCAACCCTGTAACAGGTGTGGAAATCCAGTTAGACTTGATATGTTTCGTATCTGCAGTTCTATCTACTGCATCCATTCCTTTTTTTCACCAATAGCCTCCATCTCCTCCTCATAACTTATGTCCAATTCTTAAGGCTTTTATAAGCTGATGTAGGAATCTGTATGTTTTCCAGTGCAATAATGAAAGCTAATTGCTATGTAGCATTTCTCTTGGATGATAAGGAAACTGCAAATGGGATAAAGTGGCTTGGCTTTGAACATTACCTTCACTCAAGAATTTTGCTCGAACTTGATCAAGAGTGTTCTTTCTTTCCTTCAAGACTAGTTCACTACTTTAGAAGGCTCGCTCCAGTTATGAAGGAGATTGAGAAGACTCGTGAGTAAATTTTTTGGATATGGACTGATATGTTGTGAGACTTAGATGACTAGGAGATGAGAAGACTTGAGTAAATTCTGCTGGTATGGACTGATGTGGTGTAGAACTTGGGTGACTGATTTTATAAAGGAATAAAATTTAACACCTTATGGAATGCAAAGTGATCTAAACTCTAAAGAGTTAAAATTCTCACAGTTTCTACCCATGTTCTTCCATTGAAAACCATCTTGGTATTAGGGTTAGTTTCAAGTTAACAGTGTTCCCTCTCTCACAATTGTAGTCCTTCTAAGAGTTTGAGTACCCAGAATACACATTTAAGGCTTTTGGGTCAAATTTGTCTCAAGAAGGATGTGATCTTAGACATTAGCAGTGAACCCAAGTATCCTCAGTGGTTGCAAGCATTGCACCCAGCCACCACCCCCCCGCACGTAATAAAGTAATTGGAACATGATACATCTAGTAACCTTGAACATATGCCTGTTGTTTCTCTCAGTCACTCCATTTATTGAGGTGTATTGACACAAAGCAATTTGTGAATAATTCCTTGCATTTTATGAAATTAAAAAAGTTTTCAATTGAAAAACTCATGTTAGTTAGTGGATAGGTATTTTCTTAATGGAGACACATGGATCTGAATTAATTACCCGTTTCACTCTTTTCTTTCATCAACTACACCCATGACATGAATATTGATAAAAATCAGAAACAACCTAATACCAGAAAGATGCGGGATCTTAGGGCCCCTAATATCACTATGTACAAAAGAGAGAAAGTACAAGAAGTCTTCTATTAGAAGGCAAATAAGAGTTCTAGCATTGCTTAACAAGTGCAGACTTTACAATGAAAATCACCAACTGATGTACTTGAAAAAAATCAGGATTAACGTTCTTCAACATTTGAAATGGGGACGTCTTAGGCGAAAATGTTCCAAACATATTTGTGAACTTTTAGATACATTAGAATTATTAGAAATACCCATTGGTAGAAGGGATGAAGATGGCCAGTGCTTAGTCTTCCTCACATTAGAATTTGCATCAAGGACATGTAGTCCATCTTTAACCCTAGCAAGTCCAATTGTCACCCTGACTCTGGTCCTGTATAATCCAGTGAGTATCAAAGAAGGTTAAGCTAAAAATTTAATGTTTTAGTACGTTGAAAGATGGATACGAGGTCAATGAAAGCTTTAGGACATGCAATGATTTAGATCTAAAGTTTGGCTCAAACTGATATCCCCTTCTCCAGCAGTGGTGGTAGTATTCCCATCTGCAATTTTTATTTTCTTGTGACCAGAGAGTGGTTTATGTGATTGAAAACTTGTAGCATTAGTTGTCAAAGGGTCCACAGCACTGGAATTTATAATTCAAGTTCATTTCATGACATTTTATTAGCTAAGGAAGACTCAGAAATTAGTCACTTGCCTGTTGGGCAAGAGAACATGCCCTTGAAGTGCTCAACAGGGAATACAAGTGTTGCCTCAATTTGTCTATCTCATCATTGTTGAAGTTCTGGGTATCCCTTTGCTTTTGACTTTCCCAAGGAGTATCAGCTTGGGTGGCTATACGAGCAGATGTCTTTTGGTTTTCTTTGAAGCTGTCACTTCCACTGAACACTTTTTCTTTCCATGTAACCCGAAACATGTCTCTCTGGTATAATCGAACTTCTTTCTTTCGGTATGTGCACCACAGGTTCTCCCTACCACTTTGTTCTCACCATCTGCCCTTTTTTCCTCATCCTGATTCCCCTTTTTCTAGGCTCCATTTCCCTACTTTGCGGAGATCATAGCTGAGCATCAATCTGTCCTTTTTCAAGCATTGCACTTGGTTTGCTTTATGTAGCTCTAGTGATGTAATACACTTATCCAAGGGTTGGTAGATTATCTTTTCCCAAAGCTTGTACTCTCACTTGATCAAAGTATCAAATTATACCTATAAGGGAACTTAAATATCCTTTCACTCTTCACAAATTTCATTAGTGTCCGATTATCCTAACTACATCTCATCTCTAAACCTTGGTAGCAATCTAATCAAGCCAAACACCATTCATCATGTAGTAATACTCAGTTATAGTGACATGACATTGTTCAGTAGCAACCATGCTGGTCTTACTCTCAAACTTGAGGGCTGCATCTTGAGCTTTGGAGTACATCCTCTGCAGTCTCCAAAATGTCTTTATCAGTTGGGTGGAATAACATTTTTTGTTGATTTCTGGTTGCATGAAGAGCCAGAGCCAAGACATGACCATTTAGTTTTCTTCACCTCACACATCATATGTTTCATCTTTTGGATTCCTCTCCCTTTCAAGTAGGTCGTAAGAACTTCTGATCAGTAGAAGTTATTTATTTGTCCCATCTAGCCGGTAAGAAGGGTGTGGCCTAATCTCCACTCTTGATCCCAAGAAAGTAAGTGCTAGTAAATGGAAGCTGGCTGTTGCTGCAGCCACTTAATTTATTTGCAGGGAAAGGAATAACAAAGGAGTTTAGCATGCAGAATGGCATATGGAATGGATTGTGAGGTCCATTGTGTTTGCTGTAATGATCATACTAGATTTTTTGATGTTTTTAATTCAGTCGCTGAAATGATTCGTTAGGCAGAGTCAAAACAATGGATAGTCCCTAAGATCTCTTGGTATTGCAATATATTATACTTTTTTTACTCTTCTTTTGGATAAAGTCAGTAAATTTCATTAATAGAGAGATAATTACAAAGAGAACCTATACAAAACATACTGTAGGACTCACATGAGACCTAAAATCTTGAGCATATCACCAACAGAATCAAAAGCACGTTAAAATTAAAATTTTGGCATTATAAAGCATGAGTACTATCCATTATAAAAAATAACAAAGTATCATCCTAACTACGTCATTAGCTGTTCTAGAACTAACACCTATTTTTTTCTCGTTCTGTTCCCTCCAAGCAAAATAGATTAACCAAGCTAGTGATGATTTTAGAAAAGGAGTTGACTGGGGACAAACAAAGTTAAAAAGATCCTTTGTAGCATTTGCATTTAAAGGAGAGATACTGCTAGTTGGAATTGCCTTTTTTAAGCTCTTGCATATGGCCAAAAAAAAAAAAATCTTCAAATTTCCTAAACAATGGCACACTTGATGAAAAGATGACTATGAGGCTCTTTCTCTTCAAAGCAAAAAAAACAACAGTTTTGGGAAATAATACCCCACTGAACAATCCCGTCCATAGTCAATAGCTTTTATCGTGCTACTAACCACATGATAAAAGAATGTCTAGGAGCTAACTCTTTAAACCATACAAAATTATTTCATGATACCTTTGTTCCTTGTCCTCAATTGGAATTGTACATCTCTTTAATTGAAAGTTGTTTAGAGAAGTTATCCTTCCATTCTAATCTATCTTCATAAAGTATATCCAGGCACAATCCACTTCCCATTTCTGATTTGATCTTCCCAACTTTCCCCCATAGGCTAATTTCATCCTTCATTATTAATGATACAACATAGCATGCTTCTTTAGGGTACCCAGATGAGTAATTTATTCTTTCCCCCAACCAATCCACTAAAGCTCCCTTTGGGTATCATACATCATACTAAGGAGATATAATATTTTCATTCCTCGCTTCCCATCTGAAAATAACGCAAGCAAAGGTCTAAGTTGTAACAACTTCTTCGATGACCAAGTAGCTATTGAAGACACTTTCATTGACCAAAAGTTCTTACCTTTAATAAATTTGGATTGAACCCAAGATGGCTATTATGAGAAGCAAATAGTAAAATGTTTCTATTTTCTATATTTGTGTGTACATACATAGAGTGATGAAATTAGAGAGTATTTGAAAAGTATATTTCATATATAATTTGTACAAGAATACATCTATTTATACAAAAAATTTGTGACTACTGATCTACCTTGCCTACCATACTATTAATTGTGACTATTGGT
Source organism: Combretum micranthum (assembly GCA_024138025.1). Classification (NCBI taxonomy): domain Eukaryota; kingdom Viridiplantae; phylum Streptophyta; class Magnoliopsida; order Myrtales; family Combretaceae; genus Combretum; species Combretum micranthum. Next base: position 334,825 of record JAMXBD010001158.1, read on the forward strand.
TTTTCTTACCTACCATACTATTAATTGTGACTATTGGTCTACCTTACCTACCATACTATTAATTACATTGTTAATATAATACTAATAATATTACACGTATATCAACACTCCCCTCAAGTTGGAGCATAGATATCACACATGCCCAACTTGCAAACTAAAGTATGATAGGTCCTGTGACACAACCCTTTAGTAAATACATCAGCCAGTTGCTTATCAGATGTCACATGATGTAAATTCAAGGCACCATTATTCAATTTTTCTTTGATGAAGTGTCGATCAATCTCTATGTGCTTGGTTCTATCATGTTGAACTGGATTTTGTGCTATATTAATAGCAGCTTTATTGTCACAATACAAGGACAGTGTATCTTTGCTTGATAGACTTAATTCTTCTAATATCTTCTGTACCCACAGAAGCTCACAAACCCCTTGAGCCATAGCTCTGTATTCTGCTTCAGCACTTGATCGAGCAACTACATTTTGTTTCTTGCTCCTCCATGTTACTAGATTTCCTCCTACAAAAGTACAGTAGCCAGTGGTGGATCTTCTATCACTTGGAGATCCAGCCCAATCTGCATCTGTAAAGCATTCTATCTGAAGGTGACCATGTTTGGCAAATAGTAGTCCTTTTCCGGGAGCAGACTTCAGATATCTCAAGATGCGAAATACTGCTTGCATGTGTGATTCTCGTGGATCATGCATAAATTGACTCACTAGACTGACTGCATATGCAATGTCGGGTCTAGTATGAGAGAGATATATTAGTCTTCCTACCAATCTCTGATATCTCCCTAAATCAACTGCATCACCAATTCCAACTTGTAGCTTATGGTTGTTTTCAATAGGAGATTCAGCTGGCTTACAACCTAACATGCCAGTTTCTTCCAGGAGATCCAGAATATATTTTCTCTGAGAAATGAAGATACCTTTCTTTGATCTGGCAACTTCAATTCCTAAGAAATATTGCAGTTTTCCCAGATCCTTGATTTCAAATTCCTGGGCCAAAAGTTTCTTCAATCGAGCTATCTCCTTTTCATCATCTCCTGTCATTATATCATCAACATAAACTATGAGAATAGTAATTTTACCCTTGTTATGTTTAATAAATAGAGTATGATCTGCATTGCTCTGTTGATAGCCGAAAGAAGTCATAGCTTTGCTGAATCTGTCGAACCATGCTCTAGGAGATTGCTTTAATCCATATAATGCCTTTTTCAGTCTGCATACTTTCCCATGTGTTGTTTCAGTATCAAATCCAGGTGGGATCTCCATATACACTTCTTCTTCTAAATCTCCATGTAAAAGGCATTTTTCACATCAAACTGCTGTAAATCCCAATCAAGATTGGCTGCACATGATAACAAGATTCTGATTGTGTTCATTTTTGCTACTGGAGCAAAAGTTTCCTGGTAGTCTACCCCATATTTGAGTGAATCCTTTAGCCACCAATCTAGCTTTGAACCTATCAATTGATCCATCAGCTTTGTGTTTTACAGTAAACACCCATTTGCAGCCTACCAGTTTCTTTCCAGGTGGAGAGGTAACAAGCTCCCAAGTCTCATTCTTAGTCAAGGCTTTCATTTCTTCAATCATTGCTCCCTTCCATTTTGGATCATTGAGTGCTTCCTTCCAATCCTGTGGAATAGACACAGACGAAATGGACAAGGCAAAACCTCTATAGGTAGGAGATAAAGAATCATAGGAAACAAAATTAGAAATGGGATGTTTAGTACAGGCTCTAACACCTTTTCTTTGAGAAATAGGTTTATCTAAATCATCAAAAAATAACTCACCAGAAGAGGATGATTCTTGGCAGCGAGAGTAGGTTGCACGATGACTTCTTCTGTTGTGTCTTTGTTTCTCCTTGAGTACCTCTTCAAATCAGGTTTATCCAAACGTCCAATTTTCTCCCCCTGGATTATAGTCTCCTTCTGATCATCACTTGTTCTTGGGGTAAGATCAATGAGGGTCACAGTACTAGGTATCATCTCTTCCTTTGCATTATTCTCCCCCTGAAGAGATGATGGAGTTGGATTGTAGTAAGGTTCAGTTTCTCTGAAAGTAACATCCATACTCACAAAATACTTCCTAGATGGAGGGTGGTAGCATCTGTAACCTTTTTGTGTCGGCGAGTACCCAATAAACACACACTTAAGGGCTCTTGGATCTAGTTTCCCAGCATCCTTAGTATGAACAAAACAAACACATCCAAAAACCTTTGGAGGGACAGTGTATGTGTTATGTCCTGTTAAGATTTCTAAAGGACTCTTGTAGTTAAGGACTCTAAGAGGCATTCGGTTGATCAGATATGCAGCAACTAGAATTGCATTTCCCCAGTAAGGCTTAGGAAGATTCATGGTAAACATAAGAGATCTAGCAACTTCCAAAAGATGCCGATTCTTCCTCTCAGCTACCCCATTCTGTGCACTTGTATAGGGACAACTAGTTTGATGAATTATCCCATGTGACCTTAAATAAGAATCAAATCTTTCATTCATGTATTCAGTGCCATTATCAGTCCTAAGAATTTTTATTTTAGCATCAAATTGGGTGCAAACCATCTTATGAAAAGACTGAAAGCAAGAAAACACATCACTCTTAGCCTTAAGTAAATAGACCCAAGTCATCCTGGTGCAACAATCAATAAAAGTGACAAACCATCGATTACCAGACAAGGAAGTAGTCTGAGTAGGACCCCAAACATCAGAATGAATAGTCATGAAAGGAAACTGGCTTTTATTATTAATCAAAGGATAAGAGTTTCGAGAATGTTTTGCATATTCGCAAGGATCACAAACTAATGAATCAAACTGAGTCTTTGAAAACAAACTAGGAAATAATTTACTTAACACAAAAAAGGAGGGATGTCCCAAACGCCTATGCCATTGCAAGATTTCTTGATTAACATCTTTATTTTCCCCATAAAAAACCTGTTGGAGACTAGATCCTTGACTTTCATCCAACATATATAAGCCATCGTGCAATCTACCACTGCCAATCCTCTTCCCTGTTTGAAGATCCTGAAAGACACAATGATCAGGAAAAAACTCAATTTTACAGTTGAGATTTTTTGTAAGTGTACTGACAGATAACAGATTGACAGGAAATTGAGGGACATGAAGCACAGAGGATAGTTTGATATGGGGAGTACAGAAAACAGAACCTGTTCCAGAAACTGGAGTAAAAGAGCCATCGGCTATTCGGACATTGTCCTTATTTAAACATGGTGAGTATTCAAGAAGATTTTTTGAGGAGCCCGTCATGTGTCTATTCGCACCAGAATCAATAATCCAATGATTAGTATCAAGGGTAGCAGAAAAAGCATTACCTGACTGCACAAAGTTGGATTTGGCACCGGAGGAAGATTCTTTATGAGACATCAGACGCTTAAGATACTGAATCTCATCAGGAGAAAAGAAGTCAGAGGGAGTCATCTCAGGAGTTGTTATAGTTTCAGACAAATTTGCCCGAGTAGAATTAACTCGTTTGCCTCCACGACCTCTCGTTGGGCGTCCATGTAATTTCCAGCAAGTCTCTTTGTATGACGTGGTCTTCCACAATAATCACATCGCAAATGATCCTTATTAGAACTTTGGGTTTTCAGCTGCTCAGATGAATCACTAGCTGCTACTAAACCAGATTTTTCAACTTGTGGGATATAGAGCATGGTATTGCGTCTGCTCTCTTCCTGCTGAACATAGGAATATGCTTCCTCAAGAGAAGGAAAAGGGGTCTTACCCAGAACATGAACTCTAATCTGATCAAATTCATTGTTCAGTCCGGCCAAGAAATCATAGACCCTTTCTTTTGCAAGCAGTTTCTGAAATTTGACTGCATCTTCAGTACAATCAGCCTGAAAATCTTGATAATAGTCAAGCTCTTGCCACAGCCATTCAACTCAGAAAAATACTGCGAGATTGTCATCTCTCCTTGCTTCAAACCATGACTTTGTTTCGAATCTCATAAATCTGGGCATCATTTCCCACTTGTGAATAGGTGAGAGTAACAGAATTCCATATTTTTGCTGCTGTGTCAAGCAATAAGTATGTCCTTGAAATTTGGGGCTGCATGGAATTGATAAGCCATGACATTACCAGCGAATTTTCAGAATCCCACTGGTTGAATGTTGGATCAGTTGTTGCTGGTTTGACTTTAGTACCAGTAATATAATCCTGCATTCCCCTAGCTTTGATAAATAATAAACAAGACCGTGACCAGGCAAGGTAATTATTTCCATCAAGCTTGACAGGGTTAATTTGCAGTGAAGGATTATCAGTACTAATAGCTGCAATTTTCTTATCACTTTCCATATTGAAAAAAAGAAAAAAGAGATACCAGAACAATCCAAAAAAAAAAATATCGCGTCGGAACAGTACGTCGGAACAGTACACTTCGTCGGCGAAAGAAGAAAAAAAGGACAAGCAACGATCGGAAAAGGGCTGTCGATCCTAACGCCACTTGCCGGAGGTGTTTTTGATGTCCCACCGCCCTCACGCGCCGGCGCGTGAATATAGACGCGTCCTCCTTGGCGGCGCGTGTAGCTCACGCGCTGCTCCGTTGGCCGCCGTGACCTCCAGAAACCCTAATCGGCGGATGGCCTTCCTCCTAGCTAGGCTGTGTCGAAAAAAATAGGTCGGAAAAGACGACTAAACCTAATCCATTCGCTTATACCAAAACGGAAGGAGTTTGGAAAAGAAAATTATGACCTAAAAATGGTTTTAGGCTCTGATACCATGATGAAATTAGAGAGTATTTGAAAAGTATATTTCATATATAATTTGTACAAGAATACATCTATTTATACAAAAAATTTGTGACTACTGATCTACCTTGCCTACCATACTATTAATTGTGACTATTGATTTTCCTTACTTACCATACTATTAATTGTGACTATTGGTCTACCTTACCTACCATACTATTAATTACATTGTTAATATAATACTAATAATATTACACGTATATCAACATAGAGATATATATACAAAGTTTTTGTGAATATTGGTATACTTCACCTACTCCTTTATTAATTACATTACATAGTAAATATAACACTAATAAATATAATATTATCTATAACACTTCCCCTCAAGTTGGAGCATAGATATTAATCATGCACAACTTGTTACAAATATAATTTATTCTAGCCCTATTCAATGCTTTAGTAAAAATATCTGCTAACTGTGCTGCCGTCTTGATATGCCTTGTAAAGATCAGTTTTTGCTATCTCTTTTCACGAATGAAATGACAGTCAATTTCAATATGCTTGGTTCGCTCATGGAACATAGGGTTAGATGCAATATGAAGAGCAGCCTAATTATCATACCATAACTGAATAGGTACTGGTACTTCTAGACCAAGTTTAGTCAAAAACTGATAAATCCATATTATCTCACACATTAATTATGCCATAGCCCTGTATTCTGTTTCTGCACTTGAGTGAGATACAGTGTTCTATTTCTTGCTACTACAAGAAATTAGATTACCTCCAATGAAAACATAATATCCAGTAGTAGACCTTCTATCTATTTTAGATCCTACCCAGTTAGCATCTAAGAAATACTTGATACGATTATGTTCATTATCTCCATACACTAATCCAAGTTCTGGAGCACCTTTTAGATAACATAAAATTTGTTCTAAAGCTGCTCAATGATGTACTGTAGGAGAAGACATAAACTGACTTACAATACTAACTGGATAAGCAATATCAGGACGGGTTACAGTGAGGTAACTTAACTTCCCAACCAAACGCCTATATCTCTCAGGATCCTTAAGCAACTTACCCTCTTTTGTAAGCTGCATATTTGGGAGCAAAGGAGTGCTACATGGCTTGGCTCCCAATTTTCCTGTCTCTGTTAATAAGTCAAGTATATACTTTCTTTGAGACAGAAAAATACCCTTCTTGCTCCTTGTTAACTCAATACCCAAGAAATATTTCAACATTCCCAAATCCTTTGTTTGAAACTGAGTTTGCAGAAATGATGTGAGAGAGGAGATCCCTAAACTATCACTTACAGTAATAATAACATCATCAACATATACAACAAGAAGAATCATACTAGAGTTTGTACGTCTAAAGAATACAAAATGATCTGACTTGCTCTTTTGTAAGCCAAAATCTTCTATTGCCTAACTGAATTTCCCAAACCAGGCTCGAGGACTCTGTTTCAAACCATAAAATGACTTTCGAAGACGACAAACTTTACCCGACTCCCCCTCAACAACAAACCCAGGTGGTTGCTCCATATATACTTCCTCCTGTAAATCACCATGTAAGAATACATTTTTGATATCCAACTGATACAAAGGCCAATGATGAGTTGCTGCTAAGAATATAGATAACCGAACCGCAGTTAACTTAGCCATGGGAGAAAAAGTGTCTAAGTAATCTACCCCATAAGTTTGAGCATATCTTTTAGCCATAAGATGCGCTTTCAACTGAGCAACCGATCTATCTAGATTCACTTTAATAGTAAACACCCACTTACAACCAATCGCTTTCTTTCCTATAGGTAAGTCCACTAGATCCCAAGTATCATTAGTATCTAAAGCATTCATTTCTTCAATCATAGCTTCACGCCAACCAGGAGAGAGAGCACCATGAAATGTCTTAGGGAGTGCCACAGTATCAAGTGAAGCAATAAAAGAAGACGATGACAACGGCGACGATAAGTGATCGTATGAAACAAAAGAAGAAATAGGATAAGCACAGTGACATTTACCTTTTCGAAGTGCAATTGGAAGATCAAGGTCACTTGGAGGAGGATCTGTGGAAGAAGAGGATGGTTCAGGACATGAAGTAGGCAGATCACGACGTCTGGAATACACATATCGAATATGAGGTCTTGGTGGAAGTGAAGGTGATGGTGGCAGTGTTGATGAAGTTGTTTGTATACTTAGAGATTGATATGTAATACGATACACCAACAAATCATCATTTGCATCCTGTGTTGACTTTTCAGTTAATGGAACAAATAGAGTATTTTCTACAAACGTAACATCCATTGACATAAGATACTTGTCGAGATGAGGACAGTAACACCAATATCCCTTTTAAACTCAAGAATAACCCAAGAAGACACACTTAAGAGATTTAGGATCCAATTTGGTTACCTGAGGACGAACATCACGAACAAAGCAGGTATTGCCAAATATTCTAGGTTCAATAGGAAACAATGATTTTGTAGAGAACAAAACTTTATAGGGAATTTCACCTTGAAAAACAGATGAGGGTAGACGATTGATTGAGAAACATGTAGTGGAAATTGCATCAGCCTAAAACTATTTGGGAACAATTGTTTGAAATAGGATGGCCTTGCTGTCTCAAGAAGATGTCGATTTTTTCTTTCAGCCACTCCATTTTGGGATGGTGTATCAACACATGAAGATTGGTGAAGAAGGCCATTTTGAATCATGACTGTCTGAAATGAGTGAGAAAAGTATTTTTTGGCATTATCACTTCTTAATATACGAATAGAGGTATTAAATTGTGTTTTGATTTGAGAACTGTAGAGTTGCATATTAAGTAGGTAGAGTTGGTAGGTAGAGTTGGTAGAGTTATACCTCTTGTACGTATATAAATACATATGTATTGTGTAAATGTTTTATCAAGAATATATCAAAAATATACTTTTTATTCCTTTTTCACATGGTATCAGAGCCTAAACACAAACCCTAAACATAAACCTTAATTTTCACAAATTAAAAAAAAAAAAAAAACCCTAATTTTCGCAGCTGTTTGCGTCTGGATCTTTTCTTCCCGGTGTTGGATTTCACATCTGATTCCGTCGTCGTGTTCCTCTCTTCTCTGACGACCAAACCCCGGAAGCTCGCCGCCCGCACTGTTCATCACGTCACTGTTTACGCGGTACTGTTCACTGACCGCATTGTTCAAGCGTCACAGTTCACGCGGTACTGTTCGTTTGTTTATCTCCATTGCAGCTATGCGCCATTGGCCCTTGTACCAATTGGATATTAAGAATGCTTTTCTTCATGGTGAACTCCAAGAGGAGATTTATATGGAGCAACCGCCTGGCTTTGTTGCTCAGGGGGAGTCTAATCTAGTATGTAAACTTCGTCGTTCACTTTATGGTTTGAAACAATCTCCACGTGCCTGGTTTAGTCGGTTCAGTACTGTTGTAATGGAGTTTGGAATGATTTGTAGTACATCTGATCACTCAGTTTTCTATAAGCACACATTTGAAGGAAAATGCATATACTTAATAGTGTATGTAGATGATATTATCATAACTGATAATGATCAGCATGGTATTACTCAATTGAAGGCACATCTTTTCAAACATTTTCATACTAAGGATCTTGGCTTGTTAAGATACTTCCTTGGCATAGAAGTTGCTCAATCCAGTTCTGGTATAGTTCTCTCTCAAAGAAAATATGTCTTAGATATACTGGAAGAAACAGGGATGCTTAATTGCAAGCCTGTGGATTCTCCTATGGATCCCAATGTGAAGTTATTACCAGGACAGGGGGAGCCTTTTGAAGATCCAGGGAGATATCGTCGTTTGGTTGGAAGACTCAATTATCTTACTATTACTCGACCTGATATATCTTTTGCAGTTAGTGTTGTCAGTCAGTTTCTTCAGTCTCCTTGCACTAGTCATTGGAATGCAGTGATCAGAATTCTTAGATATGTGAAAAATGCTCATGGTAAAGGTTTACTATATGAGGATCATGGTCACTCTAAAGTGGTTGGATATTCTGATGCTGATTGGGCAGGTTCTCCATCTGATAGACGATCTACATCTGGGTATTGTATTCTTGTTGGAGGCAACCTGGTATCTTAGAAAAGTAAGAAACAAGATGTTGTTGCTAGATCAAGTGCAGAAGCAGAATATCGTGCCATGGCTTTGGCAACTTGTGAATTGATTTGGTTGAAACAGTTGCTTGAGGAGTTAAAATTTTGTGAAACTTCACAAATGGAGCTAATTTATGATAACCAGGCTGCATTACATATAGCTTCCAATCCAGTTTTTCATGAGAGAACTAAGCATATAGAGATTGATTGTCACTTCATCCGAGAAAAGATCTTATCTGGTTGCATCTTCACTAGTCATGTTAATTCAAATAATCAGTTTGCAGATATATTGACTAAATCTTTAAGAGGTTCTCGTATTGAATATATTTGTAACAAGCTTGGTGCATATGATTTGTATGCTCCAGCTTGAGGGGGAATGTAGAGTTGTATATTAAGTAGGTAGAGTTGGTAGAGTTAAACCTCTTGTACGTATATAAATACATATGTATTGTGTAAATGTTTTATCAAGAATATATCAAAAATATACTTTTTATTCCTTTTTCACAAGAACAAAAGGCAGTAAAATGAGAAAATATTTCAGAGTGATTTTTCATGAGATAAAGTCAAGTCATACGGGAGTAATCATCCACAAAGGTAACAAAATATCTAAAACCAGGTTTAGATGTACCAGGACAAAGTCCCTATACATCAGAGTGGATTAATTCAAAAGGTATGCTAGCTCTTTTATTAATTCTAGGAAATGTAGACAATTGGTGGTGTTTTGCAAACTGACATGACTCACAATCTAATCTTGAGACACTATTAAATTGGGGATAAAATTTCTTTAACACAGATAAAGAAGGATGACCTAACCGGCAGTGTACTTCAAACGGTGTGAGAACGGTGGAACATGCAACAGATCTTGACACTTGAGTATCCAGAATGTAGAGACCTCTTGATTCATGTCCTTTACTAATAATCTTCTTTGTCATAAGATCCTGAAATAAACAATGGTTTTGAAAAAATGTAATACAACAATTCAAGTTACGAGTGAGTTGACTGACAGATAGTAAGTTAATAGAAAATTGAGGTAAACATAATATTGAGGACAAGGGAAGCTGTGAAGTAGGATTAATAGAGCTAGACCCGAGGACACATGACTTTGATCTATCTGCTAGTGTGACATTTGTAGGACTTGTGCAAGCCTGATAAGTGGAAAAGAGATTAGGATTACCTGTCATATGATCTGTGGCACTTAAATTGATAACCCACTTGGAAGATGAGAAAAGAAGACATGTATTTGGTTTTCCTAACCCATTACTAGCACAGATATGGCCAGATGAAGCCTTCAATGCTTTTTGAAATAGAGAGAATTTTGCATATTCATTGGTAGAAACAGTAATTGTTTTCTCGACCATCTTGTTTAACATAAATACAAACAAATACTAAGCTTCTTATCCTTTTTCAAACTCAAAATAAAATTTGTAAAATATTTTCCACAGTAAGTGTAGAAATTCGACAATCATCCAAAACAGAACCAAGAGCCTAATTCCATGCCGTTAAACAACCACAAAATTTCTAGAACGAACACAAACTCTACAACACTCTAAAACCAACACAAAATCAAACACACATGCACGAATTCAGCATAAAATACTCGAACCACCGCTGCATCTATCATTCGAACATGACCATGAGTCATATCAGACACAAGATCAAGCAACACCAGATTGCGTAGTGAGAAATTTTCAAGTGCGCTTCCCAAGACGATCGAAATGATAAACGAAGCTTAAGAGAACATAAGATCGGCTTTACTTGAAGAATGTTGAAGCACGCAGGTGGGAGAAGGGAGCCTCACGCACCCCCATGCGTCGGAGAAAAAGGATGCCGAAAGCTGGAAGCGGCGCATGTGACTCACATGCGTGTCGGAAGCTCGCTGGACTTTGTGGGGGCCGATTGGCGGGTGCTCCTCCTTTCTAGACAGGCGGTTCCCCAAAGAAAAAAGAACCTCCTACACTCGCTCACTCTCAAGATGCTCGTTGCACTCTAAGGCAACTTCAACATGATGAAAAAAACAAAAGACGACCATTACTCACTGGGCAACAAAAAAGAAAAGAAAAAAAAACTTGAAATTTCAAAGGATTATAATGGCTCTGATACCATGTTATGAGAAGGAAATAGTAAAATGTTTCTATTTTCTATATTTGTATATACATACATAGAGATATATATACAAAGTTCTTGTGAATATTGGTATATCTCACCTACTCTTAATTACATTATATAGTAAATATAACACTAATAAATATAATATGATCTATACAATGGCCAAAGGGAGTCAATGGTATCTAGGCAAAGGGGCCACAAATGTTTGAGTTGAGCAGACTTACTCCACACATCTATGTGTACACACCATATCCTAATCTACCTTAGCCTTTGCTCTCTTTTCATCACTTCCATTCCACAAAAAATGCTTCATCTTCACTGTCAAATCCTTTAGGATGCATTTAGGGAGAGTGAAAATAGGAGACCAATGAACTTTGATAGGGAAGAAAAAGGAAGAGTTTTATTTATCCAATGATTTATGCGCTTACTAAATCGTTCCACTAAAAAATGACAAATGGATATGTTAGATTTTGGCAATGAAAGTGGAACTTTCAAGTACTTAATAGGTAGATCACCTGGTTTGAAACCCAATACCTGGCATAGTCACCTTTTCTTGTTGAGAAACACCACTATGAAAGACATTACTTTTTTCTTGGCTTGCAATGAGACCTAAAAACTCAAGGAATTCCTTCAAAGCCTCTTTAATTAAGGAGATAGAGCCTATATTACCTTTGGAAACCCTTTATCAACCCTCTTTTTGGGTAAAAACCAAGAAACACAATATAGCTCTCTCTCTTATTTTTGACAGAAGTTCCTGATTATACCTCTGCGGGATTTAGTTAGCTTTCATTTTTTGAATGGAAGTTTTTGCCCTGGAGACACTGTTGCCTTTTCTGGATACATACTATTTTAATACTGGGAAGAATTAATTTAAGAAATACAAAAGGAGAGAGAGACCACACTAACATGCTTGTGAACCTATTTGTTTTTTGTTGTCTTTTTTCTGACTCAATTCTGGAATTTCCTCAGGTCCATATTCGCTCTAAACAGTTTAAAGGAGATGTCGAGTTCAGGTATGGAATTTTTCTTCCTTCCTTTTTTTCTCTAATGTATAAACGTTAGATGAGTTGCTTAGTTTATACTGTATGCATAATGGATTTTATCAATATAAACAAGCAGCTTCAATTAATTTTCTATCCCTGTCATACTTAATATTATGGTCTTACATTTTTGCATTTACCCTTGTTTACATTTAGTTTTTTAGTGAGTGATGATCTTGATCTTGCATTGCTTTTTTTTTGCATGTGTAAAGTTTCTTCATTTGCTAGCATCTATTTCATGTGCTTTGATATGCGTGTGCATTTCACATGGCTCTTCTTCTGTATGCGAATGTTCCTGAAGTTGCTCTATATGGTCCCTTTGACAAATGTAACAAGTTTGTTTAGAGTTTTACAATCTTTCCTTAGAAGTGTAAAATTGGAAGTGCAATATCTAATAATTTTCAAAATATTATGGAAATTCAGATATTTAAAAGTGAATATATGCCAAAAAATTCATGTATGACAACATTATATGCCCAAAGCCAAGAATGCTTGGGCAGGAATGAAACTGCTGGAATTCGATCAGTTGGCACTTCAGTCTTCATTGTCTGCTTTGTTTTATCTATTTCCTTGATATGAATAGATGGTGCTTAAATCTTGCCCTTCGTTATTCGTTTTGCAATTCAAACATCTAAGTATTCAGCACCTTGAAATCCTCCTGCTTTCATGTTGTTTGCTTACTGGAAAAAGGAATAAAGATGTTAACCTCTCAAATCATTATAAATGAGATTAGAGGAGGAATTTCGTTGAATTAATATGCATAGAGGATTTTCCAATTTAAAGGAATGACCACAGAAGGAGGGGGAGTCTAGAGGACAGCAACAGTCAAGAACACTGCTTAGCCTTTTTCTCTAAGTGGGTTCATCTGTCTGGATCCATATTCATGAGAATCGACAAATTTTCACACTGGTTGTAAATATAAATTCTAATGCAACCCTTCTCATCTGCCGAGCTTGGGCAAATTAATAACTAATGCATGGTCTTTCATTTATATATATATTATTTAATTAGTGAATTATGAAATCAATTATATTTTATTGTTCAAATTACTTGCTGGTACAATCTTGGTGTTGACATGGCTTTTGCTGTAACCTAAGTTCATGAGCTTATCCAGTAGTTTATTTTTTAAATGGATATATAGTTATAAGTATGGTACTAAGCAAGTTGGAAATGAGTATCTAAATTATTAAAGCTGAGATATCTATTTGGTGTCTTAAGCTGTTAAAAAATGAAATATGTTTTCAAAAAAAAGTTACACTAGGGTGTTATATTATGGAATTATTTTGATGACATGATGAAGTTTTGTTGGAAGAGGCATGGAGAGGATGGAAAAATGGGGTAAAGGTGTGTGGACACGGAAGTTTTGCGTTTAAAGTTCCGACACTAGGAATTATAGGTAAATGAAAAATATTCAGACGGTTTTATACAAACATGTATTTTTTTTCAATAAATCAGAAAAAAATTCATTAATAATGAAGGAAGGAATACAATTGCAAAGCAGGACTGGGGCTCGAAAAAAGCTATACAAGAGAAACTAAGAAAAAACCTGTCAAGTTAAAATCAAGCAAACTATATCATCCTTAAATAAGGACATTTACATGATACATGATTTTCCTAGCTAAAAAGGAACTAGAAGGAACTAGTAGGTATATGTCCCCCCAAACGGGATGAGTCGTGTGTGTGCCATATGCAAACATGTATTTATAAAATAAAAAATTAAATAATTTATTTAATTTAATCAATTATCTTTTTATAGGACTTGTGTAACTAGAGCAGCTTCCACTAGTGTTCTAATAATTCTGACATTATTTGGCAAATCAAGTTGGGTGTGAGAAAAGAAATCCTGAGATTCAATTAAATGAATATTTCTACTACAATAATTTTGAAGCAATCAAATAAGTGGGCATTCATAGCTTCATTTAGTGGAATCATTTGAATGTTCCTGAGGAAGAACTTAAAACTTATGAATTTTAACCATTATGAAAATATCAACCCAGTTACGAATCTGAGGACCCAGCTTCATTGACTATGGGCAATTCTATAACTGCATTATGTTCTTAGAAATGATGTGACTGAACCAATATTTTTTAATTCTCATTTAAAACATCTTGATGTTACTAAAAGCCACACTTAGAACTTAACTCACGCCTAGGATGTTGTTAGATGCTAGCTTTTTTGAATAAAGTCTTCACTAATAAAAATAATTACAAGAGGGACCTATACAAAAATAATATAGGACTCACAAGAGACCTAAAATTTCGAGTATATCACCATCAAAAAACAACAAAGTATTAAGATTGATATCGTGCAATTAGAAAGCATGATTACTATTCATTACAAACAAATGACTAAGAATCACTCTATCTACTACATTAGCTGTTTTGGAACTGATGCCTATTCTTTTCTCATTTTGTCCCCTCAAAAAAAAAAAAATAAAATAAATAAATAACCAAGTTAGTGATGACCTTCCAAGAAAGATTTAATTGGGCCCTAACAGAGTGAAAAAGATCCTCTGTATTATTAGAATCGGAATGAGAGATATTGCTAGCTAAAATATCCTCCTTCAATCTCTTCCAAATTTCTGAAGCGAAGGTACATTTGATGAAAAGGTAGTTGTGAGACTCTTCATCTTCAGAGCAAAGCAAGCAATAGTTTTGGGGAAAAATACCCCATTGAACAAGTTTGTCCATAGTCAAGAGCTTTTGTTGTGCTGCTAACAACAAAATAAAGGAATGTCTAAGGGCTATCTTTTTTAACCATACAAAGCTACTCCATGATACCTTTGCTTCTTGTCCTCGAATGGAATTGTAGTCCTCTTTGATTGAAAGATGTTTAGAGGGATTATCTTTCCTTACCATTCTATGTTCATAACGTATATTTGGCCACAATCCACTTTCAACTTCCAACTTGATCCTCTCCCAAATTTCCTCCGTAGGCCAATCCCATCCATCATTATTAATGGTACAACAAAGGCATCCTTTTTTAAGGTATCCGAATGAGTAAGCTATTCTTTCCCCCAACAATCCATTAAGACTCCATTTAGGTGCCATTCAGCATACCAAAGAGATATAATATTACCGTTTCCCACTTCCCATTTGAGAAGATTGTGAGCAACAGGTCTAAGCTGTAACAACTTCTTCCAAGACCAAGACACTATAGATGGCACTTTTATTGACCAAAAGTTCTTACTAATTAGTTCAGAATGAACCCATGATGGCCAAAAAGAATCACTGGTATCCAAACAAAAGTATCATAAATGTTTGAGTTGAGTTGCTTTATTCCACATAATCAAGTCAAGAATGCCAAGTCTGCCAAAGAGAATCATTGGTATCTAAGCAAAGGTATTATAAATGTTTGAGTCGGGAACTGCCTTATTCTATAGAATCAAGTCAGGAATGTCAAGACCACCTTGATGCCTTGGTTCTTAGGTCTACATACTACAACCTAATCCACCTTAGTTCTTGCTTTCTTTTTAGCACTTCCATTCCATAAAAACGCTTCATCTTTGAAGTCAAATCTTTTATAATGCATTTAGGGAGAGTGAAAATAGAAGACCAATAAACTTGTATAGGAAAAAAAAAAAAACACACTTTTCACCAATTGGAGATGCCCCACCACCTTATCTTGTTGGGACACACCACCAAGAAAGATATGACTTTTTTCTTGACTTGCCATAAGACCTGGAAGCTCATTGAATTCCTTGAAGCCTCTTTGGTTAAGGAGATAGAGTCTATATTCCCTTTAGAAAAAATCATAACATCATCTACAAAGCAAAAGTGATTAAGCTTTTCTTTTCGACATCTCCCATGATATGAGAATCCATTCTTCTTTCGTACGTCCCGCATTATACATGAGAATACTTCCATCACCAAAACAAAAAGATAAGGAGAGATAGACACCTTGTCATAAGCCTTGTGAGCTGGGGAAAAAACCTATTATTTCTCCATTTAAGTTGATAGAGAACTTAGCGGTTGTAACACATTGCATGATCTATGTGATAAATTGTGAAGGGAACTCCATAATCTTTAAAATTTGTTGTTCTAAGAAACTCCATCGAACATTACCATATGCCTTCATAATATCTACTTTAATAGCACATCTAGGTCTTAAATTTTCCTTGTGATAGACCTAGAGAAGCTTCTATGCCACAAAGATGTTGTCAACAATCCTTCAATCCTTAATGAAAGCCATTTGCTCTTCTCCTATAAGGTAAGGAAATACCATTTTTAATCTCTTTGTTAGGATCTTCAAGATACATTTGTATATTGTATTGCAACAAGAAATAGGCCTAAATTCCCGTAAACTTGTAGGATTCTCTACCTTGAGGATAAGGGAAATGGCAGTGGAGTTTATGGCCTTCAATAACTTACCTGTAGCAAGGAAATCCTTAACAACTATACAAAAATCCTTACCAATTATGTCCCAAGCTAAAAGGAAGAAGTTAGCATTGTAACCATCCGGTCCAAGAGCTTTATCTTGAGCCATAGAGAAAAGTGTAGATTTAATCCCATCATCTGATACTGGTTTTACAAGGTCTCCCCAATCTGTTCTACACACTTTTTCTAAATGAGAGACAGTAGTCTTTGGGGGTTAAGATTAGAAGTTGAAGGCTCCTTAAATAGCTCCATAAAATAATTAACCACCAAGTCCATCATTTCATCAACTGAAGAAACATGCTGTTCACCATTATTAGTAATAGAATGAATAGCATTTCTATGATTTCTTTGCTTTAGGCACCTAATAAAGAAGCTTGTATTGCAATCACCAAGCTTGAGCCATGTTACTCTAGACTTTTGCTTAAGGAAAGATTCTTCCACTGCACTAAGTAGATAATATTTTTTGAAAAGCATTTTTTCATTTTTCTAATCTGCCACACTAGAATTGGAGCGATTAAACTCCTAACAATCATGGAGACAAATTCTAGCCTCCAAAGTCCTTTGTTGAATATCAGCATAATTTTTTTGTTAAGACCCTTGTGTTCTTTAATAATTTCAATTTAGAGACAACTTGGAACATAGGAGTCCTAACAATGTCTATATTTCAAACTCTTTGAATGGTACATAGAAAATTCGGATGTTTCACCCAAAAATTAAAGTTGAAGGACTTATGGATAGCCCTATCAAGGTTCAAATGAATGATAATGGGGCAATGATCCAATAAACCCAGACTAAGAATTTAAGCTTTCAAAGATGGAACTTGCTGTACCCATCAAGGATTAACCAAAGCACGGTCTAATCGCCTGAGAGTAGGATTTGAAGATCAACTATTTGACTTTAAAAGAAAAAAAACAACATTTTCCCCAACTTTATCTTCTAGACTCCTACATTCATTGAAATCCCCCATAATTAACCAAGGGTCATTTATGATACTCTTCAAACTCAACAAGTCCTGCCATAGATGTTAATAGAGAGAGAAGAGAGAGAGACCAGAAATATTCTTATTAATTGTATGTGTTAATAAATAATGTACAATATAAGTATATATACATGTACTAAAGGTTGTATCTATACTACTCTAAGCCATGTGGGATATGCATATATCTATAACTTAACACTTCCCTCAAGTTGGAGCATACAAATTATATGCATCAAGCTTGTGACAAATATACCTAATACGAGAACCCTTAAGAGATTTAGTCAAAATATCAGCCAATTGATCATTTGAATTGATATGACTAGTGATAATGTAGCCAAAGATGATATTTTCTCAAATTAAGTGGCAATTAATCTCTATATGTTTGGTTCTCTCATGAAAGATTAGATTAAAGGATATGTGTATTGCAGATCGGTTATCAAAAATCAGCTTTATCTATGATATTTCCAAAAAGTAATTGCTTCAACCAAATGAGCTCACAAGTTGCTAAGGCTATGGTACAATACTTTGCTTTTGCACTCGACTAACCACAACATCTTGTTTCTTACTTTAAGAGAGTACAATATCGAAACTGGATTGAGTAACGTCTATGCGAAAAAAGTACCTTAACAAGCCAAGATCCTTGGTTTAAAAATGTTTGAAGATATGTGCCTTCAAGTGATTAATACCATCCTGATTATCACTGGTTATGATAATATCATCTATATACACTATTAAATAAATGTGTTTCCCCTTAGATGTGTGCTTATAGATAACTGAATGATTAGATGTATTGCAAATCATACCAAACTCCACTACCACAGTACTGAACCAACTGAACTAGGCATGTGGAAATTATTTCAAACCATAAAGTGAGTGTTGAAGTTTATATACTAGATTAGGCTCCCTCTAGGCAATAAAGCCAGGCAGTTGCTCGATATAAATCTCCTCTTGAAGTTCACCATGAAGAAATGCATTTTAATGTCCAATTGATATAAAGGCCAATGTTTTATAGCTGTAATGGATAGAGAACGGAGAACATTTTAGCTACAGAAGAGAATATATCAACATAATCCAATCTATACACCTGAGTATAACCTTTGGCAACTAAGCGAACATTAAGTCGATCAACTTTACCATCAAGACCAACCTTTATAACATAAACCCATCGACACCCGATAAGAGATTTACCAAGAGGTAACGTAACCAAATCCTAAGTCACTAGCATGCAAAGTAGTCATCTCTTCTACTATTGTCTGTGTCCACCCTAGATTTGAAAGAGCCTTACTCACATTTTGAGGAATATAAATAGAAGACGAGGATGAAACAACAAACAATAGTAAATAGGGTGAGGATTACGAGTAGATCGAGTACCTTTTCTGAGGGCGATGGGGAGGACGACTTCAAGTAGTCCTTAGCAGGTAGAGATGTTGGATCAAAAGGTGAGTCAATAGGAGCTTTAGGAAGATGTGATGTGTCTAATGAATGTAGGTACTGAGAGTGCTGATGATAAACCTATAATGTTGGAGGGGAAAGAATAGAATCAGAAGCAATAGGGACAGGCTTAAGAAGAGTTAACTGAGATGAAACAGGGAAGACCTCAAACATAGGGCTATCAGAGATGGATGAGGAATAAATTGAAGAAGCTTCAAAGAATGTAACATTAAGGGATAGATAGTAGTGATGGGTAATAAGTGAATAACGCTTTTAACCTTTTTGATGTTTGAAGTAACCAAGGAAAACACACTTGATGGAGCATGTTGATAGTTTATCCCGACCCAGAGACATATTACGAATAAAAATGTGCAACCAAAGACACGTAATGAAAGAGCATATAACAGTTGATCAGGAAATAAGATGGTGTGAGGAATTTCGTGCTGAAGTAGAGAAGAAAGCATTCTATTAATGAGATAACAAGCAATGAGAATGACATCAGCTCAAAAATGAGTGGGTACATGATGGTTTAAAAGAAGTATACGAGCCGTTTCAATTAGAGGTCTATTTTTATGCTTAGCAACTCCGTTTCATTGAAGTGCATAAGCACAAGAGATTTTATATAAAATGTCATGAGAGGACAAAATTTAGTAAATGGAGTTGAAAAGTATTTGGGAGCATTGTCACTAAGAAGATTTGTATATATGCATTAAACTGTGTTGTGATTTTAGCATAAAATGACTCAAAAATTGAAAATAATTTAGAATGACTTTTCATTAAAAATAACCAAGTATAGCGTAAATAATCATCTATAAATGTTAAAAAGTACTGGAATCTTAAAACAGACACGGCACGACGAGGACCCCAAATTCCAAAGTGAACAACAACAAAAGGAGAGGTAACCTGATTATTGAATAGCTTGAGAAATGAAGTTCTAGACTGTTTCTCAAGTTGACCAGACTCACACTCTAGGAAAGACAAATTAGATAAATGAGGAACCATCTTCTGAAGCTTGGAGAGACTGGGATGACCAAAACGATTGTGGAGAAGAATTGGAGATACGGTGGCACAATAAGCAGTAGAAGAACTTAAAGGGTTTGTGAGGTAGTAAAGCTCCCGTGACTCACATCTTGTACTAATCGTTTGTCTCGTACTGAAGTCCTGAAAAATTACAAAATGAAGGTCAACTTTAATAGAATAGTTTAGAGCACGAGTGACCTTACTAACAGAGACAAGATTAAAAGGACAATGTGGGATATAAAGAACATATTCCAAAGTAAAAAATGGTATGAGTTGTGCACTACCCACAGCTTTAGCTACTGCATTTGAACCATTTGCTACAGTCACAGAAGGTGATGAGGAAGATTTTAATAAATGAGAACAAAGATGAGGATTATCAGATATGTGTTCAAAAGCACTAGAATCAACTACCTAAGGACCTAAAGAGAAAGTTTGAGTGAGAGATGCAATAGAATTACCGTTGTGGGCAAGGGAAGCAGTAGAAGATGAGGACTATTGTGTAGCCTGATACTGAAGATAATTCTCAAAATCAGCTCCAGTGAGAAGAAGAAATTCCCTATGTTATCCATCAGAAGATGTAGGATTGGTATTCTGAATGATATTAGCCCGTGGAGGGCATCCATGCAACTTATGACATTTGTCCTTAGTATAACCCTACCGATGGTAGTAGGTACACCTAAGATGGTTTCCCCTATTACCTCCACCATCTCCCCCTTATTCTTCTCTTGCATTTATGTGAACTTTGGAAGCCATCTGAGAAGCTGAAGCTAAAGCATCTATAGGAGAAGAACCATGCAGGAGTGTATTAGAAACTAATGATACATGAAGAAGGTTAGGGAAAACTTCATCCATAGTTGGTATAGTAGGGCTTAGCCAATATGTGATCACGAACTAAAGTAAGATCAGGACCAAGGGTAGCAAGAATACAAATCATGAAAAATTTTTCTCTTTGAGCGAAATCATCCTTAAGAAACCGACTAGGAGGGTGTAAAGAGTTATACTCAGCTTTAATAGATACCCATTTGGCAAGAAAATCAGTCACCGACATACCTATCTATCTTAAATTAAGCAAGTTGGATATCATTGAGTACAAACGTTGAATATCATTAATATAAAGAGCCTTTGCCTGAGTCTAAATGTCACAACAACTAGTATAATGATTATAAATTGGATGAAGAGAGATATCAATAGATTGCCACAAACAACTCGGTAATAAAGCATCTGCTCTCAACCATTGATCCCTATCCTACGATATAGCATCTAGTCGAGTAATCAAATGGTCTTGTAGACCCTGGCCCATGCACCACAATTCAATGAGCAGTGGCGTCAGATGGCATGTGGCGGCGCGTGTGGTAGGTTTCAGCTATGATCTTCCTGGGTTATGACATTGGAAAAAGGAGGAACACGGTGATGTGATTAGATTTTA
This sequence comes from Combretum micranthum, assembly GCA_024138025.1. Classification (NCBI taxonomy): domain Eukaryota; kingdom Viridiplantae; phylum Streptophyta; class Magnoliopsida; order Myrtales; family Combretaceae; genus Combretum; species Combretum micranthum. The sequence continues at coordinate 356,020 of JAMXBD010001158.1, forward strand.
AATCCAATACCGGAAAAAAAGACAACATACCTTGACAGCAATGGAAATTAGGGTTAAGGCCTGTGTTTAGGTGGAAATTAGGGTTAGGGTTTGTGTAATTTAGATGGTCTAAAATTTCTTACCTCGTAGCTCTAATACCATGTTAATAGGGAGAGAAGAGAGACAGACCAGAAATATTTTTATTCATTGTATGTGTTAAAAAATAATGTATAGTACAAGTATATATACATGTACTAAATGCCGTATCTATACTAGTCTAAGCCATGTGGGATATGCATACATCTATAACTCAACAATAGACTTCTCCTTTGCTCAACTAAATTTGCTCCATAGACCGAAGAGATAACATAAACAAAATCTTTGCTAAGTAACTTGCATCGAACTTAGATGAATTGGTTGGACAAAATATGGCCTTCCACATCCCAAATTAAAGGGTTCCACCCAACTCATAGTCTCTCATTTTGATTAGGTAGAAGGCATCAATCCGGTAGAATGCGGTTCCAAATCATTTGGGTTTTTTAAGACTTTACTTTTATTTCCGATAAACAAACAAGAGACAATCTATTCTCCTTACAAAAATTCACAATTTCTTTACATTTGTTTGGGTCACTTAAACCTCTAATGTTCCAAGAACCAATCATCATACATACAAGAAAAGAATAAAAGTTGCTAGTTAACAAGTAGGGGATGATAGCTATCTGCATGTGTGTATATATAAGTTTTAGAATACTAGTTGGTAAACACCACTCTTCTCATTTACTTTAGCCATGCAAATTACATGAATCCTTAATACTGCTTAGCTACTTCTGTAAGCCACTAAATTACAATTACTAATTTTATTAGTAACTGTAAAATTAAAAAAAAAATAAATAAATTACAACAAAAAAGGTAATAAAAGCATCAAGTACACACCAACTAGATAGAGAGTGCGAGAGAAATTTAGTTGAGCAAGACAAAATGAAGTTTAGTCCACTAAAGCTTAGCCAATATCACATCTTACCACTCTACTAATCATCAAAGCCCATGTTTAGAGAGTTTTTAGGAAACAAAGTTTGCTAAAAAGTGTTAATGAACTCTAAAATGTGGCTATGAGTAACCTAAATTGGGTATATATATAGAATGAGTCTCCAAATAAGGAAATAGGGACTTCATTCAAATGCCCATGTGAGGCATTCGAACAACATTTACTAAATTGATACGTGATCGAAAGCAAGGTAATAAACTTCATTAAAACGAAGCCTTTAAGCAATTGAATGAAGTCCTTTTCATAAGGCATGAGGAGACATGTCATGGACTTTGTTCAAGTAAAGCTCCTTTAAAAATGCAAAAAGGCTTGGTCTATTCAATACCCATCTTCCTTGGAACATCATTTGAACACCTAGTTTAGGATATTCTAACAAAGTTCATCAAGGCTTCAAATTGTGCATTGTTGATTTCTTACTCCTAGGTGTTATATGTTTGGTCTTGCTCACAATTTTACATGCACCCTCATGAAATTAATACCAGCTAGTGGCTACACTTGGGTTAAAAAGGCATTTTATACAATTATTAATACTTTTAGCGACGGAACTTACCTTATATTCTGAGCTGCAGCTTCTTGATTTTTATTCACAGATGACTATTCATTAACCCAAATATATAAAAGAAGAAATATTTTCTCAAGAATATATATGCTTCAATTGATGTGATATTTCCTTCTCTTTCCATTGAAGCAATTTAGTCATTCACAATCATTTATCCATTGTAGTGATAGGGTGATATGATCTTGTAATTTTGTATGGACTTTATTAGGGCTGGCAATTTGTGTTAGCGGTTCATATTTGTATTTCATTTTGTATCAAATTCATGTCAATACCAAAAATAAAATTAATTACAGATTACATATAATTAAGTTATGAGGTAATTATGTTTATTTGTGTTATAATTGTGTTTCATGTTGTGTCTCGTGATTTCTCTTGATAATCATGTTTTCAGTTGTTTCATATTGTGTCTCATGTTGTTGTGTGTCATGATAGCAATCGCTAGCCCTAGACTTTATTGTTTTCCTATGTCAATTGATTTCTTCACCTCCCATCATTCAAACAGTGTTGATGACATCCAACAAGCAACTGCGAAAATCCCTGCAAAAAGCTTTCGAACGCACAATGAAGAATGCTGTTGGGGAAACTATGCTAGAGGAGCTGTGTATGCTTTGCTGTTTAGGGGGAACTCTGTCTCGCAGGTGATTTATTTTTTATCATTATATTTAGTTTTAATTACTTGATATATAAAATTTGTATAGTCAAAGAGAGATGTTCAAACCAGTGAGACATCAAAGTAAAACTTCCAAGGGTGTATCTAAGCTTAGAGAACTAAATGCCTCAGGATCCAGTAAATTTTAATAAAAAGGGTTGCTGTGTATAAATAATGGATAAGAAACATGGATACTGAACTATACTTAAATCTTTCTGGTAGAGAAAAGACATTTGAATTTTCTAGTTTTCAATGTCATGCAGTCACCAATAATGTTGTTTAAATCAAACACTATTCTATGATGCAGGGAATAATTGGATACATATGTGGCTCTGAGGGTCTTGACAGTTCCGGTCTTAGCTCTTCTGCTGCTGTAAGTATATGTTAATTTTTGGCTATGCACTTTCTCAATTTTTAGATCTGTCTGCTTGAGTTTGAGGGACCTTGGGTACATGCTCATTCTATATGAAGGACCTGTCAGTCCTTTGTGCAATTCTTCAGGTTTTGACCTAAATCTCACTGCCTGCCATGATAGCAACATTACTTGCTATAGGCTTTGGTTATTCCTACACATCCTTGAGCAGCTTTTTTATCGAAGGATAATCCAGGCCATCTAGCATCTTAGCACTGCCAAATCATCCTTCCTGAGATCTTGCCCTGAAAAACACAATTAGAGTTAAAAAAAAAAAAAAAGAATAAATAACATGACAATTTGAGTCTTTTGTTAAATTTGCTGACAGACAACAAATTGCGAAGAAAATTTGGGAGATAAGGATCCACAGCGATTTAGTGTCTTATACACATTCAATTGGCCTTCGTAGATAATATTAGACAAACTTCCATCAGCTATTCTAACTTCTTTGTTTTTAGAACATAATGAATAAGTTGAAAAAATAGAAAGAGAGGCTGTCATGTGGACAATATATAATCAGAGGCCCTTGAATATTGATCCAAGGTTTAAAATTTCTAGTGCAACTATGAGTTAATGGACACCTACTACCATGTGAGCCTGAACCATTAGAAGTGCTAGTTACCATTTTGGATTGCAACAATTTTAAATGTTGTTCCTTTTGTTCCATGCTGAAGAGGACAATTGAGGTCTCATATGCTGTAGCTGTAATTGATATGTCCATTTCCTAATGGAACTTCCAGTCAGTTGGTTTTTTCACTTAATGTGCCTTTGCTTATTGCATTAGTCACAACAAATTTTTGGTTCTTTTAGTTACTTGAGGAGTTATGTCACTTGAGCTATTGTGTATCACATGTGTTGGGCCTCCATTTTGAGCTGAAGATGCTTATGGCTTTCTTCCCTCCTTACTCTAGCAATCACTGATGGGGGACAGTGGCTTTCTTCCAATGATTCTCCCTCCAATTTCATTAAATTCAACACTAATGCCTCCCAACAACCTGTAAATTCTATAATCTTCAGTTTTCTTCCTATAATACTGCCTATCCTCATTCTGTTTCCATTCAGTCTTTGAACAGTTCTAAGTCTTGCCGTAGATTTAAGCTTTAGGATTGATTTTTGGGTCTAGCGACATAACTGGAGCTAATATTCTCTTTCATGGAATTCACTAAGTCATGGCTATGGAGCTCTCACCATCCCACATGGCAAATGTAGTCCCTTTTGCAGTGGTGGTTGTAGGATTGTACAATATAATCATAATTTGAAACCTCAAAAGTATCACATCATGCTACTATACGACATATAAAATAAGAAAGATATGCAGCAGATGGCTTATTTCAAGGACGCATCTACTAAGAAAGACATGTTTCAAAGTCTCCAAATATATGTAGACTTTAATACTGCTAGATATAATCCAATATGGGTATATCCCTTTTTAATTGAACAATCCTGAAGTTGTGACCATCTAAATTGTCATATATCTGCTTTAATTTTCACTGGTGGAACCCACTGTGAAGCATTTTTATTGCTAGTACTTCTCACTGACATGCTCAATGGGTTTAAAGCTCTTCATTTCCTCCCATGCAAAGGGTATTCATGACCTTTCTTACCAAGTGGAGAGCCCAAACCAAGCTATTATAAATGCAAAAAAGGTACTAAAGACTTTGAACCCATACAATTTGCATAATGTGGGGGGCAGAAGTGATTCAAAAGGACAAGGAAACAATAAAAAATGACATGACATATTAGGTAATAATGAAGATATGGTTTGCAATAGAGAGTAATGGTGAGACAGGATCCATACAGCCAACCACATCATGTGGAAATAAGGCTTCAGGGTTGATTTTGTTGTTTTCAAAATCCCTATAAGATATAGCTAAATTACAATAATACCATACACGTGAATGGAAGGTTGTTCTTTAAGAGCAGCAAGTCATTGATAGCAAAAGCTTGTACACAATTTATCTCTTAATTTTACCTTTAATTAGAAAACAGTAATGTCCAAACAAGTGTAAATATGCCTTTACAGCTTGCTCCCCCAGTAATTTACTCCTAAACTTGTTTGTTCAATTAAAGAGGCCAGCTCATAAATTACTGCACTAACAAGTGACGACTCATGCATGCTTTAATACAAAAGAAATAATGCCAAACTAGCCCCTCTCAAAATTTGATGAATGGAACAGAATTTGTGTCAAGCACAAGTTGAAGTTCAGCCCATGTTTGTTCTTAACATCTGCACCAAATAGTTTGAGATCTGATGTCTTTAGTAACTAGCATTGCTAGTTTTCAATTGAAACATTAGGTGTTTGAACCCCGGAATTAGAAGGAAATTAGTTGGCAGTAAATTGCTATCGAATCAATTTTTGTTTGAGCTAAAGTTAGAATTTCTTAATTGTATTACAGAGTAGTCACACGATCCATATACATACCTTACAATATATTCATCAGCTACCCAAACAATATATGTTATATCATGTTATTCCTTTTTGCAAGAACCAATTGTACTCAATTTTAATTTGATGACCTCATAATATATGAATTTCACTGTGCTCATTAATCCTTATTGCCGTTTATACATTGACTGTACTGGACTACTGTCCTTTGATTTTTTTTGCATTTGGAGTATACCCATTTGATTATTAATCAGTTGTAACCATATAATATATATTAAACTTGCATAAAAAAAAATACATTATTTTCTTGTGCGCCAAAGATTTATACTTCATATTCCAATAATCCAATTGTACTAATTCATTTTTGTCTTGTATCATAAGCCTGTTCAGCAGAGCAGTTTCAGTTATGTTTAACCATCGGGTTATGTTGGATGTTTTTCAGGTCGGCATTGCCTATCTATTGGCTTTTGAAAGTGCTAACAATTTACTGATATCACCTACAGAAAATATAGAGTATGACCGGTATGTTATCAAATTTATTATCCTTGTGGAATATCAGTGAAATGTTATTTGCAGAGTTTCTGCTCTCAAAAAGGTGTATATGTTGAGATTTCAATTATGCACTACTAATTATCTCTCTCAAATTTAGTAAAAGCTAGGCTGTAGTTGTGTTTTTGCTAAATTGGAACTTTGAAAACACAAACTCCTATGTTCCTTTCATTACAGTATTTTTGAACAAGTTCCTGGATAACAAGCCTAAAGGTTTTCTTATTGATGATAAATTGTCATCATTGCTTTTTTCTTGGAAACCATGGGAAAAATAGATGTTTAAATCTTATGTATTATACTAACTAGATTTACTTTATGGCTTGACTGTCAGAAGTCAAGCAAGAAAAAAAATCAAGAATTCATTCCTTACTTTAGAGCAAATTTAGCCTAAATAATTTGAAATTGTAGTATTTAGCAAATCTTTTATCTATTTATTTATTTTTTTTTCAGATTTGTTGGAGAATTAGGTAGTATTTTATTCACCGTATCTCAGATACATCCAATATGATCATATTGATCCTCATCCAATCACTCTATCTAGTTTTCCTTATAATTGTATACATATTCATCACATTAATCAATAATAAAGCAATTGTTTTCACCTCAATAAAATTCTTCATGGTATTAGAGCTTTAGTCGATTAAATTAACAAAACAAGCATGCTTTTGAAAAATTCAAGAAACATCACTTGGACCAATATAAAGTTGGATACTTTGATGGGTTAGTGGTCTCAAACTGAGTGTTAATGCATCCCATGTATCAATGGAAGTATGGAATTTACTCCATAAACTCAATGTGAGTTGAATGGAGTGAATTTTGAAAAGTGGTTACAAACTGTTAAGCTAATTTAAGAGTCTCCACTTGTTAAATAACTGCAATTGCACAATCTTACTAAAATTGTTCAAAGCAAGTAAAAGTTGACAAGTGTACTACATTGTGCAAGCAATATAGTTGATGAGTTAAGGTCATATTCCAAAAGGATGCTAGCTACTAGTTATATTAGTCTTAATCATAACAAGGAAAACCAAAAAGATTTGATTTTTTTTTTTTTTTCAACTTTTGTTAAAATAAATTACTTTACTTAATTGGGACTTGGGACACCCAACATTGTATAAGAGTACAATTATAGAGTAAATGGTAGGAATATCACTTGGTGTTGCGATTGTGCTATTAGCTTAACATGTGTTCTGTGTATTGAATTATCAACTGGTTTAGTGTTTTTTTTTTTTTAAAAAAAAAAACTAAGCATTAGTTAAAAACCTTTTTCCCTGAAGTGAATGATTTTTTTCTCCAAATTAATCATTTTTATTCCTAGGCAAGGGATTAATTTCCAAAACCTTAACTGAATTATAGCATGTCTATCTATAACAAAACCCACCAATTAATAATCTAAGCACAAATGTTCAATTCATCATCTTAACTAAGGACAAAGAAGTAATGGATACAAACAGAATTCAAAGCAAGTAATAAAATATTTACAACATGAAACCTATTATCCTCCTATGTATTGTTCTGACCAAAATGGCAAGTAAGAAAGTGTCTAAGCTCCCCAAATAAAATAAAATAAAATAAAACAGCAATTTTTACAATAGAAAAATAAATAATACATAATATGAAGGCTATAGAGAGCTGAAATTGTTATATTATAATATTAGGTTAAGCCCATTATTTATTTGAGCTTGACTCCTTAGGTTAGGTGATAGAGCTCAAGGAGTTAGGACCACAATTGGGATAACTCAAAGAGATTTGGCTTGGTGGGCCTGGAATTGGGATCATTGGATCAGTTTGTCCGCTTTCAATCTTTCCTATGCAAGCTCATGCACTAAAGAGGAAGACTATTGGCTTGGGGCCCTTAGCAAGTTTATGAAATATGGTTGTTCCATCTAATTCGTCAGTCACTATGATGATTTAATAATTTTCATCAAAGTCAAGTGTATATAAATATTCAGCTATTCCTATTCAATATAAAAAAAAAAAAAAAAGAACTCAAGAGATCAAAGAAACGGTGATTCATGGGGATATCTTTGCTCTTAAGGATCAACAAGCCTTTCAAGCAAAATTTGATTTTCACTACTTAAGTACTACAAGGTAAGTGCTTGAGGTTTTCTTAGCCCCCTTGCCTATCACTTGTGCATTTGAAGTACCTAGATTTTCTAATATCCACCCTTTCAATTCTCTACAAGCCATCTCCTTAAGTGTGATATACTCATCACTACTCCAAATGCCATATTTAACATGAGACTTGCATGATTCTCACTTGACTACTTCAAACGGATTCTCACATTTACAAAAGGCTAAGTTAATCTTTTTTCTTTGGAGTTTTTTCACATGGTCCACCATCAAATGTTCCTCAACGATTATAATCCTTAGTCTTCATATTAATTAGTGGGTTTCCTTTTGTCAAGTAATGTTGCACCTATAATAATTTGCAAGTATATATCCAGATTTGATGCTTTTTTTTTTTTTAAATCACAAGCACTAAACCATACAAATATAAATAACATAAAATCAGTGTTATAAGCATGTAATTAACAAATGATTCATTTAACACCAAGTTTTGATTCTGTTTCTGGATATTGTATATTTGATCTGTTGAGGGAATGTTTTATTTCTTTAAATAAACTTTATCAATAAAAATACATTAAAATGCACACTAATGTGGTCTTTGAGTCAAGAATAATGTGTAAGTTTACATGTTATCAATGGCAAGTTAGGGTATTTAAGAGGAACAACCTTAATTCCTACAAATATGTCTGAAAATGATGGCAAATGTGGAGGTGAGAATTCAATGGTTATGCCACGGCTGATTAACTATGTGGACCAAGGATTGGTGGACCCTACTTTTTTTGCAAAGCAGCAAAGGAGATATGGGATGCTGCCCAAGTAATCTACTAAGAGTTGGAGAACTGGCCTGCTTTCAGTCTAAGCTTTGATTCATCAGTCAAGGCAATATCAATGTGACAGTATTATAATGTGATGATGGAACTTAAGCAGGAGATGGACATGTTTTATGAAATCAATTGGAAGTGTGTGATGCACCAATTATGGCAAAATGCAAGAAAAGGATTGGGTTTTGAGGCAAAACTTGGATTTAGATGAGATGAGAAGACATCTTACTGGTAGAAAACCCTTTCCTATCCTAAAAGAAGTCTCCATTGAAGTTTGAAAGGAGGCAATTCAATGGCATATTATGATGGTAGCATAACCCCCTAAAGAGAATCCTCAAAGCTTTGTGTCATATGATTGGGTATGATTTCTATTAAGAACATATTCTATCATAGATTTATTCTTGAAGAATTTCTTACCATGTTTACCTATGATGAATTAATATATTGGTGTGAACAAAGAGATAAAAGAAATATATTTTCTGATATTTCTTATTAATTTGTTTGTACATACATAGAGATATATATACAATGTACTTGTGACTGTTAGCATGCCTTACCTACCACTATATTAATTATATTATGTAGAAAATATAATACTAATAAATATAACATATAACTTAACACTCCCTCTCAAGCTGGAGCATACAAATCATATGCACCAAGCTTGTTACAAATATATTCAATACGAGAACCCCTTAAGGATTTGGTCAATATATTAGTAAACTGATCATTTGAATTAACATGATTAGTGGAGATGCAGCCAGATAAGATCTTTTCTCGGATGAAATGACAATCAATTTCTATGTGCTTAATTCTGTCAGGCAATACAGGATTGGAAGCTATATGTAATGCAGTCTAGTTATCACAAATTAGTTCCATCTATGAAGTTTCACAAAATTTTTGCTCCTTAAGTAACTGTTTCAACCAAATCAATTCACAAGTTGTCAAAGCCATGGCATGATGTGCTGCTTCTGCACTTACCTAGCGATAATATCTTGCTTCTTACTTTTCCAAGATACTAGGTTTCCTCCAATGAGAATACAATACTAAGAAGTATATTGTCTATCAGATGGAGAACCAGCCCAATCAGCATCAGAATATCCAATTATTTTGGAGTGATCATGATCTTCATATAGTAGACCTCTACCTAGAGCAACTTTCTCATATCTAAGACCACTGCATTTTAATGACTAGTACAAGGAGATTGGAGAAACCGACTGACAACACTAACTACAAATGATATATCAGGTTGAGTGATAGTAAGATAATTGAGTCTTTCTACCAAACGATGATATCTTCCTGGATCTGTAAAAGGCTCCCCTTGTCCTTATAACAATTTCATATTGGAATCCATAGAAGATTCCACAGGCTTGCAATTAAGCATACCAGTTTCTTCTAGTATATCTAAAACATATTTTCATTTAGAGAATACTATACCAGAACTGGATTGAGCAACTTCCATGCTAAGGAAGTATCTCAACAAGCCAATGTCCTTGGTCTGAAAATGTTTGAAAAGATGTGCCTTCAATTGAGTAATATCATCTTGATCATTACCAGTTATGACAATGTCATCAACATACACTATTAAGTAAATGCATTGCCCCTCAGATGTGTGCTTATAGAAAACTGAGTGATCAGATGTACTGCAAATCATTCCAAACTCCATTACAATAGTACTGAACCGGCTAAACCAGGCATGTGGAGATTGTTTCAAACTATAAAGTGAATGTCGAAGTTTACATACCAGATTAGACTCCCCCTGAGCAACAAAGCCAGGTGGTTGCTCCATATAAATTTCCTCCTAGAGTTACCACGAAGAAATGCATTTTTAATGTCCAATTGGTATAAGAGCCAATGTCGCATAGCTACGACAAAGATAAACAAGCGAACAAAGGACATTTTAGCATCAAGAGAGAATGTATCAACATAATCCAAATCATACACCTAAGTATAACCCTTAGCAACCAACCGATTCTTAAGCCGATCAACTTTACCAACAGCATAAACCTATCAACATCCAACAAGAGATTTGCCAGGAGGTAGGGGAACTAAATCCCAAGTACCACTGGCATGCAAAGCAGTCATCTCGTCTATCATTACCTGTGTCTATCTTCAATCTGAAAGTGCCTCACTCACATTTTTGGGAATAGAAATGGAAGATAAGGAGGAGACAACGGTACAATAAGGTGGAGATAAACGGTGATAGCTAAGGCAATTATAAAGTGGATGAGGAGTACGAGTAGAACGATTACTTTTTCTGAGAGCTATAGGAAGGTCCTCAGCAGGTGGAGATGTTGGAACAGAAGATGAGTCAGCAGGAGCCTTTGGAATATGCAGGGTGTTTGAGGAAGGCAGGTGTTGAAAGCGTCAATCGTAAACCTGTAATGGTGGAGTGTAAGGAATAGACTCAGGGATGATGGGAATAGCTTCAGGAAGAACTAACTGAGAGGGAATAGGTAAAATCTTTGATAAAGGAGTCTCAGATGAAGAGAGAGAATAAAAAAAGAAATATTCAAAGAATGTAACATCAGGGGACAAATAGTAGCCACGAGTAGTGGGTGAACAACACTTGTAACATTTGTCTCTCGTATGACTCCACAGATGACAGTAGGTACACCTAGGACGGATTCCCTTAACAGTCCCACAATCACCACCCTATCCTTCTCTGTTAGCTATGTAACCTTAGGAAGGCATCTAAGAAACTAGAGCTGAGTTATCCATAGAAGAAAACCATGTATAGGTGTATTAGGAATTGATGACACGCAAAGAAGGCAAGAAAAAACTTCATCCATAGATAGTATAGTAGGACTAGCCAATATCTAATCATAAATTGAAGTAAGATCAGGACCAAGTGTAGCAAGGATGCAAACCATGAAAAACCAAAAGTGGGTTAGAAAAGACACGTCGGCCAAAAAGATAATAACAGGAGCGAATGACGGTGGCGGTGCGTGGCGGCACATGATGGCGCTTCTGGTGGTGAGCTTCCTGAGCTTTGTCATCAGAGAAGAGACGAACACGACGATGTAATCAAATTTGAAATCTGAAATTTAATATGAAGTAATAGAATAAAACTGTTATATATTGTGTTATGTACAAGATGAGAATATATAGAGCAATGTTTCTACCTACCCACCTACCAACACATCATTAATTACGATATCTAATTAATATTAATTTACATTCCTTAACATTCCCCTCAAGTTGGAGCATAGATATTAATCATGCCGAACTTGTTACAAATATCATTGATTCTATCCCCATTCGATGCTTTAGTAAAAATATCTGCCAACTATGCTCCAGTCTTGACATGTCCGGTGGAAATCAATTTCTATTGTATCTTTTCATGGATGAAATGACAGTCAATTTCAATATGCTTGGTTCTCCAATGAAACATAGGTTTAGACGCAATATGAAGAGTAGCCTGATTATCACACTATAACTGAGCAGGCATTGGTACCTCAAGACCAAGTTCAATAAAAAACTGATGAATCCATACTATTTCACACAATGATTGTGCCATAGCCTTGTATTCTACTTTTGCACTCAAGCGAGATACTGTGTTGTGTTTCTTACTTCTCCACAAACACACAACATCCAGTAGTGGACCTTTTATATATTTTGGATCTTGCCCAATCAGCATCTGAGAAACATTTGATACGATCATGTCCATTATCTCTATACACTAATCCGAGTCTCGGAGTACCCTTTAGATAACACAAAATTTGTTCTAAAGTTGCATAATGATGTACTGTAGGAGAGGACATAAACTGACTTACAATACTAATCGGATACGCAATATCAGGACGGGTCACAGTAAGGTAATTTAACTTCCCAACCAAATGCTTATACCTCTCAAGATCTTTGAGTAATTCACCCTCTTTTGTAAGCTGTATATTAGGAAGCATAGGAGTACTGCACGGCTTAGCTCCCAATTTTCCTGGCTCTGTTAATAAATCAAGCACATACTTTCTTTGAGACAAAAATGCCACTCTTGCTCCTTGTTAACTCAACACCCAAGAAATATTTCAGCATTCCTAAGTCCTTTGTTTGAAATTGGGTTTGCAGAAATGATTTGAGAGAGGATATTCCCGCATTGTCACTTCCTGTAATAATAATATCGTCAACATAGACAATAAGAAGAATCATACCAGAGTTGGTACATCTAAAGAATACAGAGTGATCTGACTTGCTTTTTTGTAAGCCAAAAGCTTCAACTGCCAGACTGAATTTTCCAAACCAGGCTCGAGGACTGTTTCAAACCATATGATGACTTTCGAAGACGACAAACTTCACCTAACTCTCCCTGAGCAACAAACCCAGGTGGTTGCTCCATATATACTTCCTCCTGCTAATCACCATGTAAGAATGCATTTTTGATATTCAACTGATATAAAGGCCAATGATGAGTAGTTGCTAAAGATATTGTCAACCGTACAGCAGTCAACTTAGCCACGGGAGAAAATGTGTCTAAGTAATCTACCCCATAAGTCTGAGCATAACCTTTAGCCACAAGACCTTCTTTTAACCGAGCAACTGATCTATCTGGATTAACCTTAACAACAAACACCTACTTACGACCAATTGCCTTCTTTCTTGTTGGTAAGTCCACTAGGTCCCACGTACCGTTAGTATCTAAGGCATTCTACAATAGCATCACACCAGCCAGGATGAGAGAGAGCATCATGAAGTGTCTTAAGGAGTGCCACAGTATCAAGTGATGCAATAAATGAAGATGATGATGATGACAAGTGATCATATGAAACAAAAGAAGAAATAGGATAGGTACATTGACGTTTACCTTTTCGAAGTGCAATTGGAAGATCAAGGTCAGTTGGAGTGGGATCTGTAGAAGAAGAAAAGGATGGTTCAGGACATGAAGTAGGCAGGTCTCGCCATCTGGAATACACGTATCGAATAGGAGGCCTTGGTAGAGCTGGTGTTGGTGGAGCTGTCTGTGCACTTGGTGGAGCTGTCTGTGATAAACTAGCATATCGTCATCCTTATCCTCATCCTGTGTTGATTTTTCATTTTGTGTTGACTTTTCAATTGATGGAAAGAATGGAGTGTTTTCTATAAATGTAACGTCTCCTGACACAAGATACTTGTCAAGATGGGGATAGTAATATCGATATCCTTTTTGAACCCGAGAATAACCCAAAAAGACACATTTAAGAGACTTAGGATCCAATTTGGTTACCTGAGGATGAACATCACGAACAAAGCAGGTACTGCCAAATATTCTAGGTTCAATAGGAAACAATGATTTTATAGAAAACAAAACTTTATGAGGAATCTCCTTTGAAGAACAGATGAGGGTAGATGGTTGATTAGGAAACATGCAGTAGAAACTGCATCAGTCGAAAAATGTTTAGGAACATTCATCTGAAATAGGAGGGCTCTTGCTGTCTCAAGAAGATGTCTATTTTTTCTTTCAGCCATTCCATTTGGATGGTGTATCAATACATGAAGATTGGTGAAGAATGCCGTTTTGAAATATGTAAGTTTGAAACGAGTGAGAAAAGTACTCTTTGGCATTATCACTTCTTAATGTTTGGATAGAGGTATTAAAATGTGTTTTGATCTCGGCACAAAAGGCAGTAAAATAAGAAAATACCTTAGAACGATTTTTCATAAGATAAAGCCAATCATGCGAGAGTAATCATCCACAAAAGTAACAAAATATTTAAAACCAGGTTTAGATGTAATAGGATAAGGTCCCCATACATCATAATGGACTAATTCAAAGGGGATTCTAGCCCTTTTATTGGTTCTAGAAATGAAAGACAATCGATGGTGTTTGGCAAGCTGACATGACTCACAATCTAATCTCGAGACACTATTAAATTAGGGATAAAATTTCTTTAACACTGATAAAGAAGGATGTCCCAATCGTCAGTGTACCTCAAATAGTGTGAGAATACTGGAGCATGCAACAGATCTCGGCACTTGAGTATTGGATGTAGAGACCTCCTGATTCATATCCTTTATTAATAATCTTCTTCGTCATGAGATCCTGAAATACACAATGGTCGGGAAAAAATGTGATACAACAATTCAAGCTACGGGTGAGTTGACTAACAGATAGTAAATTAAAAGAAAATTGACGTAAACATAATACTGAGGACAAAGAAAGGTGTGGAGTAGGATCAATAGAGCCAGAACCAAGAACACGCGACTTAGAACCATCTGCTAATTTGATATTTGTAGGACTTGTATAAGCTTGATAGGTGGAAAAGAGATCAAAATTACCTGTCATATGATTTGTGGCACCAAAATCAATGACCCACTTAGAAGATGAGGAAAGAAGACATGTATTTGGTTTACCTAACTCATCAACAGCAGAGGCATGATAGGATGAAGCCTTCATTGCTTTTTGGAATTGAGAGAACTTTGCATATTCATCAGCAGAGATAGTAATTGTCATATCAGTCATCTTATTTAACAAATGAACTTATACTTCCTCTAAACCAGAAAGCAATTCCCAACAGAACAAAATAAGCCAAATGCAACTTCTAAACACGGTTCCAATATTTACTAGTAACCTTAAACTCTTCAATCACGTTAACCAAATACCGAGTTTTCAAAACCACCAAAACAAAAATACTATACTCAACAAACCCAACACAGAGACAATACTTATAGTAAAACAAATGCCCAAAATACACCGCTCAATACAAACAATAATGAAATCAGGATCTCAAAATACTCTAATTAGATTAAACAAACCTCCGAAACGAACTTTACTCTAACCCCCAGCCGACCAGAACAATATTTCCACTAAACGACTTCTAATAAGGATCAATAGGATCAAATCAACATCAACAGCTCCCAGATGGCAGAAAAAATGCTCCACACTCCTAAATGCGCCTCGCCTCCATGTGCCTTGAGTTGGCGCGTGTAACTCACACGCGCATCGGACGACCGCCGAACCTAGTCGGAGCTTCAACCGGCGACCAATCTTCCCTCCTAGGATGGCGGTGATGAAAAATATACACGCTTTTCGGGGTATGTATAAACCAAATGCTACACACTAGGGTATCTAGGGTTTATGAACTATTGCTTAATCCCTAATTTAAAAAAAATATGTATATATATTTCCTGAGGCTCTAATATCATGAAATTTAATATGAAGTAATATAAGAAAATTGTTACATATTGTGTTATGTACAAGATAAGAATATATAGAGCAATGTTTCTACCTACCCACTTACCTAACACATCATTAATTATTGTGAAATAAAAGAGTAAAAAGTATATTTTTATTGATAAAAGGTATACACAGTACATATGTATTTATATACGTATAAGAGTACTCTATCAACTCTACCTACCAACTTTACCTACCAACTCTACACTCCCCCTCAAGCTGGAGCATACAAATCATATGCACCAAGCTTGTTACAAATATATTCAATACGAGAACCTCTTAAAGATTTAGTCAATATATCTGCAAACTGATTATTTGAATTAACATGACTAGTGAAGATGCAACCAGATAAGATCTTTTCTCAGATGAAGTGACAATCAATCTCTATGTGCTTAGTTCTCTCATGAAAAACTGGATTGGAAGCTATATGTAATGCAGCCTAGTTATCACAAATTAGCTCTATTTGTGAAGTTTCACAAAATTTTAACTCCTCAAGCAACTGTTTCAACCAAATCAATTCACAAGTTGTTAAAGCTATGGCACGATATTCTGCTTCTGCACTTAATCTAGCAACAACATCTTGTTTCTTACTTTTCCAAGATACTAGGTTGCCTCCAACAAGAATGCAATACCCAGATGTAGATCGTCTATCAGATGGAGAACCTGCCCAATCAGCATCAGAATATCCAACCACTTTAGAGTGACCATGATCCTCATATAGTAAACCTTTACCAGGAGCATTTTTCACATATCTAAGAATTTTGATCACTGCATTCCAATGACTAGTGCAAGGAGACTGAAGAAACTGACTGACAACACTAACTGCAAAAGATATATTAGGTCGAGTAATAGTAAGATAATTGAGTCTTCCAACCAAACGACGATATCTCCCTGGATCTTCAAAAGGCTCCCCCTGTCCTGGTAACAACTTCACTTTGGGATCTATATGAGAATCCACAGGCTTGCAATTAAGCATCCCCGTTTCTTCCAGTATATCTAAGACATATTTTCTTTGAGAGAGTACTATACCAGAACTGGATTGAGCAACTTCTATGCCAAGAAAGTATCTCAACAAGCCAAGATCTTTAGTTTGAAAATATTTGAAAAGATGTGCCTTCAATTGAGTAATACCATCCTGATCATCACCACTTATGACAATATCATCTACATACACTATTAAGTATATGCATTTTCCTTCAGATGTGTGCTTATAGAAAACTGAGTGATCAGATGTACTACGAATCATTTCAAACTCCATTACAATAGTACTGAACCGACTAAACCAGGCACATGGAGATTGTTTCAAACCATAAAGTGAACGACGAAGTTTACATACTAGATTAGACTCCCCCCCTGAGCAACAAAGCCAGGCGGTTGCTCCATATAAATCTCCTCCTGGAGTTCACCATGAAGAAAAGCATTCTTAATATCCAATTGGTACAAGGGCCAATGGCGCATAGCTGCAATGGAGATAAATAAATGAACAGAGGACATCTTAGCAACCGGAGAGAATGTGTCATCATAGTCCAAACCATACACCTGAGTATAACCCTTGCAACCAACCAAGCTTTGAGTCGATCAACTTTACCATCAGGACCAACCTTAATAGCATAAACCCATCGACATCCAACAAGAGACTTACCGGGAGGCAAAGAAACTAAATCCCAAGTACCATTTGCATGTAAAGCAGTCATCTCAGCAGATCCTCAGTAGGTGGAGACATTGGAATAGAAGATGAGTCAATAGGAGCCTCTGAAACAGGTGGGATATCTGATGTAGGAAGGCGTCGAGAGCGTCGATGGTAAACCTGAAGTGGTGGAGGGGAAGGAATAAACTCAGAGACAATGGGGATAGACTCAGGAAGAACTAACTGAGAGGGAATAGGTAAAACCTCCGACAAAGAAGTCTCAGATGAAGAGGTGGAATAAAAAGAAGATGATTCAAAAAAAGTTACATCAGGGGACAAATAATAACGACGAGTAGTGGGTGAATAACACTTGTAACCTTTTTGATGTTTGGAGTAACCAAGGAAAACAGCCTTAATAGAACGCGCTGATAACTTATCTTGACCAGGAGCCATGTTGTGAACAAAACATGTACAACCAAAAACACGTAAAGGAAGCACATACAAAGGTTGATCTGGAAATAAGATTGTGTGAGGAATTTTGTGTTGAAGAACAGATGAAGGCATTCTATTAATGAGATAACAAGTAGTGAGAACAACATCAGCCCAAAAACAAGTAAGCATATGGTGATGTAGAAGAAGTGTACGGGCAGTTTCAATGAGATGCCTATTTTTACGCTCAGCCACTCCATTCTGTTGAGGAGTGTAAGCACAAGAGGACTGATGTAAAATGCCATGAGAGGATAGAAACTCAGTAAATTGAGCAGAAAAGTATTCAGGAGCATTATCACTGCGCAAAATTTGTATAGAAGCATTGAATTGTGTTTTAAGTTCAGCACAAAATGATTCAAAAATTGAAAATATCTCGGAACGACTTTTCATTAAATATAACCAAGTACAGCGCGAATAGTCATCAATAAAAGTGACAAAGTATTGATGACCCAAAACAGACACGACTCGACTAGGACCCCAAATATCAGAATGAACTACAGCAAAAGGAGAAGCAGCTCGATTATTGATCCTCTTAGGAAACGAAGTTCTAGACTGTTTCCCAAGTTGACAAGACTCACAATTCAAAGAAGACAATTGTGAAAAATGAGGAACCATCTTTTGAAATTTTGAGAGACTGGGATGACCCAAACGATTGTGGAGAAGAGTTGGAGAGACTGTAGCAGAACATGCCAGATGAGAAGCCGAAGGGTTGGTGAGGTAGTAAAGCCCTGTGACTCACATCCTGTGCCAATCTCTGTACGTACTAAGATCCTGAAAAACAACAGAATGAGGTTTAAATTTAATAGAGCAGTTTAGAGCACGGGTGACTTTACTAACAGAGATAAGATTAAACGGACAATGTGGAATGTAAAGAACATGTTTCAAAGGCACAGATGGTAAGGGTTGTGCACTACCCACAGCTTCAGGTACATGTGAACCATTGCTACAGTAACAGAAGATAATGGTGCAGACTTTAAGAAATGAGAAAACAAATGAGGATTACCAGAAATGTGTTCAGAAGCACCAGAATCAATTACCCATGGACCTAAAGTAGAAGACTGAGTGAGACATGCAACAGAATTACCAGTGTGAGCAGTAGAAGATGAAGACTGCTGTGAAGCCTGATACTGTAAATAATAGATCAGCTCCAGTGAGAAATAGAGATTCAGGATGTTGTGTAGTCGAAGAGGCAGGATTGGTATTCTGAATGATATTAGCTCGTGGAGGACGTCCATGTAATTTGAAACATTTGTCCCTGGTATGACCCCAACGATGGCAATAGGTACACCTAGGACGAGTTCCCTTAACACTCCCACAATCTCCTCCTGGTCCTTGTCTGTTAATCATGTGATTTTGAGAAGCATTTTGAGTAACTAGAGCTGAATTATCCAGGGAAGAAAAACCAGTTACAGGTGCATTAGGAATTGATGAGGTACGAAGAAGTCGAGAAAAAGCTTCATCCATAGATGGAATAGTAGGACTAGCCAATATCTGATCACAAATGGAAGTAAGATCAGGACCAAGTGTAGTAAGGATGCAAACCATGAAAAATTTGTCTTTTTGAGCTAAATCATCTTGAAGAGACTGATCGGGAGGAAGTAAAGAATTGTACTCAGCTTTTAGAGATGCCCATCTACCAAGAAAATCAGTAATTGACATATCTGTTTGTCTCAGATTAAGCAAATTAGAGATGACTGAGTACAAACGCTGAATATCATTTATATAAAGTCTCTTTGCCTGAGTCCAAACATCATAGCAAGTTGAATAATGGCTGTAAATTGGATGAAGAGATGGATCGATGGACTGCCACAAAAGACTTAGTAAAAGAGCATCAACTCTTATCCATTGATCATTATCCTTATTCGGATCATTCATTACATTATCCAATGTAGTGGTCAAATGGTCTTGTAAACCTTGACCGATGCACCATAAGTTCACAGCCTTAGACCAAGATATGTAATTTGAATTTCCTAGCAATTTTTCTGTTGCAATGGCAGGAGATGGAGATAAGATACTTGAAAAAGGACTAGTTTTCAAAGAAAAAGAATCAGCAGCCATGGAGAATAACCTAAAGAAGGATAAATCAACAGTAGACGGCGGCGGAAGGCGGCGCGTGAACAGTGACGCGCGGCGGTTGGCGGCTGAAAACAAGTCGGAACCTAAGGATGGGGCGGTCCGACCGAGAGGAACAAGCGCGTGACGACAATCGGCGGCGCGTGGCGGAAATGAAAGAAATCAACAGCGGACGATATCAGCGGCGCGTGGCAGCGTTTCCGGCGGCGATCTTCCTAGGTTTGGTCGTCGGAGAAGAGAGGAACACGACGACGTAATCAAATTTGAAATCCAACACCGGGAAGAGAGGATCTAGAAGAAAACAGCCGCGAAAATTAGGGTTTTTTTTTTTTTTTTTTTTTGCGAAAATTAGGGTTTGTGTTTAGGCTCTGATACTATGTGAAATAAAAGAGTAAAAGTATATTTTTATTGATAAAATGTATACATAGTACATATGTATTTATATACGTATAAGAGTACTCTACCAACTATACCTACCAACTTTACCTACCAACTCTACAATTATGATATCTAATTAATATTAATTTACATTCCTCAACAAAATCCAACACCTAGAAGAGCAAATCTAGACGCGATCAGCCACGGAAAATTAGGGTTTGTGTTTAAGGTTTGTGTGCTTAGGATTTGAATTTAGGGTTTGCCACTCTATGGCTCTGATACCATATGAACAAAGAGAGAAAATAAATATATTTTTTGATATTTCATATTAATTTATATGTACATACATAGAGATATATATACAATGTACTTGTGACTGTTAGTATACCTTACCTACCACTATATTAATTATATTGTATAATACTAATAAATATAACATATAACTTAACATTGGTCTTATTAAAGGAGACCTCAACGATCTTGTGAACAACACAAACTTTTGAGGAAAATTAGATTTGATTTCTTCTTGTACAATCTGTCCTTAGAAGTCTAATACATGGGCAGTTTCTTTTTCCCCACTACAGCTGGTTTTCCTACTTAACTCTGTTTTTTGACACGTAATTTAACATGCATAATTGCACGCAACTTCCCTAAACTGCACATAACATAAATAGTGTGCAATTGCCATTTATTTAAAAATATAAATCACAAATAAAAACTTACCACTGTTGACAGCAGTACAGCCACTGGGACAGAGGTTTTACTTATAAACACTCATAACACAGCTTGACAAATACTACACCAAACACATATAATATAACGTCGTGCAAACACAACTTAGCTCCATCTATTTTTTGTATTCCTGTCTGAATAGACCTATGTGAAGGGAATACTTTTGGACTCTTATCTTGGGGACTTATTGATATATTAGTTCTAACATTACCCTCCCCTTTAAGAACACGTGTGACCTCACTAACAATAATAGGATATTGATGGCACAACATGGTGGCATTTTCCTTTGATGCTTGCCTGGTGGATAACCGTCCCTTTGAAACAGTACCTCCGCAATGTGTGTGAGCTTCCATGCGTCCTCTTGGCCATGGATATTCTCTGCCCTTATGTGTGGTGGGGATGGTTGGCTGCTGGTTGACAACTTAGTATGCCTCTTAGCAGCTAGAGGCATTTATCTATATGGTTAAGGCTTAAGCAAAACCAGACCACCCACTTCATATTGTGGATCCCTATGGCGATCGTCCGAGGACATTCAAATACTGTCTTGAGCTTGAAGTAGTCGTGTCCTGATTTCCATCAATGCTTGGTCACAATCCATCAAAACCTTGTCTACAGCCTCAAGCTTGGCTGTTCCTGGAAATATAGCAGCAAATATGGTGATGCTCTTCCATGCACAATTCCAAAAGGTGTAGCCTTAAAAGTGATATCTTGTGTAATATAAAAACTCAGCCCATGATACTCATTTCGACCAACTCTTTGCTCAATCTTCCATGAAACACCTTTGTCGTAAAACATTGAAAGAGAATTCTTGTATATTATTTTTAGGTTTACAATGAATCAAATATATACAAGCTGTCTAAAGGATAAAAAAGGCAACTAATAGCAAAATCTCCTAATTTAACGAGTCAAACATTTAATGGCTCATTAATAGCTCATTTAATGGGTCAAACGATTTAATGGGTCAAAGATCCCTAATTTAGTATGATTCTATAATTACAATATCTAAAAATAGAATACATGTATTTTTCCACACTCCCCCTCAAGCTGGTGAATAGGGACTTCCCATTCCCAGCTTGGACACAATCCTCTCAAAAGTTGAACTACTCAGCCCCTTAGTGAGAATGTCTGCAAACTGTCTATGTGTTGATACATATGGAGTGCATATTAGGTCACTGTCCAATTTTTCCTTGATGAAATGCCTATTAATCTCGATATGTTTAGTTCGATCATGTTGAACTGGGTTGTGAGCTATGCTGATCGCGGACTTATTGTCACAATAGAGCTTCATTGGTCTAGTCCAGTTAATTTTTAGGTCTTCAAGGATGATTTTCAACCATAGTAACTCACATATGCCTTGAGCCATTGCACGAAATTCAGCCTCAGCACTAGATCGTGCAATCACACTTTGTTTCTTGCTTCTCCATGTCACTAGATTTCCTCCAAGAAAAGTGCAGTGTCCTGTTGTTGATCTCCTGTCAACAGTAGATCCTGCATAGTCTGCATCAGTATAGGCTTCAAGAGTTACATCCTTATTTCTTTCAAACAAAATCCCCCTTCCTGGTGTTCCTTTGAGGTACTGCAGAATCCTATATGCAGCTCGCAAATGAGTCTCTCTTGGGCTATGCATGAATTGACTTATCAAGCTTATCCTATAAGCTATGTCAGGTCTGGTATGAGACAAGTAAATGAGCCGTCCAACAAGACGTTGGTACATTTCCCTATTCACCATGGCATCTTCCTCTGCATTCCCTAGTTTGTGATTCGGGTATAGGGGTACTTGCTGGTTTGCATGCAGCTTGACTTGTTTCCTTGAGCAAATCAGTCACATATTTCTATTGAGATGTAAAAATCCCCTTCTTTGAATGAGAAACTTCAATTCCTAAGAAATACTTCAATCTCCAAAGTTTGATATCGAATTCTTAAGCTAGGCATTGACTCAAAACTGTTGCTCTTTTTCATCATTTCCAGTCAAAATGATGTCATCTACATACACTAGTAAGGCTGTCACTCCCCTGACGCTGAGTGTTCGATGAATAAGGTATGATCCCCTTGACTCTGTTTGTATCCTGTCTCCAACATAACTCTAGCAAATCTCCCAAACCATGCCCGAGGAGATTGCTTCAAACCATATAAAGCCTTGTTCAGTTTACACACTGTGCCAGTATCCATGTTTTTTCCATAACCAGGTGGGACCTCCATATAGATCTCCTCCTCTAGTTCTCCATGTAGAAATGCATTTTTTACATCAAACTGTTGTAACTTCCACCCAAGGTTAGCAGCTAGGGACAAAATGACTCTTACAGTGTTCATCTTGGCAACTGGTGCAAACGTCTCCAAATAGTCAATTCCATAAGTTTGCGTATATCCCTTTGCTACCAACCTTGCCTTATATCTCTCAATTGACCATCAGCCTTATTTTACTGTATAGACCCATTTACAACCTACTAACTTCTTCCTATTGGCAATCTGACCAATTCCCAAGTCTTGTTCTTTTCAAGTGCCTTCATTTCACTGTCCATGGCTTGCTTCCACTTTTCATCAGACAATACCTCAGATAGGGTGGTGGGAATGGTGATAGTGTTAAGGTTGACAAGGAAGGCTCTATAGGTAGGTGAGAATTTTTTAAAAGAAAGGTAATTTGACAAGGGGTAAAGTGGCCTTTTTGTGCATTCTCTCTTTTCTTTCCTAAGGGCAATTGGAAGGTCTTGATCATCACAATCATTTTGGGGTTCAGTTTCACTTTACAAGGCTGGAAAGTCAGAAATTGTTACCTCATTTAAAGAACTCGGATCAGACTCTTGAACTTGCACAGATCCTGGAATGTGAGTGTCCTTTTTTTGTCTTGACTACACCAAGTTTTTACCAAATCGCACGTCTTCAAAAGCAGATTTTTCCAGGTCAGCAACATGTGGACTTGGAATTAGATTAGATGGGGACTCAGCATGTGTAGGCAATACAGAAAGATCAGCAAGTGCTGCTGGGGACTCAACATGTGTAGGCAATACAGAAAGATCACTCAATTCAAGAAGAAAACTGTCTGAACTCTTTGCCTTATCTTCCCTAAAGCTCTCCCCATGAATATAAGGTTGGGTAAAATATGCCTCTTGTTCACTAAAAGTGACATCTCTAGACACAAAAAATTTCTTGGATGGAGGATGATAGCACTTATACCCTTTCTGAGTGGAGGAATATCCCAAGAAGACACTTTAATGCTCGAGGATCAAGTTTTCCTCTATCTTGATTGTGGACATGAACAAAGGATACACACCCAAAAATGCGAGGTGCAAGATTGTTGGTGGTGGACAGATTTGGATAGAAGGAGGAAAGCGCTTCCATTGGGCTTTTGAATCCTAAGACTCTAGTAGGAAGTCTATTAATAAGGTATGTGGCTGTGAGAACCGCTTCCCCCCAAAACTGTTTTGGAACAAATTTCTGAAACAACAATGCTCGGGTTTGATCTAAAAGATGGCCATTTTTCCGCTCGGCCACTCCATTTTGTTGTGGTGTTTTGACACATGAAGACTCATGAATTATTCCCTCTTTTTGACAGTAAGGAGTGAGGATTTGATTAAAATAATCTCGAGCATTATCAGATCTTAATCGTTTAATACTCACACCAAACTGATTTTTTATCATTGAAACAAAATTAGGGAACACAGAACTAACATCGGATTTATGTTTAAAAGAAAACCCAAGTGACTCGAGTACAGTCATCAATGAAAGTCACAAACCATCGTGCCCCAGAAACATTGGGAATAATAGAGGGACCCCAAATGTCAGTATGGACAAGATAAAAAGGAAAAGTGCTTCTTTTATTACTGATTGGAAAAGGTACACGCTTGTGTTTAGCAAGCTCACACACCTCACAATGAAGACTCTCAACATCAAGTTTAGAAAATAATAAAGGGAATAGAACTTTAACAATTCTGAAAGATGGATGACCCAACCGACAATGATGAAGAAATGCTCTTTCTTTATTAGACAATATGGATTCAGACATTAATGAGTGAGGTAATCTGCTTTTGAAACCGTTCGATCCAGTTGACACCTTAAGACAATAGAGACCATCCTGTTCTTTAGCAAGTCCAATCGTCCTCCCCGAATTCTTTTCTTGAAATACACAATAATCATTGTAAAAAATCACTTTGCAAAGTAAATCTTGTGTAAGTTTCTGTATAGAGACAAGATTGGTGAATAATTTAGGAACATGAAGAACATTTTTTAAGGTTATGGACGGGTTGATTTGGACATCTCCTATACCAGCTACTGTTGCTAGGGTGCCATCTGCAGTGGCGATTTTCTTATTGCTTGGGCACGGGGTGTATGTGCAGAAATGTTTGGAAGAGTGGGTCATGTGGTCGGTGGCTCCTGAATCCATAATCCAGGAGTGTTGCAAAGGTGTTTCTGAGACATTAAATCCAAATGAAAGAAGTTGCTCACCTGAATATGCCAAAGAACAAGTACTTGAGGGTTTCTCTAGATTACTAGGGAATGATCTCACCTTTTCAATCTGTTCCTGATTAAGACCAGCTGACTCCTCTCTATTCTCTTCTTGTTTTGCATCAACAACAATATGAGCCAGCCCAGAGCCACGGGATATACCACCTTTCTGCCCCCATTCACGACTTGGGGGCTTCCCGTGTAGTTTCCAGCATTTTTCCTTAGTGTGGCATGCCTTTTTACAGTAAGTGCACCATAATTCTTCCCGGTTCTGGCTCCTGAGCTGACCGGGTTTCATAGTTTTAGAACTAGCTCTCCTTTCTGCTCCTCCTGAAGCAGCTTTAGCACTTTCAACTACCATGGCCAAGCTATCTGTGGGAGAAGACTCAAGCATTAGAGTCCTTCTACTTTCCTCACTTCTAATAAGAGCTACCACTTCACTGAAGCATGGAACTTCCTGTTTTCCAAGAATTTGGATCCTAACTTGATCAAATTCAGGATTCAAACCAACAAGAAAATCGTAAACTCTATCTTGTTCAATAAAGTTTTGAGAATTGTAGCATCTTCTGAACACTTAGTCTGAATCACCCTATAGTGATCAAGTTCTTGTCATAGGGATTTCAGTTGATTAGCATACTCAGTCACTGTTTTGTTCCCTTGTTTTGCAGCCATGGTCTTAACCTTCACCTCATGTACCTGGGCTGCATCTTTAGCCTTTGAATATGTCTGTTGAATTGCATCCCAAATATCCTTGGCTGTGGTCATAAACATCACCGTATCACTTATCTCAGGAATCATGGAGTTCCATAACCACGCCATGATCATAGAATCCTCCTCATCCCATTGCTTAAATAAAGGATCTATTGGTTGTGGTGCAATACCCGTGAGATGACTGATTTTTCCTTTACCTTTCAGAATGGTTCGGATTAATTGAGACCATTTTAGATAGTTCTTGCCATCCAATCTATACGCAGCTTAAATGTGTTGTAACTCCCCCGATTGTTGAGTACTCGCAGTATGTTCTTGCTTTGTTGTAATCTCAGACATTATGGCTATTCCCAGGCGAGAAAAGAAAAATCAATGATGAAGAAAAGACGGAGACTTTCTGGCAATGAAGGCCAGAAAAGAAAAAAAGGTTCCAGCGATGGAGGGAAAAATTCCGGCAATGAAGGTCAGAGAAGAAATTCTGGCGATAAAGACCAGAAAAAGGAATTCCGGCGATGAAAGCCAAAGAGAAAAAATATTTTAAAAAATCTAAGACTTTGTGAACCCTAAAAATGCTCTGATACCATGTCGTAAAACATTGAAAGAGAATTCTTATATATTATTTTTAGGTTTACAATGAATCAAATATATACAAGTTGTCTAAAGGATAAAAAAGGCAACTAATAGCAAAATCTCCTAATTTAATGAGTCAAACATTTAATGGCTCATTTAATGGGTCAAACAATTTAATGGGTCAAAGATCCCTAATTTAATATGATTCTATAATTACAATATCTAAAAATAGAATACATGTATTTTTCCACAACCTTGAACACATCTTAATAGTTCCATTAGCTGCTTCATGGTTTGACCATTACTTTAAAAATGATAAGTTGATGAGAAGGATAATCCAGTGTGACAAAGTTTGAAAGTTCTTTCTAAAGAAATCTAGTGAGACTCACATCCCTGTCAGTTGATATAGTCTCAGTTAACCCATGAAGTGTAAATACAGTGTTGAAGAATACTCTAGTACAGAGACAACTATATAAAGATGTGACATCAATTTACCATGAGATTTTTGTAAAACTTCAATAAAGTCTGTGGATACATCAAACCAAACCTAGCAGGGAACTTGAAGGGGTTGAAAGAGTCTCACAGGTTGTAGTTCTTCGCCTCTATGAAATTGGCAAATCTATGTATACAAAACCTTGCACTTGTTTCTTGAGTCATTTCCCGTGGAAATCTCTAACCCCAAGACAATGGCTTTCTGGACAGCCCTCATGTGCTGCATTGTGAGTGGAAGCAATAATAGAAGTGCACAAGGCTGATATAGACTTCAAATAGACCCTGTTCCTATAGAAACCAGCTCATCTTTAAATTCCTTACTGTCACCCCATTCTTTATCTTGGACAATCAAGACCAGCAGCTGCATGTTTGGATCAACAAATATTGCTGATATGATCTGGTTAAACAAATGGAGCTGTGGACTTGAGATGGCTTGCAAATTGATTTCGTGATTAATTTTCCTTGACAAGGCATCCGCAGCTTTATTTACTTTCCCAGTTTTATATTCAATTTAAAATTGTTATGGATAATATTGTATTTATTAGTGTCATATTTACTATGTAACGTAGTAGTTGTGGTATACCAATAGTCACAAGTATACCAATAGTCATATTTACTATGAAACGTAGTAGTTGTGGTATACCAATAGTCTCAAGAATTTTGTATATATATCCATATGTGTGTACGAACAAAAATAATATATTGAAATATACGGTTTTTCATATTTTATAACATGGGTACTATTGGGCTTTCTCAACCTCAAAAGCTAGCTCATGAGGTAAGGCTTTCCCTCACACTTATATAGTAGCACCCAGCCCCTTCTACAATCGATGTAGGAGATCCCCAACATCTTCCCCTATCACACATCGAACCATAGGATTAACAGTCCATGCCCGGCTCAACCCGAGATGTTGTAAACCTTGGCTCTGATACCACTGTTGGTGCTATTGAGCCTTCTCAACCCCAAAAGCTAGCTCATGAGGAGAAGCTTCCCCTCACACTTATAAAGTAGCACCCAGCCCCTTCCACAACCAATGTGAGATATCCTCAATGTTTTGGGTAAAGTTTGTCGTCTTCGAAAGTCATTATATGGTTTGAAACAGAGTCCTAGGGCTTGGTTTGGAAAATTTAGTCAGGTGGTTGAAACTTTTAGCTTACAAAAGAGCAAGTCAGATTACTTTGTATTCTTTAGATGCACCAGCTTTGGTATGATTCTTCTTGTTGTCTATGTTGACGATATTATTATTACAGAAAGTGACAGTGCAGGTATATCGTCTCTCAAATCATTTCTGCAAACCTGGTTTCAAACAAAGGACTTAAGAATTGTGAAATATTTCTTGGGTAAGATGACTTATTATTTTATCAGATTTCCTATAAGAGCACGGATACTCCACCACTGCCACCACCATCAAGGCCTCCAATTCAACATGTGTATTCCTAACAACAACGAGATCCACCAGCTTCACGTCCCGCACCAATCCCTTCTTCCTCAATAGATCCGACCTCAAATGACCTTGATCTTCCTATTGCTCTTCGCAAAGGTAAACAACAATGCACTTACCCCATCTCTTCCTATGACGGCTTATCATCTTCTTCATGTTCCTTTGTTGCTTCTCAAGGCTTTATCTCATCCTGGTTGGCGCACAGCAATGATAGATGAAATGAATGACTTATATGCTAACTGTACATGGGATTTGGTAAGCTTGCCTGTAGGTAAAAAGGCTATTGGCTGCAAATGGGTTTTTGTAGTTAAAGTTAATCTAGATGGATCTATTGTTTTCCTTAAAGCTCGTCTTGTGGCCAAGGGTTATGCTCAAACCTATGGCATTGACTATTCTGATATTTTCTCTCCAGTGGCTAAATTAATATCTATTCGACTAATTATCTCTATGGCAGCTACTTATAATTGGACTCTACACCAGTTAGATATCAAAAATGTCTTTTTACATGGGGATCTTCAGGAGAAAGTCTATATGGAGCAACCATCTGGATTTGTTGCTCAGGGGGAGAAAGGGAAAGTTTGTCGCCTTCATAAATCTTTATATGGGTTGAAGCAAAGTCCTCGTGCGTGGTTCGAAAAATTTAGTCAAGCAATTGAGAAATTTGGGTTGATCAAAAGTAAGTCTGACCACTCAGTGTTCTATAGACAATCTTCATGTGGGATTATTCTTCCGGTTGTTTATGTAGATGATATAATTATTACTGGAAATGATGAAAAAGGAATGTACTCTTTGAAAGAATCCTTCATAACCAGTTTCAAACAAAGGATTCGGGTTGTTAAAGTATTTTCTAGGTATTGAAGTGATGAAAAACAAGAAAGGTATTTTCTTGTCTCAAAGGAAGTATGTACTTGACTTGTTATTTAAAACAAGAAAGTTAGAGGCAAAACCATGCAATACGCTAATGAATCCTAATCTGCAATTCTGTAAGGATGGGGAGTTATTTGAAGATCCTGGAAGATATAGAAGGTTGGTTGGGAAACTAAATTATCTCACAGTAACTCGTCCTGATATTGCATATTCTGTCAGTGTTGTGAGTTAGTTCATGTCTTCTCCAATAATTCATCATTGGGCTATTGTAGAACAGATCTTGTGCTATTTAAAAAGTGCTCCTGGACAAGGTATAGTATATCAAAATCATGGTTATTCTCGTATAGAATGCTTTTCAGATGCTGATTGGAATTTCCAAAGAAGATAGAAATCCATTACAAGCTATTACATTTTCTTGGGAGGAAATTTGATTTCATAGAAGAGCAAGAAACAGAATGTCGTATCAAGATCTAGTGGAGAATCAGAATATAGAGCTATGGCCCAATCTACATGTGAGATAATGTGGATGTACCACGTTCTGGCAGAGATTGGATTTAAAGTTCCCTTACCAGCAAAGTTGTGGTGTGATAATCTAGCTGCTCTTCATATTACATCTAATCCGGTATTCCACAAGAGAACCAAACATATTGAGATTGATTGCCACTTTGTTCGTGAAAAGATACAACAAAACTTAATCTCCACAGGCTATGTAAAGACCGAAGAACAACTTGGAGACCTTTTCATAAAAGCATTGAATGGGAGTCGAGTTAGTTATTTGTGTAACAAATTAGGCATGATAAACATCTATGCCTCCGCTTGAGGGGAAGTGTTATAGATAATATTGTATTTATTAGTGTCATATTTACTATGTAACATAGTAGTTGTGATATACCAATAGTCACAAGTATACCAATAGTCTCAAGAATTTTGTATATATATCCATATGTGTGTACGAACAAAAATAATATATTAGAATATACAGTTTTTCATATTTTATAACAAAAATCAAATTTCAAAAGTTACATATTTAATGCTGTTGCAGGGATGTGATCACACATTGCTTCAATAGAAATTTAGGGCTATAGTGATCCATTTCAACAATAAATTTCTTCTCAAAAATAGGCTTTCCAATGCTTCCCTGCATTTGCTAAATCAATTAGTTCCTTCTCATAAACTGGGAATTTGAGATGTTTTTGGGCGAATGGTTGCCCAAATTTTCACAAATATTTTTGTGGCTGGGCAATGGTAGTACATAGTACAACAGCTGACAAGCTTTGTATGTCCACATAAAGTTGTTATTTTGCAGCATTTTTGTAAGGGCCATTGCATTAGACCATAAAGTTTCACAAACTTATGATAATATCTAGTTAAACCTAAGGATTTACTTAATGCTATAATATCATAAGTTTCAGCCAAGATAGCGTAGCTTCAATTTGCATGGGGTTGGCCTCAGCACCTTTTTCCTAGATAAAATGACCCAGATATGCCACTTGCATGTGCACAATGACACACTTTGATCGATGAAGAAATTATTGATGTACTGGAAGCAGCAAGAATAACATGAATAAATGTTGCAAAGTGTTCAAGCCAAGACTTACTACAAAATAGAAAATCATCAAAAAGTTATTAAAATAAAGTTTCCTACATACCCCTTAATTACCTTGTTCATAGGAGTTTAAGGGATCAATGGTGCATTCGTGAGGTTAAATGGCATTATTAGGAACTCATAACTCCTATAATGGGTACTCTGCATTTAAATTACATATTACTTGTTTTTATTGTGATAGCAAGTCAGCAACCAACATAGATTAGAATCCAGTCCTATATGAAAGAATGAATTATGTTCATATAAACTGAAACTTCATCAAAACAGAAATAGAAGAGTGATAAATCTAGAGTAAATTCCTACACACAAGCAAGAGGCTTGCACTGGGAGAAAATGCTATGCCACGAAGACTTTTTGCAAATTTTGTGTAAGTTAGGAATGTTTAACATCTGTTACTTAGTTTGATGAAAGTACTGGTAGATTTAGCATTATTCTAGTTAGGAATAAGATTGCCAGTTATCTTTTGTAGGAACATTTAGTTTTTTTCTAATCATCTATTAGTACTTGAATTGAAGTTGTGGGTTAGTAGCAATTAATGTTGTTAGTTACGGCTGGAGCAATATTAATTGTTGCTACCGACAATGTTACGGCCAACTTTGAATAGGCCATCTTATGTGTGAATTCAGTACCACTTCTAGAAATAGTTTTACTTTACACTTCTTCAAATATATATCCACACCATATTGAACTATTCGCTTTGGTTTTTAGTAGTCAAGATGATATCCCTTTGTTTTAAAAGAATTCCTTGGTAATTTGACAAAAGTATTTTATTTTTTTTTTTACGCATTTAGTTTCTTATTGACACCAGTTAAACAAAACATCAAGTTAGTTTATGAGGTAAAAGGGAGTTAAATCTTCTATCAATAAATCTGCTATCTATTGTTGATTTTTGATACCCAAGTATGGAGAGTTAATAGAACTCATTGAATGATAGAGCTTGTAATTTTGAAACTACTTCCAACTTTATCTTGGGGGATAACTAAAAAGCATGTGTGTGTATGTGTGTGTGCTTTCACATGCAGCATAGGTCAGTAATACACATGACCATTTGCCACCACATTTGTAGGCTAATTGAGAATGGATATCTGGGGCTGAAGAATGGCATATTGGATCAGTCAGCCATATTGTTGTCAAAGCGCAATTGTCTCACTTATATGAATTGCAAGGTACTTTGGTACTGTTCATTATCTTCACTGTAGAGCACTGGCACATAATTTGTTTTCATTTGTGCAAGATCAAGATGGATATGCTTGCTGAAATAAACCAGAGAAGTGTCTGTCATTGTCTTATGTTATTCATCCTTTTTTACATAATCTTTAACAGGCTGATGAGAAGTGTCTGTTATTGTCTTATTTTATTCATCCTTTTTCACATAATCTTTAACAGGTTGATCCTATCAATCTTGAGAAACGTGTTTGTGAATTACAGTGATTTTCAGGCATGTATGTTGGGGTTTCTTATTGTGATTAAATAAGCTGTTTCTGTACTGTGGTATTTTATCCCTTTATTTTTCAGCCGGAAGTTGTATTCCTTTCCTTTGATGTTGTGTTTTGTCTTTAGAGCAGAAGGTGGATTTCTTTTCATTTTTGTCTGCTACAGAGGCTTTTTAAGATGGCTGAAAACAAATCACAGATAGTTGATTTGATCCCTATTTAATGGAAATAATTTTATCAGTTGGAGCAAAGCCATGCAGGTATATTATATACGAAGTATTGAGAAAGATGATCACCTTACTAATAATCCACGAACTGATAATAGTAGTCAAGCATGACTACATGATCATGATAGAATATTTTTGCAACTCAGAAATTCTATTGATAATGAGATCATTAATTTAGTTGATCATTGTGAATAGGTGAAAGAGCTGATTGAGTGTTTGGAATTCATGTATTCAGGAGAAAGAGAATGTTTCTCGTATCTATGATAGGTGTAAAGGTTTTTATCATGCTGAATAGCAAGATCAATCACTTACTTCCTACCTTATGAACTTGAAAAAGATATACAAGGAATTAAATGTGTTACTATCATTTAGTCTCAATGTGAAAATTTAGCAGATTCAAAAGGATCAAATGACACTAATTAGTTTCTTGGTTGGTCTTCATCCAAAGTATGATGCTGTCAAATCTTAAATTCTCTCTAGTCCAGAGATTTCATTTCTTCAGGAGACCTTTACTCGGATCCTTCGCATAGAGAATCATATACCTATCACTCTATCCCATACTACTACTACTCTTATTAGTCAAAGTGCAAGCCGCTCATCTATTAGTAAGATAGGGGAAATGGTACTTGAGGGCAAGACTCAGGGGGAGTTGTGTGCTATTATTGTCATGAGTCGGGTCATATGAAATGTACTTGTAAGAAATTACAAATTCGTAATCAGAAGAAACAATCAGAACACATTGCTTCAACTAACGCCATACTGAGTTCTTCTTTTAAGAAGACAATCATAGTTTATGCTGATAAATATGTCAAATTTTCTTAGTAACAGGAGGCATTGAAGAATTCATCTCATCATGTATTTGTTGTTGTTGAGTCAGGTCAATCAAATACATATCTTCTTTCCCCATCGTCCAAATGGACCATTGATTTTGGTGCCACATAGCACATGATAAGTCATCCTGATCTCTTTTTCAGTTATCAAGCATACATATCTCTAACAAATGTCACTCTAGCATATAGTCCAAGTCATGTGTTCTTAGGTCTGGCACTATTAATCCTACCTCTTTGCTTTCCTTGTCTTCTATTTTGAATTTACCATAGTTTTCTTTTAACTTACTATCTGTAAGTAAACCCACCCATGCCTTGCATTGCTATATCTTTTTTTTCCCTAATCATTGTTCATTTCGGGATCTTATGACAAAAAAGATTTTTAGTAATGGACATTAATTGGGAGGTCTTTACATTTTGGATCAAGTGTTGAGGTCCATTGAATGTTCCGGCATTCTAACACCTTTTGAAACACATTGCTGGCTAGTTTACCCCTCTTTACCTAAGTTGAAGCAACTCTATCCGTAGTTTAACAATCTATCTAGAATAGATTTTGAGTTGTGTCAATTTGCAAAGTATGATTGTCTATCTTCTGCTCCTCGAGTCAATAAAATGGCTAGATTGTCTTTTGAATTAGTCCATTTTGATGTATGGGTCATTGTTTTGTTATGTCTAAAACTTTGGTTAAGATATTTTGTCACTTTTATGGATAATTACTCACGCATGACTTGGTTTTACCTTATGAAAAATTGTTGTGAATTTTTTCTCATTTTATTGCTTTTTGTGTTAGAATCAAAGCACATTTCAATGTCTCAATACTTATATCAAGAAGTGATACTGCCAAAGAATACTTTTCTTACCCATTCCAAACATACATGATTTAAAACGACATTCTTCACCAATCTTGGTGTGTTGATACAACTCAAATGGAGTGACTGAACGAAATAATAGACATCTTCTTGACACAACAAGAGCCCTTCTATTTCAAATACATGTTCCCAAATAGATTTAGGCCACTGTAGTCTCTACTGCCTATTTCTTGATTAATTCTTTACCTTTATCTATTCTTCAAGGTGGAACTCCTTATAAAGTTTTATTCCCTACAAAATCATTGCTTCCCACTAAACTAAAACATCTGTAATACCTACTTTAATCAAGATGTTCGCCCTTAGGTAACCAAATTGGATCCTAAATCTCTTAAATGTGTCCTTTTTTGGTTATTCTTAAGTTCAAGAGGGACATTTGTGTTATTGTTCTCATCTTGACAAATATTTTAGGTCAACTGATGTCCCATTTATAAAAAACATTCCATTTTTTCCTTCATCTATGGGAACTTCAACATTTGAAGAGAATAGTGATATGTTACTTTATCATATTACTTATTCGTCTCTAAGTACAATGATATCCTACCGCCACTTTCCCCATCACGGTCTCCTATTTGACATATATATTTCAGACAACGAGATTCACTTACTTAATGCCCTTAACCATCGTCTTCTTCCTCATTTGATCCGGTCCCAAGTGGCATTAATCTTCTTACTGTCCTTTGGAAGGTAAATGTCAATGTACCTATCCTATTTCTTCCTTTGTTTCCTATGATCACTTGACACAGTGACAATTCCAAAGACTATTCATCTTGCTCTCTCTCATCCTCACTCGTGTGATTCTATGATCAAAGATGAATGTTGAATACTAACGATACTTGGGTCCAGTGGACTTACCTATAGGGAAAAAAGACAATTGGTTATAAGTAGGTATTTACTGTTAAGGTTAATCTTGATAGATCCGTAGCTCCACTAAAAGTCTATCTTGTGGCTAAAGGTTATGCTTAAACTTATGAAGTAGATTACTCTAACACATTTTCCTTTTGTAGATAAATTGACTGTTGTTCGCTTGTTTATCTATTTAGTAGCTACTAATTATTAACTTCTAATCAGTTGGTTATTAGTAATGCCTTCTTACATAGAGATTTGCAAGAGGAATTATATAGAGAGCAACCATCTGAATTTATTGCTTAGGAGGAGTCGGGTAAAGTTTATTGCCCTGAAAGACATTATATGGGTTGAAATAGAGTCGTTGAGCTTAGTTTGGGAGATTTAGT
Organism: Combretum micranthum; assembly: GCA_024138025.1. Classification (NCBI taxonomy): domain Eukaryota; kingdom Viridiplantae; phylum Streptophyta; class Magnoliopsida; order Myrtales; family Combretaceae; genus Combretum; species Combretum micranthum. The sequence continues at coordinate 391,647 of JAMXBD010001158.1, forward strand.
CAAGTGGTTGAGAATTTTGGCCTGAACAAGAGCAAGTCTAATCACTCAGTATATTTTAGGTGTTTTGGCTTAGGTATAATGCTTTTGATTGTATATTTTGTTGATATTATTGTAAAGGAAGTGACAGTTTAGGGATTTCCTCTCTCAAATTATTCCTTCACAAAAATGATTTGGGATTGTTGAAATACTTCTTAAGAATCGAGCTGACAAGGAGTGAGAAAGGCATTTTCTTGCCACCAAGGAAATATATACTTAACTTATTAATAGGGATAGGTAAATTGGGATCTATTAAAGTATTATGTTTCCTATGTTGTAGTGTTATGTTTCCTATGTAACATAATTAATATTGTAGTAGGTAGAATATATCAACAGTCACATGTTCAGTGTATATATATGTGTCTATGTATGTGCAATTAAAATATATAGAAAAGAATTATTTTCACAAATATTTTGTTACAACATGGTATCAGAGCCACGGTGCTTTTCTTCTTAAATTAGGGTTTTAGCTTAAGTTTTTTTTATTATTTTTCGTTGAAGTTGCCTAGTGAGCAACGAGTTCCTCTTGAGTGACTGTGAGAGTGTTGGTTGTTTGTCACCGCCGGCTTAAGAAGGAAGAGGACCCGCCGACTAACTCACCTCCGAAGTCCTGCGACCAGAAGTTCAGCGCGTGAGTCTCACGCACCATTCAAAGGTTTCGGTGTTCCAGCTCTTTGTCAGTGAATGAAGGCGCATAAAGGACTCTTCCACCGTCTGGAAGCATCGAAACGTCTTGGTAAGGTTGATTCTACCTCGTTTGATGTTGGGTAGACCTTATTCATTTTTATTGGAAGTTATTTGGTGAAAAAAAAAATCACCGTTGTTGACTGCTACATCGTGATTTTATTGGTTGGGTGGACTTGTGGGGATGTGGATTTGGTTTAAGGGATTATCGTGATTTTACTGTAGTGTGTATTTGGATCCCGTTGGTGTTATTTGGTCTGGCTTTTTTACGATAGTCAAATAACTATTGGGTATTATATATATATTGGTGAAAATGGATCCCGTAGATAATAAATCTATCATTGATATGATTCCGGTATCCACCAAGATTACTGAACACAAGTTGAATGAGAATAATTTTATTACGTAGAGTAAAACTGTACGGGTATATTTACGGAGTATTGAAAAAGAAGATTAGCTAGCTCATGAGATGAGGCTTTCCCTCACACTTATAAAGTAGCACCTAGCCTCTTCCACAACCGATGTGGATATCTCCAACATCTCCTCCTATCACACATCAGACCATGGATTAACCATCCATGTCTGGCTCAATCGGAGATGTTGTAAACATGGGATATTTAGTGGTGCATGTTTTGTTCGTGATATTCGTCCACAAGTCACAAAACTTGACCCTAAATCTCTTAAATGTGTCTTTTTGGGATATTCACGGGTTCAAAAGGGATACCGATGTTTTTGTCCTCAACTTGATAAGTACCTTGTATCAATTGATGTTGCTTTTGCAGAAAACACTCCATTCTTTTCATCCTTTGAGCCCTCAAAACATGAAGAGGAGGACAATATACTATTATATGAGCTTTCATATAAGTCTTCAGGTACTACACCACAATCACCACCGTCACTGTTGTCAACCTCACGACCTCCAATTCAACATGTGTATTCTCAAAGACAAGCACCACTAACTTCATGTCCTGCACTAATCTCTTCTTCATCAACAAATCCAACCTCAAGTGATCTTGATCTTCTAATAGCATTTCGTAAAGGTAAAAGACAATTTACTTACCCTATCTCCTCCTTTGTGTTATATGACCATCTATCATCTTCATCATCTTCCTTTGTTGCCTCCCTTGATAATGTATCCCCTCCTCGTACTCTTCACAAGGCTTTGCCCCATCCTAGTTGGTATACTGCAATGATAGATGAGATTAATGCTTTAGATGCAAATGGTACATGGGATTTAGTAAGCTTGCCCGCAGATAAAAAGGCTATTGGTTGCAAATGAGTATTTGCCATTAAGGTCAATCCAGATGGATCTATTGCTCCCCTCAAAGCTCGTTTTGTGGATAAGGGTTACGCTCAAACCTATGTTGTAGACTATTCTAATACTTTCTCTCCAGTAGCTAAATTAACATCAGTTCGACTATTTGTCTCATTGGCTGCTACTTATGATTGGCCTTTACATCAATTAGATATTAAAAATGCCTTTTTAGATGGAGATCTTTAGGAGGAAGTCTATATGGAGCAACCACCTGGGTTTGTTGCTTAGGGGGATGAAGGGAAAGTTTGTTGCCTTCATAAATCCTTATACGGTTTAAAGCAAAGTCCTCGTGCATGGTTTGAAAAATTTAGTCAAGCAGTTGAAAAGTTCAGGATGATCAAAAGTAAGTCTGATCACTCGGTGTTTTATAAAAATTCTTCATGTGGGATTATTCTTCTTGTTGTTTATGTAGATGATATAATTATTACTGAAAATGATGAAAAAGGAATATACGCTCTGAAAGAATCTCTTCATAGCCAATTTCAGACAAAGGACTTGGGGTCATTGAAATATTTTCTGGGTATTGAAGTAATGAGGAACAAGAAAGATATTTTATTGTCTCAAAGAAAGTATGTACTCGACTTGTTGTCTGAAACAGGAAAGCTAGGAGCAAAACCATGTAATACCCCAATGACACCTAATATACAGCTCACTAGAGATGGGGAGTTATTTGAAGATCCTGGAAGATATAGAAGGTTGGTTGGAAAGCTAAATTATCTCATAGTAACTCGTCCTGATATTGTGTATTCTGTCAGTGTTGTGAGTCAGTTCATGTCTTCTCCAACAAAACATCATTGGACTGCTGTAGAACAGATCTTGTGATATTTGAAAGGTGCTCCTGGACAAGGTATACTATACCAAAATCATGGTCATTCTTGTATAGAATGTTTTTCTAATACTGATTGGGGTGGTTCCAAGGAAGATCCATTATAGGCTATTGTGTTTTCTTGGGAGGAAATCTGATTTCATGGAAGAGCAAGAAGCAGAATGTTGTATCACGATTTAGTGCAGAATCAGAATACAGAGCTATGGCTCAATCTACATGTAAGGTGATGTGGATATACCAAATTTTGGCTAAGATTGGATTTAAGGTTCCTTTACCAACAAAACTGTGGTGTGATAATCAAGTTGCTCTTCATATTGCATCTAATTCGGGGTATATGATCTCGTTCATTGTGTATAAATTTATACAAATACATTAAGACTATTTTGAAAATCTAGCTTAACTGCTAATGGCTAATCCTAAAAAACAATAATTACAAATTGACCTTTCTAAATTTACAAAATACAAAATTGACAGCTAGAATATTAGCAATTATAGTTATTCATAATTACAAAATTCTTTCCTACAATATCTTCATTATTTTCTACATGATTTGGTTGATAGAAGTTACGAGCATAATTGTATTAAATGTTTCTCATATGTTGATTAGGCAAGGTCCAAGATAAACAGAAATTCTATCATTGGGTATTGTGTGTTTTTTGGAGGAAATCTAGTATCTTAGAGAAGCAAGAAACAAAACATTGTATCACGTTCATGTGCAAAGTCAAAGTACAGGGCTATGGCTCGATTAGTATGTGAAATAATGTGGATTCATCAGCCCTTGACAAAAGTTAGCTTTAAGGAACCATTATCCATACAGTTGTGGTATGATAATCAGGTCACCATTTACATTGCATCTAACCCCATGTTTCATGAGTAAACCGAGCATATTGAAATCGATTATCATTTCATTTGAGAGAAGATATAATAAAATTTAATTTCTACAAGACATGTCAGGACTAGAGAGCAGTTGGCAGATATTTTCACTAAAACTTTGAATGGGTAAGAGTTAATGATATCTGTAACAAATTGGGCATGATCAATACCTATGTTCAAACTTGAGGGGGAAGCATTATAGAATAAAATTATAAATATCATTATTAGGCAGCATAATTAATACAGTGGTTAGTGAGGGCAGTTATACCGACTATTTGGAACACATCATCTATATTATCTTCTTATATATACAAAATTAATATCACATTAAGATAAAATTATTCTACACTGTCTTTACTTATTTTCTAAACTTTTACAAAATTGTTTGAGTGGACCACATTCTACATTTAGGCCTATATGGAAGATTGCCTGTGTACCTTTGGTTGACTATGTTTGGAGGGAAAGTAATGAGCGGAGGCTAGTTATACAAAAACTATAACGAAGATCACATTCTAAGGAAAAAGTATGGCATCCACTAGAAGATTAGATAAAGTTTAATTATTGCTTGTACTTCCTTAAGGTGTATTGTTTTATGCACCTTTTTTTTTCTTTAGTGCATGATTCCTGAAGGAGTATTTTCTTATGAACCTTTGATATTTCCTTGTTATTTTCTTTTATAGTTTTGGTAGTAGACATGTCGGATAGTACCAGATCTGATCAAACCAGTTTTGATTTGGCCAAAAAAAGAAAATGTTTGATTAGGATTTAAATCTTTGTTGATTTATCTCTCCTAGATTTCAGGCAGATATAGCAGATTTCTATCAATCTGATCAAGATGCGACCAGATTTAAATATTTTTGTAAAGTATCATGAATAAGATAATGAGCTTTTTTTTCATAATTTTCTTCATCTATTTCACTTTTCACTTTTCTATTCATATATGATATCATGTGACCAGGAGAAACAAGAATAGGGACACCATTTGAGGTTAAGGAAGCTTTATATTTTAGTGTAAAGTTAAGTGGAGAATATGCTTCAATTGAACCTAGGTTGAGTTTTGGATTAAACATACCAATATTTTATGAAACATGTTTTTGTTTAATATGCTTTTATGGAATTATGTTAAGTATTTGACAGTATCTTACAAGCAAGATGGATCCTTTTATCTTTTGCCAGATTAGTTACTCAGCTTACATGGAAGCAACTGCCAATTATCTCCATGCTAATCCAATATCTAGCTTATTTTTACTACTTCATCTCTATTTTAAGAGAATACACGCAAATGGTTTTGCTTCTGTTTGCAAGTGCATCTCCAAGCTCAGGGTTGTTGAAGATTCTAGTAGAATAGTTGTTTCAGTTATTTGTGACTGCGATTGTTTATGCAGCATCTCTGTTTCTATTTGGGATGCATTATATAGTCTTTTTGGACAGAGTGTGTGTATTCAAATTTTCTAACTTAATGTTTAAAATTTTTCAGCATATAGCTTCCTTGTTACGCTCAGGTGTTCAGTTTCATTTTGCCTTTTCTTTGTCTCCAAATGTATGTTGGGCTGCCACAGTTTGGAATAAAACAAATCTCCCTAGACATGCCTTTATTCTATGGCTAATTGCCAAACAGAGACTCCATGATATGGACAAACTGAGAAATTGGGGTGTCATTAACTTCTGTTTCCTGTGCAACAAAGAGGATTAATCCACTCTATCTTTTTTTGAAATGTGAAATCACTATGGAAATTTGGAGAAGTATAGAGGAGTTCACGGGTTGGAGCATGGCAAAACACTCGGATCACACCACCATTCCTGACTTGCTTACATACTTGGGAAGGCTTGATGAGAAGCAAAAAAAGGCTACAGCAGTTGTCTGCTATTATTTATGGAAAGAGAGATAAGCTCAGCGCACTGGGGACCAAGTTAAATTGGTTACTGCTGTTTTGCGATCTATTTACTTGTATTTTTTTTGAAATCATACAAGTTAATGTTGTTTCTTAGGAAGCACTAGTGACCCTTAAGGCCACTCAATCTACCTAACCACCCTTTTGTTCTGATGATGTTTATGTCGATTTTGTAGACATCTTGTATGCTTCCTTTTCTTTGTACTCCCTCTTTGATATTTTAAAAGAAAAAAAAAAAGAATACTTCCTTACCCCCCCAAAAAAAAAAAAAAAAAAAAATGGAACCTAACAAGACCTTTCTATATGTTTAGACAATGGAACACAAGCTTATTCATCCACCAAAGCTGAAAGAGGATGGAAGCAACTCCTATAAACCTTTCAAGATTTTATTGGCATTTTCAGGCTTGAAGCAAGCTTTAACTACTAACCCTGGATATAATCGACGTGTTGACGAATGTCAAGAGGCTGCTAAGTTTCTTTTGAAGTATGATTTCTTTTTCTCTTAAGTACAATCTTGCAACAAAGTTTTATCAATTATTTTCTTATCCTCATCATATGTTGTGTGATCTAAGCACAATGGTAATCATCTAACCAGCATCTTCCTGTGGTTCATTGTAACAGAAGACTAATATCACATGTATGACTAAGATGAATGCCAGATGTTTGAGCTATGTATGAAAGGATGTGGGCATACAGTACTAATGATTGGAATTAGAGGAGGCATCTGCTAAGATATTTTTCTACTATGCCTATATATCGGTCATCTGCTGGAGATTATAATCCTCATTATATCTTGTAACTTTTAAAAGATACTATTGTAGAAGTCTCACTTGATTGAAGAAGATTTATGTTTGATGCAGCCACTATTGAACTTTAATTTCTTGTCTACACTTCGTAGACATTTTGTGCTGTTACATGAATTGTTTGCCCTGTCCTAGGACTTAGAGTTTTGAAGTCATAGTCTAATACTTTATACATATCTCGCCTGGCAGTGCTTCTGGAAATGGGCAAAAGGAGCCTGTTCTCTCAAATGGCAAGTTTTAACTTTATTTACCGTTTGATGCCACAAAGTTTCCTTCTTTTAGTTCCAGGAATGATTTTACTCACGTTTTGCTGTCTTTGTTTGCTGACAGTTGATCCAGAGGTTTATGAAGCTCATAAGGTACTATACTACCTGTTTGCATTTTACTAAGTAAAGAAGATAAGTATGTGGCTTGTCTTGCTCATAATTGACATTGGGGGGGATAGCACATTGGTTCATGTAATTTGGATGAAGATGCAGAGGTTTGATGAATGTAGTGTTTCTATCAAAAAGTTGTGTGGTGAGGGGGAAAAAATATAAAAAATTAAAAAATCCCAGGTTATTAAATCAAAAGCTCTTTCTCTGTCGTGGTGATTTTCAACATTAACTGCTCTTAAAACTGATACTCATTAATTTGGTCTTTGTAGTTCAAACTGGAACCAAATTTGGCTAAAAGAGCTGAGCATTATTTTTCGAGAATATGCGTGTTACAAAAGGTTGATTTTCTCTGTTGCATTTTTTATATCTTTGGGCAAGAGAATTCTGTAGCATCTTAATACTTACCTTTTGATGCTGCAAATTTACAGGACTCGGCGCTTGGGCATCTGGCGAAATGGAGAATTTGGCAAACTCGTTTCAGCTTCTGGTTTAAGTTCAATTCAGAAACTACGAATGTGGTATGTTGTTTCTTCAAACATGTCTAGTATTATTTTTCACTAAATAATTTGTGAAATCAGGAAAAAGTACATCCTCTTATATTTTAAGAACTGCTGGAACTGTCAATAAACTGAATTTTCCAGCAAATCTGGTTTGGTTGGTGATATATTTTTGCATAATATTACTGTTAACCTGATTCTGAAACTGAACTGCAGGGGCAAAAAAAAAAAAAAAATATATATATATATATAAATACAGCGATAATAAATAAATAGACAAATAAAAAATAAAAGAATAAAGTGCAATTTCTCTGTGGTTATTGTTTCAATTACTGCTGGTATTCCATTAGTGATATACACCAGGACCAACTTCACTCTTCTTTAACCTGGACAAGAATACATGATGTTATATGAAGTAAAGTTTGAACACTAAGTGATATAATGTTCTCAACTTTTGAGGTTCTGAGCCACTCATACAACTCTACAAGATTCTTCTGAAAGCTCCGGTATCCTTGGAGCACGATTCAGTGGTGCAGGATTCAGGGGTTGCTGTCTTGCACTGGTAGATGCAGTGGAAGCAGAAGCAGCAGAGCATTTGTTAGGAATGAGTACTCTAAATGCAACCTACATTAGCTAAAAATTTTATTAAAGACACGCAGTATTAATTTGTGAATCAAGTGACTGTGCACGCATAGTATGACCATTGTCAATCATCTACTAAATATATTTGTTTGGTAGCAATGTATTTGGCTATATTTTTTCAATACAGTGTCTGCTTTTAGATATGCCTGTGGCTAATGTTTTGTGTAAGTATTGGTTAAGAAAACTACGTTCTTGCAGATTAGCAATATGAATGTTTTGATAGGTTCCCAAGGGAAGAAGCGATGAGCAGACAAAAGATACTTCTAATGCTAATTGACACTGTTAGATTCATGGTAAATATATTTGTTTGGTATCAAGTATTTTGACTACATCTTTTCAATGCAGTGTCTGCTTTTTAGATTTGCCTGCGGCTAATGTCTACGTTCTTGTAGACAAAAGATACTTCTATTGCTAATTGACACTGTTAGGTTCATGGATATGCGATTCTAAAAACAGGGATTTATTACAAAAATGCTTTGGCACTAAGTTTCTGTGTTTTTCTCTATTCAAATTCAGCAAGTCCCTTCACATAGAAGAGCTCCTTAATAACCATATTACATGGCCAGCCAATTACCCATCCTTTAGAAACGGCATGCTATAATATGTGGTCAAATCTTAGTGCCGTCTAAATTTAGTTTAGAAAGTATAACCTTAGTTTGGTTTAGTTAATTTTGCTTCATTGACTTGCATGATTAAATAGCTGTATTTTGCAGCAAATTCCTCCTTCACACGTTGTGAACCCTAATATCTCCAGCGTAACCATAATGTCAATTGCAGCTTTACACAGATCCATTCAGTAACCAATCTTCTATCGGCCAATTTCAACCTTTCCGTAATGCATTCGGTTGTTCTTGAAATATTCTTAATTTTACACTTCCAAGGTTATGTGGTACACATTAGCCGGTTCTAATAACATAACTAGGGATTTTCAAACTTAACAATTTTTGCATCAGATTTTTCCAAATTTGGACCTGCAAATTAGATTTTTAGGCACTTTTATGGGAAAAAGGAAAATAATATCTGTATTTAAAAAAAAAATTGAAAAAATATCATTAGGATGAAAAATCCCAGTTTTAGGTAACATGACTTCATTTTTTGAAGAGATGAGGTTATAAGTGCATAATCTCATCCCTTTAAGAGACAAAGGACTTTAAAACATGGAAGAACCTCGTCGAGGTTAGTACTATCATCCTTGAATTTCATATTTCACTTGCTACTACATTAGTCAATAGAAACAATTGTAATCTATCAAAATCGTGTACAATCAGCTATATAAATTGTAATCCTCCACAGATAAACAACTTTCACACAACATAATCCAACCAAACCCAATTCATTCAATCACAACAGTATCCTCAAACCCAATCCATTCAATCACAGCAATATTTCAAAACCCTCCACAGCCAATGTAAGGGAAAACTCATAAAACATAATTTGAAAATAGTTGCAATATTGTTGAATTCATTACATCAAATATATATACAATAATACATACCATCATCATAAAACATAAATATAAATAAAATCTAATCTAATATAATCATGCATGATCTATCTCCCTCGTCTCCGTTTGGTAAAAGTATGATGGAATGGCGTAAGCTGATGCAGACCCTACTAGGGATGCTCCATAGATGGATCAACTTATGTGAAGGTGGCATCTCTATCTTTATCGCCAACACTGTACTGGTGAAATGGGATAGGGTCTAGATCCACTTAAGTAAGTCCTTGTCCCATATCATTTGTCGATGGTGGTAGCCTCTTATGTAGAGCTCTTGGGGTACGAACAATATATGAGATGTCTGTCATCGGGTTGTCCAGCAGATGAGCATATGATGATGATGATGATAGACCAGACAAATCAGGCAGTACATGCAAAGGTTTAGGCTCATCATGGTGTACATGTGAGGGCAAAGGCTCATCTTTGATATCTACAACTCTGTATCGACCTTGCCTTCACTTCTAACCCCATCCCTGTCCACACCTCTCTTTGTGTGGTATGCGTCTCTATACTAGCTAAGGTTGAGGCTGTGGGTCATCCTCACCACCAATGATATCAAGTGCAGGGGCTGGTGCTGGTGCTGGATCATTGATATGAAGTCCCATAAGCTCATCCACTACACAAATGACATCTTATGCAGTGCCAAGAGTGTCTTTATGTGGCATGTCAAGGACTTCATGAATGAAATATGCCTACAATTAAGAGTAAACATGTAGATCAAGAAATAACGAATCCAATTTACATCCATATACCTTATGTAATTACTAAACTTACCACATATCATATAATTGCCCCTGTACAATTGATCAAGTGCTTAGTGATTGCGTGATACCAATCAAAATAATCTCCAAATCTACTAGTAAAAAAATCCAGCATCTCCACAATGCGATTGTGCCTATCATCCCACTCTATGACCCACCTGGTGTACTCTACCACTTAGTTCCACTCGGAATGCCCCCGTAAGTCGAGCTCAATAATGCTCTCATATGAGATAAGGGGTCTAAGATCCCCTGGAAACCATCAAACTATATGAACTCTCTGTCTGGATAGTAGTGCTCTACAATGTGAAAGTAAATTAGGGCAACCCGTGCTTAACATACATCTCTACCAGCTCGCTAGTACTTAAGTAAGGAATCTATAATAATAGAGTACGGGTCCCAAACAACCTGTTCAAGAAAAAAGTAATATATACATAAGTAAAATTAATGAAATTGTGCATATATGAACAAATAGGCCATATAAAACCATACTTGTTTAATGATCTGTCAGTCAAAGCATCCCCTATACTCAAACAACATATGTGTGGGGGATGAAGTGACATCAAAAGTGGTGCCCCACTAACTGATGAAAGGGCATCTACAGTAACTACTGCGATCTGTCAATGCGAGGGGGGAGATGTATGGGAAGTGCTATTAAGCCAAGATCTACAAACTACAAAGAGGTCTTGTTATGTCACTCAATGTGGAAAGCCATGCATAGCTACCCGTATAACCATGCCAAGCAAGCTGCTTCTCATGCATATTAGCCTACTCTCTCAAAGTCCTCAAGCAACTAGAGGTACATGACATGAACCAGATTGAACGATTTGTCCTAAAAAAATAAACCTCCTTAGCAGCAATAGAATGTAGGCCCTAGCATGGCATCAGATCGTAATACCATCTGCATGATCAGATAATACTCTAAAGTATGCATCTAACCATGACATCTTTAAGTGGTCACCATCAATATCCACACTGGCTACATGTCTAACTCCTAGTAAATGGTCGCACAGCCTTACCAATCCATCCATGTCGTGCCGATAACTACATACCTATCAATGGGAAGGCCATTGAGTGATGTAATATCCTATAATGTCACTGTCCACTCTCCTATCAGCATGTGAAATTTATGGGTCTCAGGTCATCATCTCTCAACTAAAACAGTAATCAAGTGCCAATCCAACTGAATAAATGGTATATGTGGCACCTATGATGCCAGCATGTGATAGGAACAAAAGAAGTCGATCGTCTACAAGTGAAAGCATACTAGCCTGCCGCCTTTGCTTTGCCTCTCTCCGGCGAAAATGTAATATGACATGCTCTTATATTTGAAAACAATTCCATGAGAAAAATTCTCTAAATGTTCTATGTAATGGAAAGAGGAAATGATCTTACCTATTATTGAACTTATATGTTCAATGCGGATTTGATGAAAAATATGATGCACAATTAACTATTCAATTATTATAAACTGCACTTAATTAGTCAAACATATGATAGATCCCATGCTAGTGTATATATATATATATATATATAAGTATGTCTATATATTGTGCATCTTTCTAGAGTTTCTATAGGTTTTAGCATGAACAAATTAGTAATGAATAGTATCAGTCGAGGGTCAAGTCAAGAGTTAGACTGCTTCATTCACTAAGACATGACAAACTTAAGACCAAAGCTTGACAAGTCCAAAATGTAGAGTCATTAGTCGAGGGGTTCGTCGAGGGCTCGATGAGTCCATTGTTCAAGGTACGATAAATTCAAGACTAAGACTCGATAAGTTCAAAGTTGCACAGCTCTAGTCGAAAATTAAATGTGAGGCGCAACACTTTGAGGCGCGATAAGTCTTGGGGCATTATAGGTTTAAATTTAAGGCTTGATAGAGTCCAAGTGCGCAAAGACTTGATCGAGGGCAAAAATGAGACGTGACACTTTAAGACATGACAAGTCTTGAGGGGTACTAGTTTAAATATGGAGCTAATGTGGAAAAAAGAGTAATCGGAGCACATTTAATGCTTGATAACTTAAAGATATTATTTATAACGAACATTTGAATTTTTGAAGGTTATATATTCTCTATCCTTAGGAAAAATGAGATAGAATAGTGAAGTGCAAGAAAGTGATAGAGAGCTTTTATTTACAAAAGAAAAAAATCTTTAATTTTCTTGTTATCTTATTCATTAACTTGTATATCTCAGAAAAGAGAGAGAAAAATATTCTAGTGTTATATTCATGTATTTGCTATTTATTAAAGAGCATCTAGAGAGAGAAATGAAATACTTTATTTTCTAAAGTGTTGTAATAGCGATGTATTGCTCAGCTTTAGCATAATTATTTATGGTGATTAATAAAGTGATAGTGAAGTCTTCAAATGTTGGCATTGGTGGAATGTGAAGAGCAGGAAGTGGCCTGAACTTCACGTTAAAATTGGATTTGAATTTTTGATCCCTATCTCTTTAATTTTCATATTAAAATCTACTGTGTATTTGTCACGCCCCAAAGAGTATCATAAATGTGATAGTCCATCACACTGAATATTGAGGCTTAAGTATGACAACCTTAGTCATTCCAAAAGTCTCGATACCGAGTGTAAGGCGTACCTTCACAATTGTAATGGACTAAACTTTGGATCATGCCGTTCGAGCAATTATACACAATAGCAATTAAGAAAGTAAATCATAACAATATAATCAAGGTTCACAATACTATTAAGGAGTCCTTACAATATTAAGAGGCATTTCTCTATTAAAGATAACTAAATCTAATAAAGAGTCTAATATAAAATGATTTACACTTTTTGAAACTCCTCTTGGAATCCATATCTACTTTTGTCTTGCACTTCTATCTATAAGATCTCGGCTGAAGGCATTACCTGGGTAAAATAACATTTTGGTTCAAACCAAAGGTATGAGAGCTGCAAAAAATATCTAAAAGGGTATGAGCCACTAGCTTACTGAGATTTATTTCCACAAATAACACTCAACATCCAATAATCAAATCAAGTTTATTAAGCAATCAATGAGATGCACAAGCACGTGGGCAAACAATAAATATAATTTTCTAGGAATTATATGTTGAATGGATTTACCCCTCATTCGGGGTTAGGTGTTCCAAACCATAGAGGCCGCTATTATACAACATAATTCGATGATAGTTCTTGTTTTAACAACTTTCTTTGCTAAAAAAAATGTAATATATCTAACTTATTTGTAGTTTATTTTTGAGTCACTACATAGTTGTCAGGTATGTTTTACTTAGATGTTTTCTCATCGCTAGTTGATTTAGAGGATACCTCATCGCTTTATAGAAATTACGGACTCTATGAATCTCCTTTCTAAGCCTTTGTCCCACCAAAGGTATAGTAATAAGTGCAATGAACTCACCCATTGATATGCATGAATCAATTTAATTAAATAATCATTGCATAATTAAATATTCTTCGGGTGATCATAGAATTTGCAAACAATCATTCTTATACTAAATCAAACATTCTTTATAAATAATTCTTGCCTCGATATACTTAATCGTAATTTCAACCAAGTATGTAAAGCACATGCATTTTCCATTTTATTTTTTCCTTGATTCTAGTGCCACTATTTTACAAGCAAAACCATAAATTCAAATATGTAAAAAATAAACTCACTCAACCATTTGTGCGGATATTTCCAGTCAAGGAAATCCTGGGGACACAGGAACTTGGTCTCGTCATCACCTAAATAAGAGAAATACCCAAAATGAATATTTTTGGAAGTTTTACTTAAACTTGTAATTCTATTTTACTAAATTCATCAAAATTCGCATAGAGGGAAATTCCAACTTAAAATGGCCATAACTTGCTCATTTTAACTAGGAATTTCACATATAATATACCGATTTCTATTTAATCGAAAATATATATTCATTTATGAGGTTATTTCCTATATAAAAGGTCATTTGGGTTGCTAAAAGTTATGGTACATAATCAAAACAAAAATTCCCAGATTTGCAAAATAATTTTCCAACTCAACTTTATTCAAAAAATCCTTCGGCAAAAATATAGATATGTATATGAGTGAAAAATCCTTTAAATATTTATATATATATATATAACTCACTTTATATGTAAAATTCTAATAGTATTGTCTCAATGATTGTTTTTCGTAAAACCATTTACCTTGAAGTGTTGAAACTTAAACTTGACAAATTACTTTCAAAGTATTTTTGTAAACCCCGGTAATCTCAGTAGTTAAGAAAACCCCGGGAGTTGAAAAGCGAAACCCTAATCCGGTTCAGTTTAAGTCTAGTGAGAGGAGCTTAGGAACTCTAAATTCGGCTTTCCTTCGGTTTCATAATAAAAGAAGTCTTATAAAGTAAATGAATATGAATTATCATTCTAAAGTATATTTTAGACCTTTGAAAGTTTTAAATTCGGGAATTTTTCAATTCCGGGCCTTCCCAAGCTCAATTACGGAAAAGCGTGTCCCGGGACCACGAACTCAGAAAAATGTTCTAAAATATTCATTAGAACCGTAATTTTATAAGGATTCCAAAAATATCAATTTTATAATTTTCCGGCTATAAAAATTACAGTTATAGCCTTTTCCCGTGTTTTCGTTATAACCGGTAAAGTAGATGTCTTGTCTACTATTCACAAGTACAACCTACACTACACACTACCCATATCCTATTCTTACATCCTTACAACTACTCATTTTAATTTTCTTTCCCAAGGATTTTTGTCTCTTAAATAATTATTACATTTATTACATTTTAATTACTTAAATTACAAAATATCAAATTTCATACACACACTCCCCCCCCCCCACCCCAACACACATATGGCCAGCGCCCCTCCCTCTTTTCCCCCTCTCATTTTGATTTATTTTGCTATTTTATTTAATTAAAAACCCTAATCCATTTAATATATAAGCTAAATGTTCATTCTCTCTCTTCATTTTCACTTGTCAAATTTTCTTCAAAAGTAAAAACCTCACTCCACCCCCCCCCCCCCCCCCCCCCCCCCCCCCCCTCTCTCTCTCTCTCACTCACACACACGAGCTCAAATCCTCTTCTTTTCCACTTCAAATCTCCATTGGTATGTTGATTTCAAGCCTTGTTCTTCAAATCTTGTAATGGCAAAGCTATTTCTTGTGTGTTTTCCATTTTATCCCAATGAGCATATGCTAGGGACATGAAAACACCTGAACAAGAGTATCAAGCCATCACAAGACATGGATCTAATGTTTAAATGAGTTTTTGTTAGGATATTCTCTTGTTCATGCATGTAAAGTAGAGATCTTGCATATATATTGATGTTCATGCCATGAAGCTTATGATTCATGCATTATATTTAGTAGATCTAATGTTTAGACATCCACATCTTCATCTACATGTATGTTCATATAGTTATTTTGATTTCCATACATTGATGATCATAAAAATGTAGCCTTGCCTATGTATAGATATGTTAGATGGTAGATCTTCATGTATAGAAGATAAGGAACTTAAAAAGGAAAATATTTTATTGGAAAAGCTTAGTTGAAAATTCGGATGAATTTAGAACCCTACCTTAAAGACCACCAAAATCATTTTGAAACTCATATTTTACATGAAAAATGAAGGATATGTGCAATAGGTATCTTAAAGGAATGATTTTCATAAGTGTAGATGAATTTAGGCATAAGGAAAATGTGAAACAAGTAGTGGAGTTAGAATGAAAAATATTGGCATATGGATTTATAGTCAAATTCGTAATTTGGAATCATGCTTATATGAACACCTAGTATTTAAGTCTAAATTGGATGTTTTATGAATTAAATGAAGTCTTTAGATAATAGATACATTGGAGCTTCAATTTTTTATGCATTAAATAAGTTTTCTCATAAAGAAAATGCAAGAAAATAAAATTACAAAATTCGGATTTTTACAAGTAGCTTGTTTAAAAACATGTTTACGAAATGAAAAAAATGGATTTTTACGCATAAATGAAGGTCATGATTAATAAAAACTTTGAGAACTCATTTTTATTTAGATAACAAGTAAATTTCAAGAATAAAATCATAGAAACCCTAGGGAATGTAAAGTTGGGAAGAATAACTTTTTAGAAATAACCTTTATGGAATTTTATAACAATTAGGAGTTCATAAGAGTTTGAAATACCCCAAATTCACCTAGATTAGAAATTGAGTTTAGATAGATTAAATAGATGAAATGAATTATAGGATTTAATTAGACAAGTTGGCTTAATTTAATTAGCTAATAATTAAGTTGGTTTTGAGATTTGAAATTCCTAAAATCTCTAAACAAGTCATTGAAATGTTTAGAGGGTTCCTAAACTCTTGATTCTTAGCCTAAACACTAATTCCTAAATCTCAGTAAAATTTGAGTTCATTTGCTTGAATAAAAATATCAGTTCTTAAACCCGAACTCAAATTAAATATCTTTTATCCAAAATAAATTTCTAAATTAAGTTGTTACTTTGAGTTCTTAATTTCTAATCTATTGGTTTTGAAATCATCTCCTAAATATTTGTAGAACTAAAGATATTGATCTGAAAGTTCTAAATTCGATACCTTTATTTTAAAATATCCTAATTTAAGCTTTAAACTTCCTTTTTTTTCATCTCCTGCTCTCTCTCTCTTCCTTTTTTTCTTCCTTTATTTTTTTCTCAACCGATGGCTTCCTTTCCCTCTTCCTTTCTTCTTCTTTTTCTCTTCTTCTTCCAAATTCTTCCACAAATCTCAACATCAAAGCTATCTAGAAGAGTAATCAAAGCTAGGAGAGAAGGTAGATGAAGGAAAACAAGTTAGAAATGCAAAGAAAGATCAAGTGTGCAAGTGTTCTAAAAAGATAAGTTGTTATTCTCTTGTTATCTTTGTTGTTTTATTTCTTTAATTGATGAATTGATGTTGAATTGGGTTGAGAGTGCTGTTTATTTATGTATTTGTTGGTTTAATGGTTGATGGAAGTTGGGGTTTGGTTGGAGGAAGAAGATGATGAATAGTGATTTGGAGTTGATGAAGTTTTGGAGATGTTTGGTGTTGTTTGAATGATGGGATGATCATGTAATAAGCTTTAGAGTAACTTTGGAATGAGTTTAAAGAATTTTAAGAAGTGTAAAATGCATTTTGAAAACAGGGGATTTCGTAATTTTTTCGCTCCAGTGTACACAGCCTGTGTACATGGTCGTGTAGGCCTTGAAATTCTTAAAAGTTGCTCTCGGGTCATTTTTTTTACCCAACACGGCCTCAGTACACGGCCGTGTACCCGGTCGTGTAGACTTTCCCTGTTTCGCAGCCGTTTGTATTTTAGCCATAACTTTTTCATCCGACCTCCGATTGAGGTGATTCAAGTTGCGTTGGAAAGCTTAAAAAGAGATCTACAATTTTCATGTTTTGAGTTTTTACAAATTCGAAACTTATAGATGCTTAAATTTTGATTCTTTCCAGCTGCAACACTTTTCAAAACAAAGTCAAAAACTTGTTTTTGTTTGTTAAATGTGTTTTTGCTTAGGAAATGGATCTTTTTGAGATAAAATGAGATAGATAAGTGATATTTATGTGTTGAGTGAATTAATTCATGTAATTAAACATGGGTTAAGTAGATTTATAGATTTAACAAATAATTAGATTAAATCTAGAAGTTAGTTATAAAATGAACTTAGTTAACAAACTTAAGTTCAACTTGATTAAATAGACTTGAATGAGTTAAAATAAATTAGATTGAGTTAGTTTAATTACTTTGGCTTAGTAATTAGATTAAATGATTAATTCTAATGAGTTTGACTTAATGAACTCAATTAAACTAAAATGAACTAGATTTCTTAAGCTTAATCCACTTGGCTTGGCTTTTGAATTAAATGGCTAAGGTTAATCAATTTGACTTGGTAAATCACTTAAATGACTAACTTTTATTCAATTTGACTAAGGTTAAGCTAAAATGGGTTAGTAACAAATAATTGGGTTAAATGAATGTGTTAGGGTGATCTTTGAATAACATGGGGAATATGTTGTTTCAAATGTTTACTTTGAAATAATGTTTTTGTATGAATGCTTTATAATGCTTTTTTGTATAAAAACTATAATTAAAGTGAAAAGAAATTCTTTGACAGACAAAGGAGAACTGTCCATATTTTGGCGGGGCGATATTCGCAGCCATAGTGGGGTTCCACATTAGTGTCTGATCAAATAGGAGTTAATAAAATGAGTTAGAGATTAGTGAATAATTGATATAAGTTCTTGTATGAATTTGATGAAGTGGATGATTAGTTTAGTTTAGTTTCTTATACGAGCTCTTTTCTTAACAGTGGTGGATATCTGATTTTATCTTCTGGATTATCTTATGAAATTTCCTTCCGAAGCTATGTTTGGATTTCATATTCAAGGTACGCAGTAACTGCTTGTCTCTGTTAGGATAGGCATTTATAAAACTTAAATATTAATAAGAAAACTTAAAATGTGATTGTTGCTTGTGTTTATGCCGTTAAAATCCAATTCCTACGCCAGGTCATGTATGAACCTAACGGCGACCCCTCATAGTTTGATGAGTTTGGGATGGAAGTTGGTATCTGGTTCGGGGAGCGGCACTTGCTCGGTTTGAGCATGATAGATCTAGGCGCTTAGGCCACTCCTGTCATTTGAGATGACTTTCATTAAGTGGTACGGCGGGTAGTCGACGGGGGGTATAGATCGGCGAAAATTTATTTAAACTCGGTAGGAAGTACCATAGTTTAGTTCAAACGTTTATGAGAACGGGTGAACTATATTTTATGATATGGACTGAGTATAAATAGAGCTAAGTAACGGCTATTAACCCTGGAGGAAGCTACTTTTCTCTTTGACTTAACGATATCTAGGACGGTATGAGTACCCGAACTACTTATATCAACCCCCTGAGCGTCCGAGTGTTACTCAGGTCCCCTCGCGATCCCTGTTGTCCGGAGTTTGAATACTCCCGTGTTGATTTGTTTACTTTAAAGAAAGATAATAACTTGTGGTTGTTGCATTTGCATTTAGTTAAGCTCGTGTGTCACTCGTGTGTGATTGTGTTGCTTGTACTGGGCTCCGGCTCATTATTGTTGTTGTTATTCTTTTTACAGGAATTGTGATTGTTGATGATGATGATGATGATTGATGATGATGTGAGTTGTTGATGTTGTTGTATGTTGATGAGGATGGTGATGGTGATGATGATTGATGTGATGATGTTTGTCCCGGGTTTTGGGCGATTCTGAAGATTTGGAGATGAGTGAAATGTATAGGACGAGATATATTTGTATTTTGTTTCTTCTTTGCTTTGTTTTATAAACTGGATTTATTTATAAATTGTATTTTCATTTAAGGGCTTGTTAGTGCCCAAGTTTTGTAAATAAGCTTTTAAATATTTATCAAAGTGAAAGTTTTTCCACTTAATAGTGAAAGTTCGAAATGCTTTTATGTAGAAATTTTTATTAAAGTTTATTTTTCCGCTGCTAAATCCAGTTATCTAAAAATCTAACTAAACGATTTCATAATTAAAATCGATAGCAATGTTCAACATAAACACCTTCTTTTAAGACAACCTTACGTATAATTCGTAAGAGTTATACGTGGTTGGGGACTTGGTGTGCTTAATTTGAGAATTGAGCATGTCGGGTCTTTACAGAGTTCATCATCAAAAATCATCAAGACCATGCATATATTGAGTTCATTACATGACATTCATGTTAGGAATTCATTCATATACCATCTATACATGAATCATCAACTAAGAACATTTTTATAAGAAACGAAACAATTTTTCGGAATCGAGAAAGTGACAGAACAGATCTGATCCTACTGTTCCATGGCTTTACTGTTTTCAAAACTTGAAAATAATACTAGAAATAGATAGATCTTTCGAAGTAGATAGAGATCGATATAAAATTTGCGAAATTCCTAGTTAAAATGACCAAGTTATGGCCGTTTTAAGTCGGAGCTTCCGCAAATAGCGAGAATTCCGAATTCATTTAGCTTAGATGTATAGCTTGGATTAGTTAAATGATAAGAATCTCATTAGGATTATTCTTATTTGGTAGGTGATTCCAAGAAAGACGACACCCTACCTCCCGACTATTACTACTAAAAAGACTGGTATCCAATGGCCGAGTGAGTACTACTTCCACTCTCAATTAATGTTTGTGATTGTACTGTTAGTGGCACTAGTGGTGTAGGCAAAGATAAAAATGGATATGTATGATGGGGTATATGGGAATTATATATTTGTCTGCTGTTGATGTGTGAAATGGAACTTAAGAAATATCAAAACCGGGTGTTAAGCTATTGATTGATTAGCTAGCATTTTATATTGATTGTCTGCGAATAATTGTTGGTCACCTAAAAGAATTGAATTAATATATATTTGACTTCAATTGTAATTGGACTCATTCATATCACGACGGGGATTGAGCATTAGCATTGGTTGGTTTTTCGTGATCCATAAAACGAATATGTTGGTTAATCGTGACCCATAAAACGAAATTGTTGGTTAATCGTGATCCATAAAATGAATTATTGTTTAGTTGACCGTGAGCTTAAACGGCGTCGTACCGCAGGATTCGTTAATCCGCTAACCCGGGATGGAGGGCGTAAGTCCATCCACATATGATTTCCAACTGGTCCTATATTTGTTGAACTCATTTGTCTGATGCATACATTTGCGTGAATAATCACTTGCTTGAGTGAATTGTATTAATTATGACATGGAAGTTCTTACTCACTAAGCTAGTTAGCTTACGCCCCCATAGCTTTTATTTGTTGCAGCACGAGTTCATTTGGCTTAGGCCGAGGCAAGCCACAGCTCAGGTACTAGAGATAGGAGTTTCCCATAGAAGTTTACTTCGCTTTTGTTTAGACTTCTGTTGGAAACTAAAGGACTCTGGATGACTGTAATGGACTTGATATTATTTTGCGGGGGAATGCCCCTTAGATTTTGTAAAGTATATATATGTGTTTTGGTTTATTATCTATGGCTAATGAATGCCACATTAAACTTCTTAACTCCATTGATTGAATATTCTATTGTCGTAAAGGGATGCTTTACATCTATACAAGGCTCCCGAAAGGCTCGAATGGAAATTTGAGAGTCTTTTATAGTATGTAGCGGGCTATTACGTTTAGGATACCCTATGGGGCGTGACAATTTTGATGAAACTTTATATTTTTTTAGGTTATTATAAATGAA
The DNA here is from genome assembly GCA_024138025.1 of Combretum micranthum. NCBI lineage: Eukaryota > Viridiplantae > Streptophyta > Magnoliopsida > Myrtales > Combretaceae > Combretum > Combretum micranthum. The sequence continues at coordinate 413,026 of JAMXBD010001158.1, forward strand.
TATATTCTTATTTTTTTCTCATTTTTTCCTAGACAAATAAATTTTTCCTCTAACTTCGGTCTTTTACAATTTTACCTCTAGTGGTAAAAGAACAAAGTTTTCAAAAAAAATTTATTAAGTTGTTGATAACCTATGGTGATTTTCAAAAAAAAATTATTAAGTTGTTGATAACCTATGGTGATTTTGAGTTGTATGTATTTCCTTTTAAAGAAAAATGATTTTGTTAAACAAGTCTTCTTATCCTTTTATTTTCATCTCCTGACTTCCTCAAAATAAATTTTATTCCCAAAACTTGGATCTTTAAGTCTCTTACCTGTTTTACTTGGAAAGAAATTATTCTTTTTAAGCTGTTGATAGAATTCATTGTTTTTGAAATCACCATACTTATATTCTTTTCTATTTCTTTTGAAAATAGGTTTATCATTTACAACTTGGAAATCTTTTATTTTTCTATATGGGTTATAAATTAGTGAGGTGGTTCTATCTTACTTTGAAAGCTAACCTTGTTCTTAATTGTTATTATGGGGTTAGTATAAATCCTATAAATAAGCTTTTATGAAGAATTTGTTTGTCAAGGAAATATTTATGCTAAGTTTTGATAAACTTTATGTAGCTTACTATAAAAGAAAATGTTTATTTTGTTGGTTAAATTTCTTTTACGAAATCATCTTTATTGTTATTTAAAAAAAATCTTTGTGAGTTTGAAAAGAAGTTGAAAAATAATTTTCCTATGTGTTTCGTAAGAAAATCTTGATTTAGAGATAAGGTTATATATTAAAAAAGTTTAGTTTCATTTTTCTTTATTAAAGAAAAGTCTACTTTTAGATTTTGTTGAGATAATAACGTTATGTTGATGCATGTATATGAGTATGTAGTATGAGAAAAATTATGAAAATATGGGAAAATATAACAGGAGCAAAATAATAATAAGCAAGATAATAAAATCAAATATTGAGAACCTTAGCTTCATCAAGGTATCCCGGTCAAGCATTGGGAGCCTTAGCTTCATCAAGGCGACCCGATTAAGTATTAGGAGCCTTAACTTCATCAAGACATCCCGGAACTTAGTCCCAAAAAGAAAAGGAAAAGCAATAATAAGAGCAATAATAGTAATAGAAGCAAGTTAGTAAAAGTTAGTGAGCATTTAGGCTCTAAGAAATATATAGATACATATATAGATAATAATATATGCAAAGTTAGGTTAGAAGCATAATAACAATAATATCATAATAACAACAAGATAATAAATTTGGAATTCATGTGCAAGAACAAAATATGAACATGTTGTTGCTTTTACTACTCATATGAGTTTTAAAACAACACCATGGTCATGCTAAGTTACATGACATAGGTAAACTAAATGGTTGGAAGAAGTTTACCTAAAGTGTTTTTGTAGTAGGAATGAGGTATTGAATGTAGGTTTATGTGGTTGATGATATGTGATAGATGATTTATATAGAGAGAGGGATTTTGTGAGGAATCGGTTAAAGAGAGTTTTAGTAGTGAAGAATTTTGTGGAGAGATTTTGAGAGAGTTTTGTTATATGAAATGAAAGTGTGAAAAAGTGGAGGAAAATGGGGTATTTATAGTTGAAATAGAGGAAAATTAAGTGTAATAAAATAAATTGAAAAGAAAAATAATTGAGAGAGAAAGAGAGAGAGAGAAGATCATACTGGTTCTAGGGAGATGAGAGATAGATGATTTTGTTTGTATTTTTATAAGAAAATAATTAATATGTAAGATATGATTTGATATAAGATGCACGTGAAAGGTAAAAAGTAAAAATATAAGTATATAGGTAGTAAGAATACATAGTAAGAATAGATAGTAAGAAAAAAATAAAGTTAGATGAATAGTAATGAATAGTAGATAAGTACAATGAATAATAAACAAGACTAATAAGCTACCAGTAGTAAAAAAAATATACGTATAATTTCGATATTTATAATTTTCGGATACCGAAAAATTACGAAATTGATATTTTGGATTTCTTATATTGTTATGAGTCTAACGATATAAACGGAATATTTTTACCTTCTGATGTTCTCGGGCACGGTTTTCAAAAACTGGTCCCATTCAGATCCGAAATACACTAGAAATTAGCGAATATGATATTTTTATACTTCCTTATATTATTACGAACTATTATACATTAACTTAATTCTATTGTCTAGGGTTTGAGAGAGCAGGATTGCTAGATCTAAACTCTAGGATTTTGGCATAGGTTTTTGTTGACTAAGGTTTCTAGTTGACTTCTAGTTCTAGGGTTTCAACTCATAAATCATCGTAAAATCTAGGGGTTTACAGTATTATCCACTACTATTAAAGTAAAATTAAATCTACCGAATTAAAATTTATTGTTTTAGCCTTTTAGGGTAAATACTCAATTCACATCTTCCTTCCCCCCATGCATTTTCATGTTCATATATGGTATCAGAGCCTTGTCTCTAGTTATTATGTATGGCATATAATGCACTAAAGTTTCTAAAGAAAAAAACTCTAAATAGACCACCACTTCTAAGTGAGAGTAATTACTCATATTAGAAGTGCAAGATGAAAATTTTTTCTTTAAACTCAAAATAGATTAATTCGAAATGTTATAGAAAATGAGCCTTTAAAAACAGAGGGAAAAGAAGAAAAAGATTACAATGAAGAAGACTGGAAAAAATTAGATTTAAATGAAATTGCTATGAATATTTTGTGTTGTGGTCTAACCGAAAGCAATTTCAATAGAGTATGTATATGTAAATCTGCTAAAGAAATATGGGATGAGCTGGAAAAGATTTATGAAGGAGCTTCTAGAGTTCAAGATACAAAAATAAGTCTTTATGTGGACAATTTGAAAATTTTAAAATGCTTCCTAATGAATCTATAGATGAAATGCATAATCGATTCATTAATATCATAAACCCCTTAAGTGTACTTGGGAAGAATTTCTCTAACTTAGAAATAAATTCTAAACTTTTCTAGTCATTACCCAATAATTGGAAAGTGAAAAGAACTATCATAGAAGAAGCATGAGACCTAAGTACTATGAGCAAGGAAGAACTGCTTGGAGCGCTCAAAACGCATGAGCTCATCAAGAAGCAAAGGGAAGATGAGTGAATTTCTTAGCAAAGGGAAGAACTGCTTAGCAATGAAGAAGATAAGTGAATTTCTTTTCTTAACTTTTTCGTTTTTTCAACCAATCACAACTGATGCAATTATTGAAAAAAAAAAAAAAAGGTTCAAGAACCTGCACACAAAACACACAGCTTTTGAATTGTAGGGCTTATCTTTTCTTTTTTTTTTTTCTTTTTTAAAGATCACCAAATAAAATTTTATTTAAAATTGAAATAATCTATTTATTTTTACCTGACGCAGCTTTTTTTTTCATTCTTTTTGTTTTTTTTTCTTTTTTGCTTAATTTTTTTATTGTTTTAATATATTTTTAAGTAAGTTCAGTTAATTTATAATAGATTAACCAGTAAAAATTTGCCACATGTCTATCTTTTATAATTAGCATTCGATTACCAAACACAAGTAATGTGATTCTCATAAAATAAAATACAGGTCACTTTATTATAAATGATGTAAAACACGGATCATGTTTTTGTAGTTTACCTTACTTAATATTATTATAACCTTTACTAACCTTACTTGTTTCTGTAAATTTTTAGGAATTTAGTGACTTTTTGTGAATAATAGGTAATTTAATTATTTTTATTACTTTTATTATTTTTATTAAATATTTATGAACAAATAAAAAGAATTAAATAAAACCCATTAACTCTTTAAATGTCCATAAAACCATATGGTATAATAATGTAATTTGATATCAAGATTTCTCAGGTTTAATTCCTTTTTAAAAAAATCATTTTTTAATTCACAAATTAGTATTTAAAATTAAGGCTAACTTTCCTAGTTGGCTTAATTCCTTCACTTTTTTTCCAACTTCAACTAGCAACAACTATAAGTCAACTTTTCAGTGATTTTTCCAAAAAGCATATAAAAATTCCTTAATTATATTGAGCACCATGTTGGGTATTGACTTAATATGACCTTTGTCACGCCCCAAAAGGTACCCTAGAAGTGGCAGTCCGCCACATACGATATTAAAACTTAAGAATGACTTTCCAAAGTCATGCAAAAGCTTCAGCACCATATGTGAGGCGTCTATCACAACAATAGGATACACCGGGGGGATGTATAGTTCGGTATAGTAAATACAGCATACAAGAAATCTAGATAACCATCTAATTTCAACATTATAAGAATATAATCCTTACATCATCTTAAGGGCTTTCCAATATAATTCTCCAGGCAATCATGATATCAGCTTAGTCTTTCACATAAGGAAACAATACTAACAGCAAAAGATATTAAAGGATATTTAGCCTAAAGTCTTCAAAGGATTTCCAGAAGCTCCCCAAATTATAATCCCACTCGAGTATATGAAGTCCTTAGGCATAAGAGAAATTGGTCCTGTTACAATAAAAGTCTATCGGAGTATAAACATAATTAGCTCGGTGAGAATATTCCTGAACCAACGTACTCGTATCAAGTTATTAAACAAGTTATTAAACAAGCATATAAATGCATCAAGCAAGTGAACAAGCAATACATATGATCTACCGAAAATCATATATTTTGAATGGATTTACCCCTCCATTCAGTGGTTAGGTGTTTCAAGCTCTTTAAAATCCATCTTTGAAATCTAACTTATGTAGTTTATTTCTGGCTCTTACTCGCTCATCCTGAAATAGTCCTTTCTGGCTCCTATTCGCCCATCTTGCAGACTTATGGCTCCTGCAAACCCTATTACTATACTCTTATCCCATCGAGTATAGTAGTTAGTGAAATGAAACTAACTACGTGATATGCATGAATCAATTAATATATATAACTTGAAATATGTAATTAAGGTACTTTAAAGCGATCATAGAATTGTAGACATTCCAACATGGTAATAATAAAACACAATTTGATTTAACAACAATTCATATCCCGATATACTTAGTATTCTTTCAATCAATGTTATCATACAAAATTCATTTTTATCTTTTCCTACTCCTAGTGCCTCTAGCTATAAGTACATAAAAGGTAGGAAATAAATTCACTCGGCCATCCTTGCTAAAAACTTTTTACTCGTAATGGTTCTCCGAATATGGGTCATCCCAAACTTCATTATCTAAATGAAAGAAATACTTGAAATGAGTATTTCGTGGAATCTCTTCTTGTACTTTCTAATTCTATTCCAACATTTGCACCGAAATTCGGATAAGAGGAAATTCCAACTTAAAACGGTCATAACTAGCTCATTTTAACTTGGAATTTCGCATTTTATATACCATTTTTTTACCTATTCGAAAAGATCTACCCATTTTTAAGGTTATTTTTTCATAAAAAGTCATTTGGGTTGCAAATTACTATAGTATAGAATAGTTACGAATTTCATAGTCCTTTAAATATGATTTTTCCAAACTTCTCTTTACTCAAAAATCCTTAAGCAAAATATATGGATATTATATAGTTGAAAAATCCTTTGAACATATATATCATATCGTATGCATGATTTTTTTGTAGTGTTGTCTCAACATTGATATTTCACAAACAATTTGTCTTTAAGAGTTTTAAAAGATGAAACTTTGAAAATCTTTTCCTTTTTAAATTGTTAGAAGGAAACTTTAAAAATTCTTTAGTGGTTATAAGTGAGTGTTTTTCCTATTATACTTCTATTTCCTATCTTTTCAAAAGTAAATTAATTCCCAAAAATTTGGTTCTTTCAGTTATCTATCAACTTTATTTCTAGTGATTGAAAAATAGGCCTTTCAATATTTTTCTTAAGTTGTTGGTGTGGTCAAATATTTGAAGTTGTGTTAAATGTATGTTTTCCTCTTATTTGTATATCCTTTTTCTTTTTTAGAAAATAAGTTTACCTTTAAAACCTTACTTTCTTGGGTAATTTTATTTTTCTAACTTGTTTTCTAAAATAGTGAGTTGATTTTACCTTGATTTGAAAAACTTGTTTTATTCTTAATATTTATCAAGTGGTGGAATAATTCTTTTAGATAAGTTTATAAGAAAAACTTTTCTAATAAGGAATTGTCAATATTAGAACTTAGCAAAAATTTCATCTTAATTTTGAAAAGAGAGTTATAGTGTAAAAATTAAGTTTTGAAGAAACTTTCTTAGTATGTGATTTCCGAAGTCTATAGTGAACCTATTTAAGTTTTATAAAAGATATGGTTGAGTTAAAATCTTAAGTTCAATGCTAAAAATTATATCTTTATGGAGTATTTTTTTATTTATAAAAGAAATGAGTTCCTTTTATTTGAAGAAATCTTCAGCACTGATACTTTAAAACTTATGATCAAGTTGCCTAAGCTTTTGAAATGAATTTATTAAAAACAATACTTAAATTTCTTGTTGAAAAAATCATTTGTTGAGAAATCTACTTCACTTTTCCTTGTTTAAGAAAAACCCATTTTTATTTTTATTTAAGACAACAACATTCTAATCATGGATGAATATGATTATAGTAATGAAAAAGTAACAATAATACATAAAAAGATAGAAAGAAATACTCATAAGCAAATAAACGTAATAATATGGTCAAGCATTGGGAACCTTAGCTTCATCAAGGTATCCCGATCATGTATTGGGAGCCTTAACTTCATCAAACAACCTGAGACTAAGAATAGACTAGTCTTAAAAAGAAAAGAAAGAAAATCTTTTTGACTTGATAAGGACAAATCTAAGACTAGAAAGACTAGTCTTAATAAATAGCATGAATTAAATAAATAAATTACAAAGTATGAAAATAAATAAATGACAAGTGAGCTTTTATGCTCTAAAGAAATACATATACATAATATACATAATACTAAATAGAAGTTAGATTAGAGCAAAAATAATAATAACAACAACATAATAACATAATGTAAAACATGAACATGAACAAAAACAAAGCATAAACATATTGTTGCTTCTTTAACTCTCATGAGTCTAAGAAACATACACTAGACTTATGCCAAGTTGTATGAACATGATGAGTATGTGTAAGAAATTTACCTAAGGTTAAGTATTTGTTGAAGAGGAAAATAATAGGTTGTAGTATATATAGGAAATGGTATTATGGAGAAAGAGAGAACTTGAGAGAGAATTTGAGAGAGTATGTTTTGTGGAGAAATTTTGGTAGAGTTTTAGTAGGAAATAAGTTGTGTGAAAGAATGAAGGAGGAAAGGGGTATTTATAGAGTTTTGGAGTGGAAATTAGATGTAATTAAATAAATTGAAAAAGAAAATAAAATGGGATTGATGGAGGGAGAGGGAGCGCTGGTTTTGCTTGTAGAGGGGGGGTGGGTGTGGGGAGGAAAGGAAATTGGTTTATTTTGTTGTTTTGTAATAAAAGAAGTAATGTGTAAAGTATGATGTGAATAAAGTTGTGTTGGAAATATAAAAGTGTAAGAGTAGATGTGTAGGTTGTAAGAAAAAGTAGAGATAGTGAAATAGTAATGAATAATAGAAATAGACTAGACAAATAAAATACTGATAGTAATAAAAATACGCGTAAACGACTATATCTGATATTTTTAGTTATCGAAAAATTGTGAAATTGATATTTTTGAAATTCTTGTATAATTACGAGTCTTTTGGTGTTATCAGAATATTTTTACTGTCCGGTGTTCCCTGGTATGTGATGTAGATCGTATCAACTCTTAAATTTATAATTCCAATTAACTCTTACGACCTAGTTAGGCAGTGTACCTATCTATAGTTGTATAGGTCAACGGATATCGTCCACAAGGATCTTTAAGACAATTACGAAATTAACCGGTTTTCCACTATTTAGCAAATCTAATTAAATGCATTTATTACTAACAACTACGATTCACTATTTAACTAATTAATTCGCAATCAATGTATATTCACAACCTTAAAATTCAACAATCACAAAACAATACCTTAGATCTTGATACACCACTAACCCTATCAATCTTATTAATAACATTCGTCAATGCAGCACGTGTTCTTGAATTGCAGGAACCCAATTTCATTAATCTCTTTCTTAAGATAATTAAATCCTAACCCTATATGTCTAATGGAAATCTCTTCCTCACTAGATGCATATAAAGGTTGCATTAATGATCACAATTCCTCATAAAGATAAATTCTTGATGCAAAAGATTCATGTAATCTATCTCTAGATTTACATTCAAACCCTTCTACTCATGCTAGATCTTTCATATTAATTAATCCGTCGATTCAATTAACAAGAATCATACAATAATCTAATATTGCGCATATACTAGATTAAAACAATCAAGCAACATGAATAGATCCAAGAACAAGAACTTCATTCAACAAATCAATTCAATCCACATTAGGGTTAAGGTTTCTCAAAATCTAAGGCATATAGATCTAAGCTTCCATTGTAAAATAATTACAATTATAAACCATGTAAGAATAAACATAAAACATGATGATTACACCCTCTAACCAACAAGTCTTGTGATGGAAAATTGTTAGGAGTTCCTCTTCTTCTCGCACGTCTTCTCTCCTAGGGTTTCTTCTCCTCCATCTTCTCTCCCTTCAACAAAGAGTGGTTGGATCTATTTATAAGAAAATGGAATTGTCTTCTACACGGGCATTCTACACGGGTCGTGTTCGGGGCCGTGTTGCTTTCTCATGTCAGCTATTTCCTCGGATTTGTCACGATTTGGAGTCCTACACAAGCCCGATCACAGCCTGTGTTGCGAAGTCGTGCATGTTTCATAAAGCATTCTGTCCATTTCTTATCTCTAATATAAAAATCCAACATAGCTTGTGTTGCTTCCTTATGTTCTATACAATAGCTTGCTGTACATTTTTCAAGGCCAACACCAGCATTCAACACAGCTTGTGTTGAAATCTCATGTATGCTGAAATTCTTCACTTTGCACTTTCTTCCAAAACTTGTTGTAATTCATCAAAACATCTCCATAATGCTTATTATCTCCTCTTAATCCTGAAATTAACATATTACTCAAATCAGTATCCTTTTCTACAATTATTCACATAAGAATCACTATAATATCATACTAAAACCATGTGAATAATTAGGGTATTTTGTACTTATCAGTATGGTTTTCGAAAACCGATCTCGTTTGGATCCGAAAGACACTAGAAATAGGTGAATCTGATATTTTTATACTTCCCTATATTATTACGAACTCTTATAAGCCATTAACACAATTCCGTTTTCTCGGGTTTAGAGTACTGGTTTGCCGGAGTTAAAACTGTTAGATTATCTTAATCTTTGTTGACTTTTGAAACTCCAGTTTGACTAGGATAGGGTTTAATCCAACTTTACCTTAGAAATTGAGGGGTTTACATTAGGATCGGATAGATGGACCTTCTCATACTCGGGTTTTTGATCGAAATTGTTTAAGGTTCGATTTCAACTTGGGTCAGTCTTTAAGGTTTCGATTCGGTATTCTAAAATCATTCTAAAAAAATTCAGGGGTTTACAACCTTATTAAGGGAAAGGAATTTTTTAGGCTCAACAAGTGTAAATTCATATATACTCCTATAGTGAAAGGTGATATCTTGAGTCTCAAAATCTACCCTATAACTCTACAAGAAAGAAAAGGAATGGAAAGAGTTTTGTATATGAGTGTTGTAATCCCCGAATTTTACCTAACCTGATTACAATAATTATTAAAAATATAATATAGAATTATGAAGAACTATAATAAAAGTCATAGAAATCATCCCTGATTTTTCGTGAATTAAAATTATTAAAGTATAAATAAATAATGATCGGTAATAAACCGATCGTTACTGTAAGATTTAAAATCAGTTTCTTTAAGTTTAATACTTAGAAAAATAAGATTCTAATAATGATACAATGATTATCAAAACTGTCTTTAACATTTTAAAACTATAAAATAACATTAGAAAAATTTGCTATTATTAATAATTAGGATAAATAATTCCTATACAGTAAAAGATAATACACTATGAAAAAGAATCAATATATCAACAAATAATCATATTTGGCCTTAAACTTCAATTATAATAAAAGATGATTAATTTAGAACCTATTGGTTATAAAAAAATAGTTTATTGATAAATCAATATAATTATAAAATATACAGAAAAATCAAAAATTGATTATTACTAAAGAATCTAAACCCCAATTAAATATTTAAATTATACCAATAATTTAGTTATAAAATTTTGAGTCTATAGAGAGTAAAATCCTACTTTAACCATTGTAACCCGAGAATCTTTATAATTAGTAAAATAAATAGAGTAACAAATGTAAATAAATATTAAACATATGACCAATAAAAACTTTAGAATAACCTATAAGTAATAATAAACTCATTTATAACTTAAATACCTGAATAGAAGATTCATTGACCTTAATAGATACTAAAGACAAGATTTTGTATATTAAGTAAATAACTCGAGATATAATTAAAAGTAACTCTAAAATTCAAACTTGATAAAAGAAAACATCTTTATAGAACATATTGGCTATTAAATGATAACTAAAAGATAAATCGTTAATATTATAAACATGTGATAAGAACGAAAACAAATCCATAATTAATAATCTAGACTTCAGAAAAATATTTGGATCACACCATTATTCTAGTTAGGAAATTCTGAGCCTATAGAACCAAATCCTAACTTAACATACTAGATCCAAAAATCTCAATCACGTAACTATAAACTAAAATTTAAACTTAATAACAACCTAAAAAATTTATAAAAACTTTATATAAATTTTTGGAGACATAACTCCTAAATAACTGACATATTTATACCTATTTAGCTTGATAAACTACCTTAAAATTAAGATAGTTAATTAGTTAAATATATTATATGCAATATATGCAAGTATTCGGTGCAATTTGCATATAAATTTTGGCTAGAATTCTCTTGGATTGTAGCAACCGAAAACCATCCACAAAATTGCCCAAATATGTACATGAAAGTCAACTAATTTAGCATAGAAAGTCAATCCAATTTGTCAAACACAACAGCTCAGCAAAAGCATGAGATATCATGCAAAACGAATCACATTCGGTGGAGACAATTTGCTTGCCCTTAGCCAGAAATTGTTGAGTTGCTGCCTCCCCATCTTTCGTGTGTGTATATATATATATCACTCTTTACGAAACAAAATAGTAAGACAAACAAAACACATTTTAGCAGCCGATAAACCACCTAAACAATATCCCAAAATAGCAACAAGAACAAAAACACAAATACACAAAACTTAACTCCATTAAAACAAGCTCCAAACTTAGGAAAGAAGCAACAAAGGTAAGATAAATTCGTATTGAGTTGGTTTAAGTATTAAACATTAGCTTAAACTATGTTTCTATTAACATAGGTTCGTGTTAGACTAAAGGAAGGAGTATAGTATCATCATAATAGCCCTAACAAGAAGATACATAAGTTATTTTTTTACGAGAAATGAACAAACGCCAACAAATTAGAGATCAACGCCAGGAGCATTGATGCCTGCGTACGTTGTAACGCTGGCAGCCTTTGAAGCCAGCATTCCCTGGAACTAGAACGTATAAAAATTACACGAACACCAGCAATTCAAGAATCAACGCAGGTGGCGTTGGAGTCAACGTATGTGCAAATTTCTTCTGAAAATGAAATTTGTTTATTTGAAAAGATAATAATAATGATGATGATGATGATGATGATGTTGATAATAAAATACTAAACTATTAAACACAAACTTTATAATTACTCGATGAAATAAACAATTTAAGTTTAGTAAATTCTTAATATATATTAGGCTCTAAGAAAACTACGAATAAGGTAGGAAAAACAATTAAAGAACTAAATATTAGATGTAACTATATAAATAAAAAATTTCAATAAGATAGATAAGGTTGACAAGTAAAGAAAATAGTAAAATTCACAATTAACACAGACACTAACGAAAAAGGAACTTGAGCAAATTTAGAATAAAGAAAACATCTTAAATAAAATATAGATGTCAACTACGAATAAGACAAGCAGAATGAAAATAAATAATAAGTAGTAAATACTAACTATCTTAAGATAGACTTACTAAAGGACTACATAAATAATAAAAGCTTAACAATAAAATTATTAAGCAAAATAGGACTTAAAATATTCTATAAGTTAAATTTAGGTCATAAATGAGAAAATAGGACTAAAAATAGTACAAACCAATTTTAGGACTTATTACAAAACTATAAATACTATAATGAACAATTGTTTTTTATTTCATAGGAGTATTGAGCCCACGTTCTCAAACCCCGAGTACTTTCCAAGGACATATCAAGTAAACAAGAAAGCTCAAGTGAGGGATTTTCTGATGCTATTTGCTTGTGTTTGCTACTGGTTGTTGTTATGATTGGTTGTATTACTTATCTGATGAATGATTGATTATTGTGAATGCTATCATCTGCATGATCGCTCGAATAAATCAATAATTTAAATCACTCGACTAAACAAAGCAGATATACTTGTCACTTGCGCTTGAAACTTCATGTAGGTAATGTCTCGGATATGCAATTAAATGTATTTTTGAAATATATTTTCAAAAGACCATGACTTGGAGAAGCTCAGGTCATTATCTCTTAAACGAGTTTTACCAAAAGAGTTTATGAAATAAATATGGGGCATTTCCAAGTAATGTTTTGACAGTGGATGTTGCCTAATTGAGGTTCCACTTGTCAAGTGGAGGTAGATGTTGCCTGATTGGGGGTCCACTTGCCAAAGGGCGGTAGATGTGGCCTAACTGGGGATCTACTTTCCTGTTTCACTATTGAAGGATAATGATCAGATTTAAATACATTAATCAATATTAACTAACATAAATCACGTAAACACATTGAGAAATATCACCTTTTTACCGATGACATATAATCATTAATTAAGTCTAGATTGACGCAACCACCAGGCAACTACGTTAAAAATAAAACGAGATGTCCCATGTAAAATAAATATGAGAGATAACTTATATGTAGACAGCGTAAATCTACATCATTTATGGCTCCGAACTCCCATAGAAGTGTTACTTACACTCATCACGTATGCATTCATATCGCGTATAGATAAATTTGCATGAATGCTTAATTAATACTTGATAACTTGCGTGACCGGTAGTAGTGAGGAATGAACTCTCTGAGCCCATGGTTCACTCACCCCCAACAATTTTTGTGCAGAAACAACGATAGCTAGGATTGGGCTGAAAATGTGTAAAGAGTACATCTCTATCAGACTTTCAGGAAGCTAGCAGGCTAGGTTACTATGAACTTAGAATATAATTCTAAATAATTTATACAAATAGCTGAGACTTTACATTTTGTAGGATTGAAATCTCATCTTCACTATTTGGTAAAGGATATTGATTCTCTGCGATCTTGGTAAAATATAGAAAAATCGGATTTCCATAGTTGAAATTTAATAATATTATTGCAAGTATATGTTTCACTTAAATAAGAGATATTAATAATTAAGTAGAGTATTGTAAATCTGATTTGCAAGATGATTCTCATATCACGGGTGCACACGTGATATGATGACTTTAGAGTAATCTTACTAGGCCTCCTTTTAAGGCGTGACAAGTGTAGTTAGCAATCTAGTGTATGTGGTGACATACATTAGATCTGATATATGTCATGCAATGGAAATTGTTAATAGATATCGATCGAATCGAGCACCTACTCATTAGGTGGTTATGATAAGAAGAACACATATTTTGTAATTTATTATATTACTCTACATACAAAAAGGGCACGTATATATAGATACTAAGTTCCCACCAACCTACATCTACCTAACACTATATTAATTACAATAACAAGGATATGGATGGTGTTATTCTAGGATATTATGTGCTAAGAGTAACTTGAACTTCACTAATTCTAAATAGATATGACACACATTTAGTAAAAGTGGTTCATTCGCCACAATCTTTCTTAGATTAACAAGAAGGGTCTGAGAGAGGAGTGTAAAACTCACGAAATAATTCTTAAACGATGGAAAACTATCTTTTACATGTCCTTTAGTCTCTTTTACAGGGGCAAGGGAAAAGTTGTAAATAAAAGGAAAGGTAAAATGTGAATAAAAATCATTAAACGTGTGTCTCTGTTAAAGAAAATGACAAGTTAATTTTACTAGGCTTTTATTACTATTTTGGAAGGGATGATGAGTCGATATGAACCAACTCTTCTTGCAGTTCTCTCCTTCGACCTATTTTCGCTATTGAAATCCATGGATTGCATGAATTAGAATAACTTTATAGCCTATTAAGTAGTAAATCAACAACTAATAAACATATTCTTAAGTTTCAATACCGATCTTTGAATTTATCTTCACAATGAACCTCTTCTTCAATAATTATATGGTGTATAAGTTGAGAAAAATGGTCTTGAAATCTCATAGTTTGCATTTGACGGGTAATATTAGAATTGTGATCCCTATCGTCTTCTCGGGGGTGATGATGATTTGCCTCAAAATCTATTGAGTGAAAGACATCCAAATCAAATGTTACATCATGTTTTAGCTCTAAAATCTCTAAGTGGCTTGATGAACTCTTAGAGTTGGGAATATGGAGAAATACATCTTCCTCACCAATGTATGGTAGTCCTTCAACACTTGAGTGTTTAGTTCACACAAGTGTTACTCTCTCTCTCCCTTTCCTACACTCTCCTCTTAGGTTCATTCATCTTTCCTAAGTAGATGAAGTTTAGCATAAGTATCAGGTGCTTACCAATCATATTTTGTGGTAGAGCAAAGCTCATCCATTTCCTTTCTTCTCATCTCCCAAATTGATTTTGACTTATTTAGTACAAATAATAGGCATACTCTAGTTCTAGTTTCCTTTCCTAAAACCATTGTGACCCAGTTCAAACAATGCAACTCCTCCCCCTCCAATAGGCCATACAACTCTTCCATTAACTATGCACATATCTTCACATAGAATTAAGGAAATATTCCCATAAATATGATCCTCCCTCACATCACCTCTACCAAGATGAATAACAACATCCTACAACATACAACCACCAACAAAAGCATAACCAAATGTACCAATTCAACTTCACCCTATCAAATAAATAAAAATCATCAACTATAGTCTTATAAGAACCCATTCGCAATCATAAGGTTTCCATATAGATGGTAAAATATTAACTTCTTAGTACAAGTTAACAATCTATCATGGAGACAATATTCATCTAACCAAATAGTAGGAGAATCCAACAAGAGTTGAGTGTAACCCCAACCCAAAACTCCTTAATTTGTGATTGACTCAACCTTAAGCTATGATAAGCAAATAATGAATTTCTTTTCTACCAAAAGCCAAGGAGGGTAAGAGGTAAATTTTGACATTACTTTTCTCTTTTTGGTCCTTTTAACTCAAGGTCAAGCCACATTACTCTATCTTTCACAAATTACCAAAATATGACTATATGCTAATGGCAAGAGTCCAGGGTCAGGGGACCATACAATTGCTTGCATCACAACTCCGCACCTTTTTCCCCATATGATGATCGTGGTAATACATACTAGAAGATCATAAGGAAGAGTACAAGATACCTTGTGAAGGCATGTCTGCTTTACTTGGTGTGTGTGAATGCACATAAGAAGGGATTCAAATTATTTTATTTTCACCAACATATGCACTCCATCATGTAATCCTTAGCAACCTTACTCTATCATTGACATGATTATCATATCCTTCGTAAAAGAAACCTCAACTGACTTGAGCATCAAAGTGTTTACACCAAAATCATCTTTGGTGTTCATTAGCTTATACACATTCCTTATAGTTAAGTATATATGAAAGTACCTTTATCAAAGCCCATACCCCTTGTAATCATACAACAACATGTAAATATATACATACAATATTATTGGATTCATGTGTTACTCTAGATGTAGGGATGCCTAAGGTTGCATTGTTAATGTTGATTAAATTAAATATAATTGGTGTAGGTTATGTGCTTGCAACATTAAATGCTTGCTATACACTTGTCTATATATAAATACATATTGGGTTTTTAGCTCATCTTGCATACTTTTTTTCTTTTTATTAGTACATAAAAAATTTAATTTTATAGCTATAACTTTAAACTTTGAAGTTGGCTCAAAACAATCCTTAAAGAAAATTATAAACAACTTCTTAGAGGACATTAAAGTTTTAGAGTTGTAACAATATTGGCAATAGAAGATATCAATTTGAGATAAATTCTATAAATTGTGTATTATTAGTTTATGGTATGAGTATGTCATGAGGTACTTAGATTTCTTGATTTAGGTTTGACACATTTATACCCCTTACCATTAGTTGGACAACTAGGAAATAAATTAAGAGTAAAGTTAGTAGGCTTTTGTTGAACTAAATTTAGAAAAATAGGTTAGAGCATGACAGAAGTGTCGCAAGGCTCTTAGGATAACCTATAGCATATGCGTGGTATGATCGAATCGAATTGTGGATAGAAAGAAAGGAAGAAACGAGCTCAATTATAAGTTCTCCGATGAGATGTTGTGTGTTTATTATTAATAAGAAAAAAAATACTTTTAGTTTTAAACATTATTATCAATATTTGAATGTAAATTCATTTAAGGTGTCAAAATTTTTGAGTATTTGAAAAGAAGAATCAATGTTTTGTAAAGTAAGTCAAACGATGTATCCATAATGAATTATTGAAGAAAATAAAGTAACAAAAAAAAATCCAAATATTTATCATGGGGTATACACACTAGAAGATCATAGGGGGAGTGTACTAGACACCTAGTAAAGGCATGTCTGCTTTACTTTGTGCGTATGTGCTAGAGAGGGGTGGTGTGGGGGTTGAAGACGCATAAGAAAGGATCTAAATTCTCTCATTTTCACCAACATATGCACTCCATCATGTAATCCTCAACAACTTTACTTTATTATTGACATAATTATCATATCCTTTGTAAAGAAAATCTCAACTGACTTGAGCATCAAAGTGTTTACACCAAAATCATCCCTAGTGTTCATTATCTCATACACATTCCCTTTGTAGGTCTTAAGTGTACAAAAAGTACCTTTATCAAAGCTCACACACCTTGTAATCATATAACAACATGTAAATTATACATACAATATTATTGGATTCATGCGTTACTTTAGGTGTAGGGAAGCAACCTTATTAATGTTTATTAAATTAAAATATAATTGGTGTAGGTTATGTGCTTGCAACATTAAATGCTTGCTATACACTTGTCTATATATAATTACATATTGGGTTATTAGCTCATCTTGGATAATTTTTTTCTTCTTATTAGTACTTAAAAATTTTAATTTTTACAGCTATAACTTTAAAGTTTGAAGTTGGCTCAAAACTATCCCCAAAGAAAATTATAAACTTCTTATAGGACATTAAAGTTTTGGAGTTGTAACAATATTGTAAATACAAGATATCAATTTGAGATAAATTCTATAAAATGTGTATTATTAGTTTATGGTGTGAGTATATCGCGAGGTGCTTAGATTTCTTGATTTAGGGTTGACACATTTATACCCCTTACCATTAGTTGGACAATTAAGAAATAAATTAAGAGTAAACTTAGTAGGCTTTTGTTGAGCTAAATTTAGAGAATAGGTCAGAGTATGATGGGAATGTCCCAAGGCTCTTAGGATAACCTATAGTTCATGCTTAGCAGGATCAAATCGAATTTCAAACAAAAAGAAAGGAAGAAACGAACCCAATTAAGAGTTCTACGATGATGATGTTGCGTTTTTATTATTAATAAGAAAAAGTATACTTTTAGTTTTCAACATTATTATCAATATTTGAATGTAAGTTCATTTAAGGTACTAAAAGTTTTGAGTAGTTGAAAAGAAGAATCAATATTTTATAAAGTGAGTCAAACAAGGCATCCATACTGAATTGTTGAATAATATAAAGTAAAAAAATAAATTTCCAAACATTGATTATGGGGTATACACCCTAGAAGATCATAGGGGAAGTATACTAGACTCCTAGTGAAGGCATGTATGCTTCACATTATGTGTATGTGTGTGTGTGCGTGCGTGCTAGAAGGGGTTTTCACCAGCATATGCACTCCATCATGTAATCCTCAACAACCTTACTCTATTATTAACATGGTTATCATATCCTCTAAAATAGAAATCTTAACTAGCTTGAGCATCAAAGTGTTTACACCAAAATCATCTTTAGTGTTCATTAGCTTATACACATTCCCTTTATAGTTAAGTGTATGAAAGTACCTTTATCAAAGCCCATACCCCTTGTAATCATACAACAACATGTAAATATATACATACAATATTATTGGATTCATGTGTTACTCTAGATGTAGGGATGCCTAAGGTTGCATTGTTAATGTTGATTAAATTAAATATAATTGGTGTAGGTTATGTGTGTGCTACATTAAATGCTTGGTATACGCTTGTCTATATATAATTATATATTGGGTTTTTAGCTCATCTTGGGTACTTTTTTTCTTTTTATCAGTACATAAAAATTTAAATACTTATAGCTATAACTTTAAAGTTTGAAGTTGGCTCAAAACTATCACCAAAGAAACTTATTAACAACTTCTTATATGACATTAAAATTTTGGAGTTCTAACAATATTGGAAATAGAAGATACCAATTTGAGATAAATTCTATAAACTGTGTATTTTTAGTTTATAGTATGACTAGATCGCAAGGTGCTTTGATTTCTTGATTTAGGGTTGGCACATTTATACCTCTTACCATTAGCTGGACAACTAGGAAATAAATTAAGAGTAAAGTCAGTAGGCTTTTGTTGAACTAAATTTAGCAAATTAGGTTAGAGCATGATGGAAGTGTCGCAAGACTCTTAGGATAACCTATAATTCATGCGTAGTATGATCGAATCTAATTACAGGAAACGAGCTCAATTATAAGTTTTCTGAAATAAGAAAAAGTATACTTTTAGTTTTGAATATTATTATTAATGTTTAAATGTAAGTTCATTTAATAGATAAAAAATTTTGAGTAGTTGAAAAGAAGAATCGATGTTTTATAAAGTGAGTCAAACGAGGTATCCATAATGAATTGTTGAAGTATATAAAGTAAAAAAAAAAAAAAAATCTAACATATTGATATCTTAAATGAATTTTCAAAATAATGAATCTTTGCTTGACCATTTTGCGGAATGTTAATTGCACTTTTTAACTATTTGAAACGTTAATACCTTAAATGAATTTAACACCAAATATTGATACCTTCTAATGCCATTTACCATTTCTACTTGAATCTAAACCTTCTTTTGCCCCTCCTTTTTATTTATGTAAGTTCTCAGTGTTTTCAAAACCATACAAAATTAGGATTTCCATTAATTATGCTAAATTTCCCATTGATGGGCATGTATTAGCTTTTGCTTGGCCTTAAACTAGTTGACCAAGGTGGTTAAGGTGTGCATAATTTTTTCCAACCGCTTTCTTATTTTTAATAAGTTTTTATAATGATATAATATTAAATATATTTGAGATTATTTTTTTAAAATCATGTAAATAAGAAGCAAATAAGTATATTTATTAAGTTTTCTTTAGGTAAGTTTTGACGATAACAAAAAAATAAAAGGTTACTAATAATTTATTGAGTGTACATAAAGATATTTAGTTAACAATCTACAATTTTGAAGAACACTAGATATCCGAAGTACGAGACATAGCATACAATATTGAAGTTTAAATAATAGAAATTATCCACTGCATTATAAACATCGTATAATAGGAACTAAGCAAAGAAGGAAAATGGCCAGATCGATACATGGAGCATACATCAAACTGATCAAAAGAAACATAAGTCAAATAGAGTGTTAGCTAGAATGTGCAACTAGAAATTTTGAAATTTCAAAAATGAACATAGATTGATCTTGATCAAACTCAATTTTGAACATGGTTTGAAAGTCAACTTCTATGGTCAAATACATTATGGTAGTGTATTCAATAATTTCAATAAGAATGATTAATATCCACAAGGATTTATTCCATTCTAGATCTGATGATTCAAGTTCATCAAATGTTGTTTAGAATTTTTTCCATGAAGATAATATTTAAGATAAGTCAGGCTACAATTTAAAAGACACTCGGTTGAAGATTCGCAATGACATTTAAGTTGTATGTAAGATGTGTTCATACTTTTAAGGGATGTGAAAGATATCATGAAACAAGCTATTACTTGTGGATAAGATCAAGTATCTCTTCAAGTTCAAATTTAATTTATAAGATATATTATCAAGAGAAAAGAGCCAAATGCAATACATGTGAAAGCAAGATATAATTATACAAATAAATTTGAAAAGTTTCACAAGGATAAGAGAAACAAGATTCTGGTTGCACAATATTACGAAATATTCATCATCCAATGTTCAAAACTCTACAATTCTTATCTTCTTTCAGTAATTGGAGAGAAGAATATATATAGAAAAAGATTTCAAAGTTGCAAACACATAGAAACAACAAACACAATCTCGAATTATTCAAGTATTGAAATGCTCATTAAGCTTTATGCATTGAACTAACTTTCATATTTATTTTTGCTTGCTGCATTGATTTATAAAGGAAAATTATCTTCTATCCTTTGGTTTCTAACTTGTATCAGTACTTTAGTTGTAGTCTCTATAGTAATTGATATTCTATTTGTCAAGTTCAAGCCAAGTAATTGGTATTCTATTTGTCATCAAGATTCTTTGGAATAGTGGAACGCACTTGTGTGGGTCACTCTCTCTTTTACTTTTACGCAATTTAAAAAATGTTTACCTTTCTTATTGCAATTTGATTCTCATGCCTACTAAGCAACAAGTAATCAAAGGGGCTTCTAAAAGTCTTATTGAAAAAGTTTATTTTTAAAGAATACCCAATTCAAACCCTTCTTAGTTACTTAACTAAAGCTGACAATATTAAAAGTTATTATTTTGTTAAATTAATTATTGTGAACGAATTTATACCTAATAGGCACCATGGTGCACTTGAAGACTGAACAAATTTGACATAAGACTATCTTGGTAATAGTTTGGAAACATTGAGACTCGAATAAAAGAAGAGGGGGAAAAAAAAAGAAGATGGATGAATCGAATAGAAAAATAGGCAAACATTAAAAACTAAAAGTTTATCATCATCATCATCATCACCAACACTCTAACGACAAGTTTGGTACATCGAAATGGATCTAAAATGAAATCACAATTATATATTCCCTTTTTTTCCCATGTTTGAAAGTGCTTTTAAATGCAAGATCAATGATTATGATTTTAAATGAAATTTGATTCCATAGTTCTACTCCCTCACTTATTGATTACATCTATTTTGTGAGATTCCAATCTATATATATTTGCCTGAAAGACTAATTTTAATGTCACTAAATACAAGGAAATTGGCCATTAATTAAATCTAGTTAATTTCTTTATTTTATCACATATTTATTACTGAAAAATAGTTTTAACATATACATTATATTTATTATTTACATTTCACTCCATTTTAAAACTCATTTTATTTTAATCCATGGAATTCCAATCAAATACATTCTATTCTAATTGAAAATTTTTAGGCCAATCTTTTGGAACAACTTGTTAATTTTTATTAATGGAACTATTGGCTGCTTTTTAAATTGGACGGTTATACATATAATTTAGAAAACACATTCTCCAAATTAATTAACAAAGAAAGTGCTTAATAAATGTTAAATATTCTAGTTGATTTATTTATTATTTTAGCGTTATTGCCCACTAGAATTATTAAATTCTTTTACGTGTCCAACTGCGCAGGGTGGATGGAACAACATAATTACCTGAAATGGAGATGTCAATCATTCTGGGGGGAAAAAAATGATCGAAAAGGGGCGGGGGAACGGGAACATACGGGTCCGTCCCGTCCCGGGCCGAGCATTCCATTGGGCGAAAAAAGAAGACGAATGATTCCGTGCGAACCGTACCAACCCAATTAAAATTCTAAACATAAATATAGGTATTAGGGTTGCGTTTTGTGTCTTGTGTTTGTGGCTTGTAGGTTTACATGTATGGCCTCATTCCGTGTGAAAGGGACACTTGGATTCCATTTAGAATAACTTTCTTGACTGTCTGTTGTGGCTGGTCCCACCACCTCCTCTGAAAACCCCATCTGCCAAATTATCGCTTGGGACCATCGAATCTTCGCCTCTCTTTTTGCCTTTCCTTTTTGTCCCCGTATACGATACGTCGATTTAATATACGTATAATCACCATCATTACCAGTTACAATAATAATAATAATAATAATAATAATCACCATCAGCAAATCAATTTTTTTTGTACTTTCATTGATTTATTTTTGGACCAAGTACTTTCATTGATTTAAAATGGGAAAATTGGAATTTGATCTTTGCATTGAAATTATAATTTACATTACTCTAATCTCACGGCTTAACTCATTTGTATATATTAGTTGACTTTTGAAAGACGATAAAAACTTTTGGGAAATTTAACCTTTTGGGCCGACTAAACCTTATAAAATTGGGAAGGAGTATATTAAATTAAAATAGTAATTTTTTTTTTTTTTCTTTTTTTTTTTCACATTTGATTATTCATCATATATTTATATTTTAAAGCGTATATATAGTAAGTACATCATTAGTTATCTGAATGAAAAAGTAATATGTGAAAATTAAATAAAAAAAGAGAGAGAATGCATATTTATTTTCCTCAACGACAACAACAATAATAATAATAATACTATTAAATTGAGGTTGACTGGAAGGAGGACGACGCCGTTGTGGTGTATCGGGGGGAGTTCCCCGTTGATTGTTGAAGTGAGTCCATGTCCATCCATCATGAATTATGATTATCTGGTCCAAGTACGCAACTTTTCCTTCCTTCCTGCTCCAACCAGACGAAACCCGAATCCAACACCAACAAACAACCACGAAAAACCTCAATTACCCGGCGGCTGCCTCCAGTCACAGATTCAACGACCGACCCATACCATACCATTACCTCACAGCATACCCGAACCGTAGATCCACAGGGGAGGTTTTCTTCTTCTTCTTTTTTTTTTTTTTTTTTAATTTTCTTTAGGATCGTATTTGACTTTTTTCTTTTATTTATTTATTTATTTATTTTTGGATATTCCTTCCGTGTTTTATTTAAATTTATAGTTCTTATAGTTTCCGTCAGCTTGTTTGAATTTCTTGGTATGTCGAATTTTGTGATGTAATCGGAGCTTCAGGGTGCTTCAATTGAATCATCGTTACCTTGAAGTTATCATTTCATGAAAAGATGGCAATCCTGTTCTATTGTCTCCCACCAACAAGAAAAGGTACGTGTATGGATGGATGTATTGTATTTAAAATCCCTTCTTTCAAATTCATATATTATTCATCTTCTATTATGTCAAAAATTTAATTCTTGTAAGTAAAATAATTATATGCTGTGAATTTGTTTTAAACTAGGAAAGACCAATATCAGAAGATTTAAGTGAATCCCCCCTTTTCGTTGCTTCTTTATGCATTCTTATTCGAATTTGCACTACTGCATTCTTATTCGCTGAAAGGATAGAATGGAAAGTTGGAATTGATTGAATTTGTTTCAGATGTCTAAGGGGATTTAGGTAGCATCTATACGGTGCGCGGCTCTGTTCTCTTGTTTTAGCATCCCTCTGATTGAACTAGACAGCATTGAGGTTTCCAAAAATTATGCAAAATGAAAATTTAGATGCTAAATTGCAAAAAAAATATGAATGTCTTGGTACTTTACAACAACTATCCCCTTTGTTTGCATGGGTGAAATTACTTTGTCCAGACCTCTTTCCCACCTTCTCAACGATTTTGTTTGACTATCAAGGACGGTACATTTTTTTCAGCACACCACCTACTACGGTTCAACAACAGATGCCACGCCTTAACCCTCCAAATGCCATCATCTGCATAATTCTTGGACACAACTCTAATCCATGTCTATATCAAGTGCTGTGCTCTCTTCAAGATTTTGGGTTAAAAAGAGAAGCCAAAATGTGCATAAGATTCACTTAGTTATTCATATCCTCCTTAATTCAATGGGATCAGGGACGCCCCTGATCTTGGATTTTTCAAGTTTTATGATGGTTCTTTAGGAAGTTTCCTTTTGTTGCCAAATGTAATAACATAGTTAAACTAGTAAGTTGAAGGTCCTTCGCTGCTTATAGGTAATTATATACAGCCATCATGTCTTGATCCTTTTTTCTTTTTTTCTTCTTTTGTTACCATGGTTATTATGCCTTAATAGAATGGTAAAGCTTCTCCTTTGATGACCTAAGTCATGGGCTCCAAGCATGAAACTGCCTTTCTAACCATATGCAAAAAGAAGGCTGCATATATCTGCATGCACCTTACCTGTTAAAATCAAAATTAATCCAGTCAAGGGGCAATTCCCAAACATATACTTAAGGAAAAATATCAAATTTGGTATATGAACTTAGTATGAAAATTCAATATGGTATTTGAACTTTGAAATGGTAAATTTAATACCCAATCAAATTTTCATGAATTTTTTACTACTTCATAAATGCTATTTGCTGATATGAAAGAGACAAATTATCAGTACTGATAAAGTTAAGAAAAATAGTGAAAATGCACTGATGAACTATCTCTTTTACATTAGCAAATAAAACAAATGGTGCAAGAGAGGTAGTAAAAAGAGCTATAAAAAATTTGATTGAGTATTAAATTGACTATTTCAAAGTATAGGTACCAAATTGAACTTTCATGGAAAGGTCAGAATCATGATTGATTTGCTTTTATTACTGTGTCTTCTCTTCTTGGAAAAATTACCAGGGTTTGAGGGATTTGCTATATGTAACCTTCTGATCTCATAAAAAAGATAAATAAATAAAGAAAAAGTTATAACTCAGATTTCTGGCGTGGTCTATTTTACATTCAAATAAGGCATTTATGTAAGCTTTGCGATCTGACTTTCCAAACATAAAGATGTGCCAAATGTGGAATATCTCCTAACAATATTTCCTAAGGATAATAACAAAATCTGGACATAAAATAACAAGATATATCTAGATAATACTATCATAGATATCTCTAACACTATGACCTCCTGTCAGCAAGCTTGTCCGCAAGCTCACTCTAGAATAATACTTCCAGTTATCCAATGCCTACATCAATGGTCCCGGCATCCTCAATATTCTCATCTACATTTTACCAAAAAAAAAAAAAACAAAAAAAAAGAAAAAACCATATTTGATGATCTAGCATATACGTTCATCACAATTGAATGATAATCCCTTTGCATGACATTTTGCCAAATATCCTGACTTTATCTCTTAACACCAAGGATCGATGGGTGCTTGGTTGATTTTTTGCTAGCTCTGACATTTGAAGAATTAACAATAGTTATTGGTTACATAGGCTTCTTCTAATATGGCTTGACAAACGCATGATGGAAACTACCTTAGGTGGGTTTTGCACTTCCACATCTATACGAATGGGTTCTGTCAATCCTGTTATAAAATTGTCGATTTGCTGATCTGGTAGGAGTTAAGTTGCCCATGGCAATAAGATTGCAACATTTGTTGGTATTCTTCCTATTGTTCCTGCCTGGTTCAATCTCATAAACAAAGGTAAACTAAGGGAAAAGAAAATAGCTCCAGCTTGATTTATTTCTTATTGGAATAGAGTATTATAGACATATTTACGGTCTTACTTTCTAGTAAAAAAGATAATGGTAAATTTTAAAAATTGTCAATAAAATGTCCCCTAAAACTAATAATAAAATCTGGATTTAAAAGAAGGATTAATTACAAAAAATATTATATGTGTTTTGGTCAATTACAAACATATGACTTGTGTTAATTTTTTTGATAAATAGGTGACTCGGGTTTTATACAAAAGTGTCAATATTATTAATCACTATTAAAGGGATATGTGTTGGAGTCTTATTGGTCTAAAATAATTAACTTAATAAAATTAAATTAAAATATTAAAAATATTTTTTAAAAATGAGAAAATTGAAGGAAAATATATAATTAAAATTTTTATGATCAATAAAAT
The DNA here is from genome assembly GCA_024138025.1 of Combretum micranthum. Classification (NCBI taxonomy): domain Eukaryota; kingdom Viridiplantae; phylum Streptophyta; class Magnoliopsida; order Myrtales; family Combretaceae; genus Combretum; species Combretum micranthum. The sequence goes on from JAMXBD010001158.1 coordinate 439,040, forward strand.
ATTGACAAGTGTCATTTAAAAATTATTAAATAATATTGATACTTTTGTACAAAACTCAAGTCACCTATTTGTCAAAAGGATTAACAAAGGTTATGTGTTTGTAAATTAGTCAAAACACAGTAACCCTTAAAATAACAAGATATATCTGAGATTGCTTTCCTAGATATCCTTCCCATTTCCCTCTAATTTGGGAGCACTTTTTGCACCAATGGCCCCTTTTTCTTAGCCATTATATTTTGACCAGCTTTATTATCTGAACTGTTTGATATACTAGCCACTCCTATGTTGGGCCCTCAATATCCCCCATTTGCTAACATAGGCATGGAAGCGGAAAGTGAAGCGTCTGGGTAACCAATTTGATCAATAATTTAACCAGTACCTGCAATCATATCTGACGTTATCATGACTATTTCATTTCCAATAACTAGTCCAGTTGCAACTCTTTAGGAGGAAGCCTTCAGATTCATATAATCACATTGGAGATAATAGTTTCATTGATGACTGATATGTCATTAGAAAAATTATTGATGCCCATTTGGGTGTTTTGGTTTTAGTAGTTTTGTGTAATATATATATTGACTGTGCACCCTTGCCTGTAGTCCTAGACTTTACCTTAATTACTCTCTTCTTGTGACATTTAGTGGTATTGCATAAAGAAAATTGATTCTTTAGTTGTGATAATTTGCTGCTACAAAATTCTTCTCATGTTTAAGTGTGTATATTAGGCCTGTTCGCTGTAACTTGATCCCATTTCATGCTGTTTCATGTACAATTGAACGTGTAAAAAATCTATTGGGATATTATGTTAACTAATAAGTGGCCATTCTTCTCCATCACCTAACAGGTTTTTGATGGGACAAAGAAGATATAATGCTTTGAGCTGTTCACATAGAGTTAATTGAGTGTAACCCCCTTATTGTAACAATACATTGGAAAAAGGTGAATGAAGATAACAGAAGCTGTGCAAATAAGTTATTCTAGCATGTTTTTGGTGTGAAGTTTTTTATCATGGATGAAGATGCCAATTCTTGGATTAGGAGGACAAAGTTCTCTCATACAGTGTGCCATCGCATAGATTATTCAAAATTGGCATCAATTTCTCTTACTATTGGACCAGAAGAGAAGTCAAGAGTGAAGTCACGGCCAACTGGTGCTTCCTCTCGTGCAGGAGAAACTTCCACCAATAAAAAGATCCAAAGAAACCCGATTGCATATAATAAACAAAGATCTTTATCTCCAATTCCTCAAACAGAGCTTTCAGATGTCTTTAAAGAGGCCCGCTCAAATCAGAAGCGATTTTCAACTCCATTTCCCCAGAGGAAGGAATCTGAAAAGGGAATAAAAGGGAAGTTTTCCCATAAAGAATATCATGAAATTAAGGTCTCGAATTCCTCATCCTCAAATAACAGCCCATTTAGAACATTTGCTTCAATGAAGATGCATGAAAAACAGAGAAACAAGAAGGAATCAGCATGGTCAAAGTACTTCGATCATGGAGGTGGAAAGGTTATGGCTCTCGAATCAGCTGATGAGTGGGAGGTTGATATGTCTAAACTTTTTCTTGGACTCAGATTTGCCCATGGGGCACATAGCCGGCTGTACCATGGGATCTACAAAGATGAACCTGTTGCAGTGAAAATAATTCGAGTGCCGGATGAGGAGGAAAATGACTTATTGGCATCTCGATTAGAAAAACAGTTTACAAGGGAAGTCAATCTCCTGTCACGCCTTCACCATGAAAATGTGATAAAGGTAAGTGCAAGTGCATTTCAGATGTCCTTCCCATTTACTTGAGAGAGTACTTGTACTTCATCTTAAGCTTGGAAAATTTAGAGAATTGAAAATCAGTTTTAGTGGTTGTGATGTTATTGGCAATGGTTGCATGCTGAAATTGATCATTAGTTTCTTTATCTACATGAATTATTCTTCTGTTCTTATATTTGGCCTTGGCAGTTTGCTGCAGCATGCAAGAATCCACCAGTCTATTTTATCATTACAGAATATCTGTCAGAAGGTTCATTGAGAGCATACTTGCACAAGCTTGAGCATAGATCAATTCCCTTAGAGAAACTTATTGGGGGATAGCTCTTGATGTTGCTCGTGGGATGGAGTATGTACATTCACAGGGGGTTATCCACCGAGACGTCAAACCAGAGAATATACTGATTGATGAGAATTTTCACATGAAAATCGCTGATTTTGGTATAGCCTGTGATGAGGCCTATTGTGACACTTTATCTGAGGACCCAGGAACATATAGGTGGATGGCCCCTGAAATGATCAAACGCAAACCTTATGGAAAAAAGGTGGATGTCTATAGTTTTGGACTAATCTTATGGGAAATGGTGGCTGGAACGATTCCCTATGACGATATGAATCCAATACAAGCTGCCTTTGCGGTAGTGAACAAGGTTTGTATTTTTAAATTTGCATTTTGGATAGCATAAAGATTCTTTTTTGCCATGTGTTCATGTATTTGGATTTAGGTTTTAACCCATTTAAATTTTTGTTTTATCAACACAATATACGATCATCTTGTTTCTATTTTGTATTTACTGTCTAGTTTTTCTGGTAAGTTTCCATTTTATGAAGTTCTTTCCGAGTCACACTGATAATGATCTGCTAATGTGTAAGAAATTCTAATGAGATTGACATTGGAACAGAATCTGAGACCAGCCATGCCAAAAGATTGCCCTCCTGCTCTAAAAGCATTAATAGAGCAATGTTGGTCCTTGCAACCTGGTAAGAGGCCAGAGTTCTGGCAGATAGTTAAGGTGCTTGAGCAATTTAAGTCTTCACTTGCTCATGATGGATCCCTGAGCCTGGTGCAAAATCCTATATGCCAAGATCATAAGAAAGGTCTTCTCCATTGGATTCAAAAGCTTGGCCCTGCCCACCAGAATAGTGCAACGATTTCTAAACCGAAATTCGCATGACCTGCCAATGTTGTTTTTGTCTCTGTCCCAGGTCTATTGTAATTAAAAAGGCTTCTGCTAATTTCTTTATTGTGCATTTTCATGGTAAATCATACATCATGTGTAGATGTGCAGGCTAGGGATGCGTTCAATTTCAGATGTGTTGAATGTTCTTTATAGAAAGTGGATTACAGACCATGAACATTGGCGGAGCTATGTTCCTCATGCTTTTGAGTGGTATCGTGAATTGTCCCTTTTTGTATCCTTTTTCCATTCGGCTCTTAAGAATATGCCATTAGAAATGTGGCCTCGCGGTAGAGTATCATGATTTGGGTTGTAAGCCCTTCCTCTGTATTAGTTTGAAAAAGATAAAATGAAACTCTGTAGCCTATACCGTTTCCATATTTCTTTTGGGTTCCGGGGAACTGCCCTTTTGGTTTTTGTTGTTTCCTTTTAGCTGAAATAAGCCACGTAAGGTGTACATTTATTAACACTTTCACCCAACATGAATGACTTGGTCATTTGTTCCCAGTGATTTAATCGTGGGTATTCATCCACAAGTCAACTTTCTTGGTGGGCGCGTTTAATTAAAGTGGTACACTCGGGTGTAGACAGTCGGTCCCTGCAGCCAAAAACCATGACTAAATGCGCATCTAGTACTGTATATTCAGAATTCACTGCTCTGTAAATTCAAGATTCTCCAAAAATTTTCTGCAAGTATGTCTTCATTTTATTCTAATGCCTTAATATAGGTTGGGGGTGAGTTTGGGATCTCACCAACTGCCCCGTCCATCAAAAGCTTAAAAATAAATAAATAAATAAATAAAAAGTCTCTCAACTAAACTACACAGCTCTCAATGAATAAATCCATCAAGCCCAACCAAGCAAATTTCATATGATGCTCATTAGTGGCTACTCAATGAGTGTAATTGATGCTCATTCATGATTCATGTAACGACTGGCTTTTTTGCATGTTGGCTTCCAAGAGGATAACAGGTGGGACGATAAAATCATGCAGCAGCTAGTTCCCAAGGATGGAGATCTTGAGTCTTCAGGTCAATCTATACACTTGTGAGAGGGGATGGGAAAGCGTCGGTTATAATATCCCAGGAAGGATTATTATCCTTAGTAAGTCGACGATCCAAGAAAGCAGGTTTCATTGGTTTCTCAACCATTTCAACTTTGCAAATCAACATGGCTACTATCTTTGACATGGGAGGTCTGAGATTAGCTTCAGGCCGAAGGCATAAGAAGGCTACATCGATTGCCTGTAAAACATCCTTCTTCACAATTCCATCCTCTCTCAATCTTGGATCTAAAATATCAATTATCTTTGATCTCTCATAGAGCTTCCATGCCTAACATGTAAATGACCAAATACTGAAAAATAATTGAGGAATTCAAAGTGGCATGACTTACGGAATGTTGAACATTTTGCAACAAAGAACTTACATATTCAGGTAGATATTGCATTTCCGATGGTAAACTGAGGTCGGTGTTTTTCCTGCAGCTAATAATCTCAAGCATGAGAACACCAAAACTGTAAATATCAGCCTTTTCTGATAGTTCTCCTCTTATCGCATATTCAGGTGCCGTATAGCCTCTGGAAGATAATAGAATAAAGGAAGTTATATAAGCTTGGGACTAGATGCTAATACTTATTAGATCCTTGTAGAAATTCCTTTATTCCTTCCTTATAAACCACCATGTTTTCCAGTGCTACTTTTCATCTGGCAGCTTACACATCAATATGTACTAACTGCTGCCATAGGCATAAAGCAACTTCATATAGGGTCTGGAAAAAAGTGACAAGTTAGTATGAAAACTTACAGTGTTCCAGCAAAAGTGGTGCTTAGATAAGCTTGATCTTCAGGAAAGAACCTAGCAAGGCCAAAGTCTCCAATTCGTGGTTGGAATTTTTCATCTAGAAGAATGTTGCTTGCTTTTATATCTCTGTGAACAATCCTGAGGTGTGAATCCTCATGCAAATACTGTAATCCTCGTGCAATTCCAATAATGATCTGAAACCTAGTTTTCCAATTCAAGTATTGATCATTTTTCCCTGTATAAGAAAACATTCAAAATTTACGAACAACATTCAATTATTTTGGTGCAGGAAAAAAAACAAAAGATCAATTAAGCTTTCATAAACTCTAGGTGTCTTTCAATTATAGCAAAATTTGACATCAGGTGTTTTCACATCAATCTATGCAATTTCCATCCCAGAAACAGAATCCAGAGGAGAAAATTACGTGAAGGTAATGATGGGTTCTTTTAATAAGTGCATAGTCATCTAGCTGTGTAGAACCTGGAGAGCCCCTGCGAGCTTCCTGCTTTGGGGTTCCATGTTCTTTGCTTAAGTTGGATTGATGTAAATAATCAACTGATTTATGATCATCATTTTGAGGAAAAATGTCCTTCTATGGCAATGTGTTCAGCTGTCAACTGAAAGATTAAATGTCTCTCATTTCTTTTTTAATTTGATTAAAAATCATGAGCTAATAAAAGGAAAGTATATCTAAACACTTTGATTGCCATCAAGTACCATATACAATGAGGTCTAAGCTCCTATTCTTCATGTACTCATACACAAGCAACCGCTGAGGCCCATCCGAGCAACAACCAAGGAGGCGGACAAGATTCTTGTGCTGGATGCTTGTGATCATCCTCACTTCTGAAAGAAATTCAGCTTCCCCTTGTTGCGATTTTTCAAGTGACAACTTTTTCACTGCAATTAATTTCCCATCTTCCAACTTTCCCTTTGAAATTTGGAACAATCAATTAGAACCTTCCTTGGGAAAGGAGACAATAGGTAAAATGAAAATGAACTTTTGAATCTATAAAAAGTTTCAACTATTTGTCTCTACTTTATGAGGACTGTGTACATACATTACAGGGAACCAGGATATGTAAACATTGTTTACCACACTACTATCATATGAACCCCCAAGTTTCACACTTGAGAAACTCAATCATCTCAACTATTAAATATTGAAGGGATAATCACTAGGAAAGAAGGTGTGTTTGCCTTCAAGTACATGTAGAAATGCAAGTTTTATATAAAAATTAACAAATAAAAACCCTACTATTGGGTGGTCCAAAAAAAAAGAAAAAATCTTACTATTGCTCCATTTCTTCCTCAGTAATAGCAATTTCATTATAGTATTATTCATTCATCAACTTGAATGAGCAGGTAATGTATATAGAGAATATATAACAAAGTACTTTAACATCTTTTATTTATGCTCAAATGCACAAGTGGTGCTCTCCGTTTTAATTATTCCATTACATATCTCATTGAAAAATATGCTGCCAGCAAAAATCAAGCTAAAAGAAAATGGGGATATGTACCCGATAGACAGGGCCAAATCCACCGACTCCTAGAAGGTTGTCTGGATGGAAATTCTTGGTTGCCTTCTTCAGTGTTCGGAAGTCAAAGTAGCTTATTATCCGTAGGTTTCCACGTAATAGATCTGAAGATGCTGGGAGAAATATTAACATTTTAGGGGCTGTTTGGCTAACTTTTTTCGATAGATATAGATGCTTTTTTCAAAATTTTTTCTAACAAATTATTTATTAAAAAAATAGATATAGATAAAAAAGTTGATAATTTTTATGAAAAGATCAAATAAATCAAATATAAATAAAATATAGATACAAATCAGCCATATTTACACATATAATTTTGATATAAATACAGATATAGATGAAAAATAAACCATCCAAACAGACCCTTAGTTGCAGAGCTTGTGTTGGGAGTAATAATAATTATGAACATCATTAGAGTATCAAAATTAAGTACCTCTCCGGCTTTTACTCCATGCCACCATGTTAACCAAGTCAGCTGGTTTTATTAATTTCCAATAGAGTAATAAAAGAATGAACAATATAAGAAGCACAATTACTACTCCGAGAAATACCAACAATGCTGCAGCAACATGCTGGCTTGAATTTGCCATCTTCAGAGCATGAGGTGTTGGAGAAATCACTGCAGGCATGAAAACGTACAAGTAAAATCTTCTGAGATATTGAGATCAAATGTTATCTACCTAGTTAACCAAGAAATCATTCACTCAAGAAGTGATCATCTACATAAAAACATCTCATTGAGTGTGGAGACCTTGTACAAGCTTGCCAAAAGAGAGCAATCATCTTAGAATCCTTTGAATTGTCAAACTTGGGATTCTCAATTAGATTGTAACGTATAGAATTGTAAAATCGCCTAAAACCAGCAGAATCATACACTTAAAATTGCAATTCTACCAAGACTCTAATACCAATCGATTATGCATCATTTTAACTAGGAAATGCGTCATAAGATTATATAAACACGCAGAATCACACGATTTAACTTGCAATTTCAACATCTATCAGACCAATTAAGGTTTCAAATGGTCACATGAGAGAGCTTGATGAGGATAGTGTAGGATGATAAAAGTAAGACTATATGGCTTCCAACGGCTGAGCATCCTAGTAACTAATGGGACACAAATCCAATTCCAGGAAGAAAAGTGTATGTTTGGTTAGGGTGGTAATGAAATGAAGAGAATAAAAAGGAAGACAGGAATATTTCCGCCCATGTCCTTCCATTTCCATTTTCCATCTTATTTCCACAGCTTCCCTTCTCTTTCAACCTTAGTTAAAAGTTTCCAAACACTGTGTAACTTCTTTACACCCATCAAGCTCTCATGGTTTGTTGACTACAACACAGGAACCGTCACATTAAACAAACACTATAGAGAAAATCAGAAGTATGAGTTTGGATTGAAGCATCACATGCATTAGGAACGCACGAAAAGATGACATATACAACGCCGAAGCATAACACAACCTTGAAGCAGCTGAGAACGAGGCATGGGAATATCAGCGTCTTCCAGGGTCTTATTTGTTTGTAGTCAACGGCAAAGGCTTAAGAGTTTACGAGTTTCGAAACAATGTTTGCCCCTGGATGTTCGTCGTTTTCTTCCTACAGCTGTTTAAACCGGCAACAGCATGGGAAGAGAGAGATGGAATGGCTTAGTAAAAATCGAAGGAGTTTTGTAGTTTCGGACAGATCGAGTTTGTTGACCATCGGGAAGCTCTTTCTCAGACATTTGTTTCGCTATAGAAAGAACCGTGCTAGTGTGGGAGTTTACTAATTATGAATTTATTCTCGGTTCTGATTGTGGATTTATTTGATTAATTCCTATATATTGTGTAAATAAAATACACAATAAATTGTCATTCTATTTCTTTAGATCTAATTCATTCGAGTTCCCTCGAGTGAAACACATATGTACCTATATTTAAAAAAAAAAAAATATTACAAAACATAATTATATAAATACCAATATAGAATCACATAACATGCGATTTATATTTTTTAATATGAGCGGCTTCTTATAGTTACGATGTTGTTCACATCTATAAGGAATGATTCATGGCCCAAAAAAAAAAAAAGAAGCAATTCATAAGTAACTTATGTGAATTGCATGAGATGCAATTCATCGGTATACTTTTAAAATTTTTGGGATTTATGAAGCAATTCATAAGTAACTTATGTGAATTGCATGAGATGCAATTCATCGGTATACTTTTAAAATTTTTGGGATTTATGATTAGCATCTTATCGAGGCAATTTATGTATGTTATATGTGGGTCACCTCTATAAGATGTGATTCATGATCTTATAGAGGCAACTCATATGTAAATTAATTTTATATAGTTTATAATTGTGTAATTTTAGGGAGTCAGTAATCATACAAATTGTTTGGATGTAACCATTCCTAATCCACTTAACTTTTTTTTTTTAGGCCCAACTAATATGCCTAACTTTATAAATATATTTGGGACGGGTTTTGAGATATTGTGTTAAACTCTATAAGGTTTTATATCATATTTTTTTATGGATATAAAATTCATTGGTAATTCGAACCTATTAAAAAAAGTTATTAAATTATTTTCTATTAAAAAATTAAAATTCAAACTAATTTAAAGTTTATATATTTAAGGTACTAATTTAATTTAATAATAAGTATATACAATTTTAAATTTGAAGTTCAATTTAATAAATAGTATATGTATTTTTAATTTTATAGATCATTCATTTTTAGTAATATTTTATTTTAATTAATAATGGTAGCCTATTACAATGTTAAGCTATTTGAGAATAAATAGAATAAATTTAGAGCAATTTATTCTATACACAATATTAATAAAAAGTATATTTTCCATGAGTAAACAAGAAGAAAATTATAGTATGTATTTTAGGAGAAGAATATTTTTAAAGATAATGGTTATAGTTGAAATATTATTAGCTTTATTGCGTTTGGGTATCCTATAAGGTCTATTAGGCAGGTTTTAGGTTTATAAACAAAAATTCTATAAGGTTTGGGGCGGGTTTCAAGAACCCTTTAGGGTATCAAGTTTAGGTTTAGATTTTGAAAAACCTAAGTATTCTACTAGATCGGATTTTAAATGGATCATATATACCCAAACTCAACCCGCAACCTTATGGGGTTTACCAAGTTCAACCCCATAACCTTATAAGATTTACTAAATCCAACTTTATAACCCTATAGGGTTTTGATCCTATATTTAAATCCACCCTATAAAATTTGCTATTGAACCTAGAATTCAACCTTATAACCTTATTTTTTTCCCAACCTATTTTTAAATAAATTTAAGAGAACTGAAACTCAGGTTTTCTAACAAAAGGAGTTTTTGGATGACTTTTTGGATCTAAAAAAGGGTAGACATCTATGTTCAAATTGTAAATTTTGCCCATTGAGACGCCCTACTTCTTAGAAACAGGTTTAATCAAAGTTTGAATGTTTAAAACACTTAAATGATAGCAGTCCCCAAATTCTTTAAAGTTTTTCTAAAATTTTTATAACTTTGATGCATGGACTCTTCATTTTACAACTTTGACATCACCTACAATAATATCCAAGTCCTAAAACACGCTTAATCCCCAACACAAGAAGTTAGCTTCAAAAACTTACCTTGCTCAATAATCATCTTTGTTTGCACCAATTGCAAGAGAGGTTTCTAAGTTCCAAAATCACTCTAAAATTTGATTTCTTGACACAAATTTTGTTGTGATGATGGGTGTCCTTCATCTTCTAACACTACTTCATCTTCCTCTTTTCCTTGAATGAAAGGCATCATATCATCTAATTAATGCTAAGCTTTTGCTAAACTAAATTATTTGACACTAAGAAGGGATTAATGTTTTATAAAACTTTATCTTAGGGTTTTTAGAGGGAGTTCCTAGCATGGGTGGCAGAAATAAGGAAAGAGAATATATATATGTGCAAGTGAAAGGGCAGGATTAAGGTTTTAAACAAGGAGAAAATGGTCTCCTTCTAGAATTGTGCTAAGTGGTAAAGTTTTGAGCATCTAAATCTTACACTTACAAGAACCTTTGGCTAGTTTTTAACAGTTTAGGGTTTTTAATTTACCTCTTAGGCTAATAATGATTTAAAATCTTAAATAAGTCTAATTTTTTTATGATAATTGATTTTTGAATTTTTAATTTGCGTAAGTTTCCAATTTGGGATAAAATCATAATTTTGGAAAAATCAAAGGTCCTAAATGTATTTTTTTTATTTTATTTGTAAAAATTTTCTATCAAAGAACTATTATTGAATTCTAATTTACTTTATGTTGATATTTGAATTATTTTTTAAATTTTCTAAATTTAGGATTTCGGTTTAATACTAATTTAGGAATTTTAAAAAACTCTAGCCGTTTAAATCCATATGTACTCCAATTGACTTCTATTGACTTCATTTGATTTTTAATTTCTTATAATTGATATCTAGATCATTTCATTTTCTTTTTAATATCTGTTGCAAATCTATTGCAATTTTTTGTATATGTTATAATTTAATTTATTAATTTGGCAAATATGTCACAAAGTCGTCGCTATTATAACTATTGATGCAAATGGAAAATCCCTTATTTATAGATTTCATCACTAGATTGTCTCTATTTAATACAATATAATAATAAAGGGTCCTATGAGTCATCATTTCCATTGCAACTCTATTTTTGTTAACTATATACTCATTAGATACTTCGTTCCTTTAGTAATCTCACACTCGCTTATATATGCATGAAATGAAATAAGAAAATACTATGTGTCCTCTCAAATACTTTCATCAAAATAAACCATTAAGGTACTTATACATGCAACTACTATGAGTCTATACATGCAACACCATATCCAAACCAATCGATATAAAATGCAACAAAGAGTCAAAATGGAAGTGCTAAAATAAACCAGATTTCCAACAAAAATTATGCAGGTTGCATATGAAATGTCATCAAAGGCATGTCAAGATCACTTTCTTCAAAGCCGAACAAATTTGGCTAACAAATTTTTCATTTGATTTCTCCGTTCTACCTTAAATTCTTATTCTCTTTAGTCTAATTTTGCTTAGAATTCTGACTCTCTTTTTTACATTTGTTCTTGTTCTCTTTTCTCAAATTTTTTTGTTCTTGTTCTCTTTTCTTAATTTTTCCCTACAACTTCTGCTCTCTTTTTTCCATTCATTCTTGCATCTCTTTCACCTCTTTTTCAATATCTCTCCAAGTTTCTCTTGATTAATAATAGATGATGGTGAATCTCCAAAAGTGGAACTATAAGAGGATAGATCTGAATCAAAGCTAGGAATTGAAAATGAATCTTCACCATATTTCACTTTCAATGACTTGGTATGTTTTCCTAAAAAATTCAATTCAACATATCAAATATTAGAACTTCTAAAAAAATTTAAAAAAATGTAAATTAATAACAAAATAAACTTACACTAACAATCTTTGACTTTTATCAATAGATTTTCCTAAATCATTCTCTTTCCTATATGTACAATCAAATAGTTCATGTTGGGACATAGGTCACTTCAAAGTGTTTTCTTACATTAATAATATTGAGTCATCTCAAAAGAAAAGTATCATAATTTCTTTTCTTAACCATACATTTAGTACTTACAATGTTTATTACATCTAAATAGCAAGAGAGAGAATTATGGACATACTATCCTTTTAAGATGCAAGGAAAATGAAATGGGACATCATAGATGTTTTGAAATATAACCTTCTTTAATTGTTAGTTGATTATTACATGATGCTTTAGATTTCTTCTCCCATTTAGAGCAACTCCAATAATCATCAATTAAGTTATTGTACTTCAAGTAGTACCCAACTAGGTCTATTTCCCTTTGTATCATCTACTTTTTATTTGCAAATGTTTATAAATGCTTCATTTCTAGCTTGATTAAGTGCATCATCAAATCATCTAGATTCTATCGCATTCCATACTTCCTTTATCTTATACCAGATGTGGGGGTAGGCCAAAGTTGACTTGTGACCTGGTTGACTCTATACTAGTGGATATGACTCGTTAACCTAGCTTATACCATAGGTCATGAACCGCTTATAACCCGATGGCTGCCTGGTTGAAAACAAGTTGGCATTACTAACCTAGTGGTTTAGACTTGGTTAAAAGGGAAAAAAAAAAGAGGTAACCCAAAATCAGAAATTTAATCGGAAAAGAAATTAAAATCAAGCAAGATGGAAAGAGTAAAATTGCTGTGATGTGAGAGTATGAGAGAGAGATTTAAAAAGATGGAAAAAAAAATAAAGACTTCTCAGTAGAGAAGCTTGAATAGGAATGTGACGAAGACCAAAGATGTTAAAAAAAACAGCAAAACAAGCCATTGTGTTGAAATGACTACGAGTAGAAAATAAACATCCATGCAAGAAGAAGATGCATTTGTATTAATTTCAAAATTTGAAACCGATGTTCATACAGATAATACATAAGCGATTATTGACACTTAGAGAACGGATGGTAGGCATACTACATAAAACATATACTCAAAAATAGCTACAATCCCATGCGAAGATCATTAAATGAAAAAAAATATTTTCAATAGGGTTTGATAATGTTGTAGCAAACACTACAAGTTTTCTGAAACTTAAGGGTTTATGTGAACCCATGCTTGGTAGGATGTTTTTTTCACATCAGATGTGCACATCACATATTGAATTTGTGCATGAAGGATGGAATGGAAACTTTTAAAATTAAATAATCCCCCTATAAAAGAAGTTGTCTCATATTTGGCTTATCACCATTCAGTTAATAAAGCATGGCATATATTCCTTATAAAAAATGGTGTAAATCCTTAAAAGTTTTAAAAAGACGTACAACATAGATGGAATTACAAACTTCTGTAAAGTACAACACATTACAAAGATACTTTATGTGATTTTGCTAAAAATCTATCTTCATGACATGCCATTGCATTTGCATCTAAACAATTAGAATATGTGTGGTAAATTGCTTCATGTTTTGAAAACTTTTTACAATTGCACGAAAATATTTTCAAGTGTTTATTCACCTAGTATGCATTTATTCATTATGGAAGCATGCAATAGTTGACACCTTAAGTCAAGCCAACTATGATAATTTTTTTGCCAGGATTTGTTTTTGTTTATGACATGTCTTATAAGTAGTTTAACTATTATAGGGAGAATTCTATGATTTACACCATCGCTATGATTTTGGATCCAGGGTTTTAAATCAAAGGCCTTAAACATTATGTTAATTTGTACTATTCTATTGTTGATGATTTGTCTAACACCTAAGATAGATATTCTATCAATCTTATCCAAGTAACACATGAAGGACAAAATGTATTTAATACATTATACTCTCGATCTTCTTTTTCATATAGAAGGCAAATTCCTAAAAGTCCATCACCCACTTCAACTAGAGCTAGGCATACGAGTTGTAGCCTACGGTCCAGCCCGTTTACCCACTTTAAAATACAGGCCAAATTGGCCCAGCCCATTTAGCCCATGGGCCAAGTCAGCCTGCAGGCTAATACATTAAAGGAAAAAAGAGAGAGGAAAAACTAAAAAATAGTATTAATATAATAACATGTTAGTGATTGTTTATGATATGTTATGGAAGAAGATAGATTGATACACACAACATAAGCATTACGACATTTTTCCTAAATATATATTATTGATTCAAACGTAACATGATATCTAATAAATCATCTTAAAAACTTGTTTTCACATATAAGTAATCAAATTAGAACAAAAATTAATCGTTAATATATATAAAACCTTAAAATACAAAAATATTCTAATTTTCACATAAGCTAATATAAAAAATAAAAAAATAAATTCATTTTGACCAGGTCGGCCCCGAGTCTAAAAATCTTGGTTGTTTAAAAGCAAGCCGAAATGGCCCAGCCCATTTAACTTGCAAGCCAAGGTGGGCCAGGCCAGTCCACCTTTAACCTTAACAAGTCAACCTAATCAAATAAGGAACAGATTAGCTGGATTGGTAGCTTATAACCAATGGGTGAAAAAGCTAAGTACTCTCAATATACCCTGCATTACAGAGGAAATAACACTTATTTAAGCGACACATTCCAGTTTTGTGACAATTTGATGCACGTGATTTTGATAACTTGGAATTGTGGTGGGGATACGGCCAAATATTTCATATCCTCTTAAGCATGGCAAGGCAAGTTTTGGCAACCCCTGCTTCTATAGTGGCTATTGAACAATTATTCAGTACTTTCGGATTAAATTCGGATAAGTGAAGGATGACCACAGTCATAGTTGAATCCTTAACATGCAATGATGACTGGATAGAGCCAAAAGATGCCTCCTAAGATTGCAATACACCACAACGAGAAGGATAAATGCTCTAATGACTTCAATGCCTTAAGAAGGTCTTCAGTTGGTTCGATGCTTGAATGGGTGTGAGGTGAGTAGTGTACACTTTTTCCACCATTTAGAAATTTTTTGTCACAGAAAGAAATTAAAAAAAAAATCATAACTGGCATTATTTTATACAAGCCATAGGACAATTTTGTGTTTTACAAATAAAAACTACCAAGTGAAGTTACTTCTACCACATATTTTCAAAATTAAAATAATTTGACAAAAAACATAGACTGGGCTTTATTTTCCTAAATAAAATTAACCCACACTCTAAAGTTTTTTTTTTCTTCAAAAAAATAATGAACTATGAGGGTTTGATTTTGATTAACAGATATGTAGATACCTTCATGACAACCATAAAGGAATGCCAAAAATTTTTTTCCTACTAATCAACTAATTCATTCACATTAAACTTTATTTTCTACAACTTGTAGATTCCTATTGTAGAATTTGCAAATGGATTGAATTGAAGAACACTTCCTTGATCTTGAAGAAGATGACATTGATAAGAAACAAGTGAGCAAGAACAGAACCGTAGAGAGAGCAAAACAGAACTGAAAGGAGTGGAAAAATTATATCAGCTCAACTAAATTATTACAAAAGATTTATATATACAAAAGGCTAAACAACTAAACCAATAATAATAGGACACGTCAGCAACATATCTATATAAGGAAATAATATAACTTAACATTCCCCCCTCAAGATGGAGCTAATTGAAGACCCATCTTGCTACAGTGTAATAAAAGTTGAGAAAGAGGAACAGGCTTAGTAAAGAGATCAGCTAATTGGTGTTTTGAGGGAATGTAACGAGGCTGAAGAAAACCATTTGAGATGTGATCACGAATAAAATGTAAATCAACTTCAATATGTTTAGTCCGGTTGTGTAAGCAAGGATGATCTGCAATCAAAAGAGCTGACTTATTATCAACATAAGCAACAACAGGAGTAGGAAAATCTATCTTCAAGTCATGAAGAACAAAAGAAATCCACAAGAGTTCTTTGACAAGAGATCCCAAACTGCGATATTATGCTTCGGCTGAAGATGTAGCTACTGTTCGTTGCTTTTTAACCTTCCAAGAAATCAAAGCTGATCCAATGAAGACACAAAAACCACTAACAGATTTCCTATCTATAGGACATGAACCCCAATCAGAGTCTGAGTAGCCAGTTAAGGAAAAAGTGGAATCTGTTGGATAAAATAATCCCATGGAAATGCTGCCCTTGAGGTATCGTAAAAGATGAAATAAAGCTTGAAGATGAGGAGCTCGAGGATTAGCCAAAAATTGGCTTAATCTGTGTACTGCAAAGCTAATATCTGCCCGTGTGAGAGTGAGATATAAAAGCCGTCCAACTAAACGTCTATAAAAGCTAGGATTAGAGAGAAGCTCGCCTGAATGATTATCAAGCTTCATACCAGAAGGAAAAGGAGTACAAGTAGGCTTCGTTAGTCAGTCCAGCATCAAATAGAATATTGTGATGAATTTATGTTGGCTTAAATGGATACCTGCAGAAGTTCGATTGATCTCTAACCCAAGATAAAATCGAGCTTCACCCAAATCCTTAATAGTATAGGTAGAATTCAACTGTTTTTTAAGGCTACTATGGCATCATCATTAGTACCAGTCAAAAGAAGATCATCAACATAAAGTAAAGCAACAAGAAGTCCATCAGAATCTGATCGTATAAACAAAGAGTAGTCATTCCGAGACTGATGAAAACCATGACTAATGAGAAACTTGGAAATTTCAAGGTTCCATTGTCTAGATGCTTTTAAGACCATATAATGACTTCAACAAACGACAAACTTGACCAGATTTGGCTTTTGTTATCTTCGGGTGGCAACATATAATCTCTTCATCCAAAGAACCATGCAAGAAAGCATTGTTGATGTCAAGTTGATATAAAGGCCATTTGTTAATAGCTGCAACTGCACTTAAAATCCTTAAAGTACAAAGTTTAGCAATGGGTGAGAAAGTATTATGATAATCTTCACCTTCAATTTGGGTATAGCCTTTTGCAACTAGCCTTGCCTTGTACCTCTCAACACTTCCATCAGCTTTGTATTTAATTTTATAGACCCATTTAGAGCCTATAGCTTTCTTCCCTTGAGGTAAATCACACATCTCCCAAGTATTATTTTTCTCAAGAGCATTTATCTCATTATTCATTGCTTCTACCCATTTATTATCTTGAGCAGCTTGTGAATAAGAATAAGGTTCCTTAGTTGTTAAAACATGAGCTAAAGCAATCATATAGTCCTTAGGATAAGAAGAAAAAATGTGGGAAGAAAATAAAGGATAAGAATGGTGTATAGTAGAGGTAGGAAAAGAATTAGTAACAGAAACTGAGGCATCTAAAAATGAATTCACATTAAAGGCTTGATGTACAAAATGTACATAGTCTGCGAGCCAAGAAGGAGTTTTAGAAAGACGAGTAGATCTTCTAAGAGGGATAGAAGGAGAAACATCTGGCACAGAAAGATCATTATCAACAAGATTTGAATCAGTTGTAGCATCACAATCTGTTGTATAAGAATTGTGCATAGAATCCAGAACAGAGGACACTGGAAAAGTGTGTATATCATGATGGTCTGTGAGAAGGTGTTTGAGAAAGTGTTTGGCAAAGAATTTTGGAGAATGTTATCATCTTGAACAAAAGGAAAAATTCCTTCAAAGAAATTTACATCTCTGCTGTGGACAATTTTCTTTTCATCTAAAACATAGACCCGATATCCTTTTTGATTAGGAGAATATCCTAAAAATATACACTTCAATCCCTTGGCATCAAATTTATCTTTGTGTGTGCCCAATGAAGGAATATAACATAAACATCCCATCACCCGAAGATGATCATAAGAGGGTGGTTTATGAAAAAGTTTCTCAGAAGGAGTCATCTAATTCAACTTAGACATAGGCATTCTATTCACCAAATAAGTGGCTGTCAAAACACATTCTCCCAAAAAATGTTTGGGTAAATTAGCATGTAGTCTCAAAGCTCTAGAAGTATTAAGGAGGTGTCTATGTTTTCTCTCTACCCTTCCATTTTGTTGGGGTGTATAGGGTATGGTTTTGTGATGAACTATTCCTAAATGAAGAAAAAGAGATTGACATTCATGGGAAAGAAATTCGGTTCCATTATCAGATCTGACAAATTTTGGAATGATATTGAAATGATTTTGTGTATAGGCAAAAAAATGACTCAAATGAGTAGCAACCTGAGCTTTAGAACTAAGAATAATTGCCCATGTAACAAGTAAAATCATCTAAAATCGTCAAAAAATATCTAGCACCACATATAGAAGAAACATGATAAGGTCCCCAAACATCCACATGTAACAATTCAAAGGCAAAAGATGAAACATTCTCACTTGAAGGAAAAGGTAATCGGTGTATCTTGGCCAATTGACAAGTATTACAAAGGAAATGTTTCATAGAATAGTGTTTACAAGACTCCATGTGACACAACTTTGAGATTGAAGTATGACCAAGCCTAGCATGAAAAATGTCTAGACTAACATCTTTATTACATTTGGATAACAACACGGAAGAGACACCAGTTGATTTGTATTCGTGTTTAGGTATAACTGGGGAAGACAAAGCAACAGAAGAAACTCCTTCATCGGCATGCAAGACATATAAGCCTCCTACTAAAACAGCTTTAGCTAATATGCTCTCAGATTTTCAGGTCCTGGAAAGAACAAAAAAAATGATTAATTTGAATGAATAGATTTGGGTGTGTCAAAAGTCTACTTACTGAAAGTAGATTGTGATGAAAATCTGGTACAAAGAGAACATTTGTAAGAGTAATGTGTGTATTAAGAGGAACATTTCCAGCAAAAGAAACAAGTTTCTTCTGTCCATCAGGTAAGTATATAAGGATTGGTGTTTCTAACTTGTGTTTGTTTTGAAGAATGGAATCAAAAGGAGTCATATGATCGGTAGCTCCTGTATCAACAATCCAAGAAAACATATTATCATTTACAGTACTCAAATTACAATGAGTTGAAGAATTACCTGAAAAATGAGATGTTGAGGCAAAATTAATAGCTGCACTTGTATTCTCAGCATTTTGTGAAGCTTTCATCATCTTAAACACTTCATGACAAACCGCCTGTAACATACTAGGATCAACCTTCGGTGACAATTGCATGTTTGAGGTCTTACTAACATCCATAATGGATTCGTGCTGATCAAAAGGAGTAGAATAACCCATTACATTATGAACAGTGGCTTGCCCTGAAGGTCGTCTTCCATTTCCTTTCTTATTTTTCTTGCCCTTGTACCAATCTGGATAGCCTATGATCTCAAAACAGGATTCAATAGTGTGTCCATCAGAATTACAATGTTTATAATGCAATCTCCCTTTCTTTAAATCCTTCATCCCATCTCCTATCATACGATTATTTCTTGCAACATTAAAGGCAATTGTTTCTGAGTTTGCATTCAAACCACCAGTAATTTGTCTTTGTTTTTCAACTTGCATTACCAAGTAAAAGGCTCTATTAACACTCGGCATAGGATCAGATGATAAAACTTGATTTCTCACAGTCTCAAAAGCTTCATTAAGTCCCATAAGAAACTGCATAAGTTTCTCTTGAGCCTCAAACTCTTGTATCCTATCCTTAAAAGCACATGTACAATAAACGAGCCTTCCACAATCACATAAAGGATGCGGATTTAAAGCATGTAATTCGTCCCACAACGCTTTCAATTTATTATAATAGACAGACACAGTCATATTTCCTTGTCTTAGATTGGTAATTTCATGACGAATCTGAAATATCATAGGACCATTAGTTTGACCAAATTGATCACATATATCTTTCCACAACTCATGCGCAAATTCAACATATAAGAAAGACTGAGAAAACTCATTTTCCATGGAATTAAGTATCCAACACCTAACCATAAAATCACAATTAGTCCATCGGACTAATTCATTAGTTCCTTCTTCAGGTTTTGCAACATGTCCATCAATGAAACCTAATTTCATCTTCGCTCCTAAGGCCATTCTAACCGAGCGGCTCCAAGACAAGAAATTAGATCCATTAAATCTGATGTTACCTAAGAGCATCCCTGGAACATCCGATCTGACATATAGAGTGGATCAAGATTTCCTAATTGAGATGCTAAATCCCTATTTTGATTATTCATTTCGCAAACTTTACAAACAGGAAAAGAAGAACAATCGTAACTCACGGAGATCAGAATATGAGAGAGTATACCAGGTTCGTTGCTCTGATACCATGTAGAATTTGCAAATGGATTGAATTGAAGAACACTTCCTTGATCTTGAAGAAGATGACATTGATAAGAAAAAGTGAGCAAGAAGAACCATAGAGAGAGCAAAACAGAACTGAAAGGAGTGGAAAAATTATATCAGCTCAACTAAATTCTGTTACAAAAGATTTATATATACAAAAGGCTAAACAACTAAACCAATAATAATAGGATACGTCAGCAACATATCTATATAAGGAAATAATATAACTTAACACCTATGTATATATTGTTAATACCCTATACCCTCTACTGACATAGTGTAAGGACAAAAAGTATTTTTCACTTTATATTTAAATCACCTATGTAATTTCAAAGTGTGACAATTTCAGCACATATTTGTATGGGATATTTGGATTTTTACTACATTGGTGTAACTTAGAAAGGAGAGTAAATGTACATGACAACTATTGTTATTTAATGAAAAGAACTAGTTCACAATTTGGATGTAGATGGAAATATTGGTTTACACATTAAAAGTGGAACGAGTTTAGAAGGAAATTTTGTTGAAAATGAGCATGGATTGATGGACATGTTAATGTCAACTGTCATTAACTTATTTACTCAATAACAATGAAAATGTTGCCTCTAATGGACATTTGATGACTTCAAACATTGACAATGATAGATCCATCAATTTAGACTCAAATGCAAAAATAAATAAATAAATAAATAAAATAAACAGCCAATTCAATGAGCCATAAATCAACCCAGCACCTAGTAAATGGCCCGTAACCGGCCCGACCCATCTATATCTAGGTCAGTTCCAGGCCATACCTTACTAGACCTACGATCTAGTAGTTTTGAGCCGAGTATGGCCTATCCCTAGTCTATCTCATACTCATCTAGTAGATCCTAAATATATCATTTCTAAAACTCATCAAATGTTATCAAAACTAGTTGTATGTTTAACATTGAGAAAAATAATACACAACAAAATCAAATTTGTTTACCTAAAATAAGTCCCATAATACTTCATTAGCTTTAATACTAAGTTTCTTCCAAGATGGATATACTGTAACGCTCTAAACTGAAGGCATCACAACCCGCTACATGCCCTTACTTGAGAAGAATATGTTAAGGCTATTCATCCACTAATCTATTAATAAAGATATAATCATCAATCACTCACATAAAGGGGCATCTGTTTAAAAGCATCTCATAATACTTCTGAATAATCTAGTTGGCATAAATCAAAAGCTAACTCATATCAAACTTAAAACAAGAAAAGAAAGTCTCATAAAATCCAAAATCGTAAAACTAGTTAAAAATTTATAACAGTCTTCAACTTAGGTCTTTCTTAAATCTAACATGTCTAAGATTCAACAAGAAAGTTAAGTTCACTATCGTTCTCTCCATACTCCACATAAACGTCATATCCATAAAGATCAAACACTGCTGGTTCATTACCTGTTCTTGAAAAAAGATAAAAGAGCGAACACAGAGGTCCAGTACGTTATACCACAAACGCATGCACATGAACAGACATAATACAATTTCACATACAAGTTAATAACTAATGCAACAAACATAAATTATTATCTTTGATTAGCCAGCAAACAACATAGTTTAGAATCATATGCATCTTGTCCTAAACCTGAGTAACTCATGATCCCGTAAAAACATCCATCATTTCTATGCACAACTCCACTCAGGACAATGACACACACAGATTATCAGGGTGTTGTCCTAGTAGCAATGGTCCTCCCAATCTATTAGACCTAGCCATAGACAAACAGCACATCAAATTTATATACCATATAGCATTACATTCATTTGTAATTTCTAAACCTACAATCACAAGCAGCAAACAAGGTAAGGTCTTACCAGAATCAATTTTAAGAATAGAACCCTAATTTCGCCGACACACCTGATCACATAAACAAATTCTCATATCAAAACATGTCTACATAATTCAACCCTAATCTCATTATCATCTAAAACCCAAAATATGAAATCTTAGATTTATACACATCTCCTCTTCTTTTATTGAAAATAAAAAAATCTTCAAAAGAATAATTTTTCTCCGAAAACTCCCCTAAAACTAAAACTCGCATCAAAAGATAAGAAATATCATAAAGGATTTCACTTTTAAGTCATCAAAAAGATTAAAAAAAGGTTTAATCTAACTTGTTTTCTTGATTTTTCTTCCTCTTTGATTCTAGAACACTAAATCTCCAACAAGGACCTAGGGTTTTTCTCCAACACTCCCTTCAAAACCAAAAGAAGATTTTAGGGAAAAATTATTCCTTAGATTACTAAAGGATTGAAGAGGATCAACTCACATTGATCTCCTTTAATGTTAAGATCACAGATAGAGAGTTTTTTTGGGGAAATCTAATCTTAGGAATGATTTTGGAGAAGAGGGAAAGCTAGGTTATAAAGAAAATTCGGAAAAACGCTTTAATTTTCGAATAGAAAAGGCTGGTGGCTTAGAAAAGAAGGCTAGCAACTTAGAGCTCTCGGAATTATTTTTTGGCCATGAAGGCTACAAGGTATAGCTCTTATACTGGAGGCTTTGAAGCCAAGGCCAACGGCCTTCCATGCAGTCTTGTGCTGCGACTTTCCATCTTCAATTACGTGTTTGCCATACATTAAGCCATACATATACATGTTAGTGATTGTGCCCTAGACTAATTACTGGATATTGTCATTTGATATTTATATATATAAATAAACAGAGGCATTTCTTTTGTATTATTTGCATATTTACTTTATAATAGAAATCCATGAATAATTTATTATTCTAAATGTTCCTAGATGCTCATTATTATGGGAATGATAATGAATTAAATCTAGTATGAGTTTTTATTTGATAAACATGGGATGTCTATTTGTATGGTGATACAAATGAAATCCATATTAGATGACTGATGTGCTAATATTAGTATTGAATTTTTAAAGCATCTTATCCAGCAAGTGTACTAGGCCTTATCTTGTAATATAGCATGAGTCAAGTGTCGATCCACAGAGATCTATTAACTACTAGACAATTATCAACTAATACTAATATCTAGGCAATTGATCTTTTAGATTAAGACTATATTATCTAATTAAGTATCTACTATGAATGTAGTGAGCTTTTGAAGAGAGTGATATGTTAGAAAAATGTGGGTAGGAGCAGAATCCACTTTAAACTATTGCCAATCAACTTGAAGTCATGTTATAATGATAATTAGATTCATCGATATTCATAAGAAATTGTAAAGATTTAAAAACAGAGTTAAAAACTTTTAAACCACAAAAACAATTCAATAGCTTCCGCTAAATAAATTATTCATGGAATCAAAATTACAATTATAAACCTTCCGATTCTATAATTGACTAATACTTTATATTACATCCCTAATTCCTTAGTGAGAAATCAATATAAAATATTGCATTAGTATTCATGGACAATTTCTAAATTAGATTAAACTCTGCTTCCGCAATTGTAATTTAATCTCAATTTATGAATTCATATGAACCTTAATTTCCCTTCGAGTTATTAGAACTCTTATACACCAAAGATATGATGAATAATCAGAACTCAATATGAATATTTGCATGATTCTAACTATCTTATAACATGGTTTCAAAGATCATTTTAGCATGTTTAAAGCTTCATCAACTTCCCACAAAAAGGATTTAGCTACTCATGGATGATGATTCAAAAATCAGATAAGAAATTACAAATGATTTCATTATGATCAAAATATTCAGATATGAATTGCATAAAAGGAAAAGATCAGATATCACCAATTCAATATATCAAAGATCACTTGCAAATTCTTGAAAAACTTCAATATCTCTTCAAAATTCTCTATGAAATGCTAATTCTAATCTAAGTATTGTAATGTATTTCAGAGCTACTTGGGATGTGGATTTCTTGGATGATTCCGAAAGTTTGGAGAAGACCCCCAATTTATAGGAAAAATTTCATGTAAGACATTAAATGAAATTTTGCTATTTCACTTCATACGCCGGCAGTTATGGATCCTACACCGGCGGCTTACAGGCGGCGTATCTTCAATTTCTCCCTTGCGTAAGCAGTGCACTGGCAACCTTCAACTTCGGTTACATATGTAGGCCGCTTCTACGCCGGCGGCTTAGATGTAGATCTAGCTGGCGTATGTGATCAGAAATAAAGCGTTGGGCTGATTTATAACGAATGCTGTTCCAAAACCGGTGGCTTTAGCACCAGCGTAGACACTCCAATAGATTTGTCGCTTCAATTTCCTCTTATCCTTTGTTATCTTCATGTCTCTTCAGATCTTTGACCTATACTGCCCTAACGCCAGTGGCTTAGGAGCCGGCATATATTGTAACTCCTTCAAAGCTGGTGACTATCCAATTCTGAGCTGCCGGCCTTCAAGTACGCTGGCTTCTTCATCTTCTATGCCGGCAGTTTTGAGGCGGCTTACAGTGTGGTTGAAACATATGTTCGGCAAAGCTGGCAGTGCTGGTAACGGCTTTTGATGTAAGCCGTCTGAACGCTGGCAGCTTTGAATGTTGAAATGCCGGCCTTTACTTCAATTTTTTTATTTTTGATTCAAAGTCTCTTGTTTTGATTTCTTTGTCCAAATTAGTCCTAAAACATAAAATTTAATCAAAACAAATGTCCATTCAAGCTCTTATGAATATCAACAAGTTGTATAAAATATGATCTTATCAATGACTATGTGCTGAACTGATCCACTATGAGATCACTACATGGAATATTGTCATAACTGATTTTCTTAATAACTGTGTCAACGTATCCTTAGACCTAAAATCACCATAGGTTCCAACATGAGAAACGTTATGTTTCAACTCAATCAAACGTTGTCTTTAACCGGATAATTATAAAGGTTAAGTTTGAGCATAATGTATATCATGTAGAGGAAGTTGAGTGATTAAGATGGGATTTGTCCCTCTCATTATGAGAGAGATATCTCTAGGACCCTTGATAAGTGAGACTGAGAAATGCATGGCCATGCTCAAATGAATTGATAGTGTGATAAATTTTTTTATATTATCAGATCACTTGGAAATCGAGAAATGATAAGATTGAACAATATAAGAATGATACTCTCCATGTCTTATGTTCAATCTAGATATCATGTGACAAAAAGGATAATGACATAAATTATAGATCAGACAAAAATCGAATTACTGATATTCACCTAATTTGGGTAGACATAATGTCTTGCTAGAGACTAATGATGTCTTGTAGGTCTAAAAGGTGTTTAGGACCTATTGCCAACATTAGGTGTACCTAAGGGTCACACACAAAAGAACGAATGAAATATATTATGGGTTTATATTTAAACCTATAGGAATTATTATATTTTTATTTTAAATAGTTT